>PVKB01000160.1:113466-166301 GCA_004027205.1 Ctenodactylus gundi | reverse complement strand
AGGAAGTAGCATCTGCTCAACCTGCACGTGCACTGAAATTGTAGGGCCAGGCCATGCCACAGGTGAGCTTACGATGGCGGGACAGAGCCATTCCCAGAGATACGTTCGTGCAGCTTCTGCGCTAACTCTTGTGGCTCAGGTCTGTGGACCGGGCTGAGCGAGATCAAGGGGACGGGTGTGGATGTGGGTACAGCACGGCTGCTGGTGTCTCCAAGAGGAACACACGCACAGTCAGGGCTGGTCACCTCGAAAACATCAGGTCTCCATACAAGATCATTAAAATTCAACAACGCTGCATCAAGTTGTCTTAATGGACTTACTCCTGAAAAAGTTTCATGAACACAGTAGGTGCTTAATCTATACTTGTAAGCAAACCGATCAAAGGGATTCAGTCATCACTTGTGTACTGAGCATGTCTTGTGTTCTAGGACTTGATCAGACATGGAGGGGGAACATCAGAGGGCAAGTGTGTGGCTGTTTCTGGGAGCACTTGGCCTTTGAGGGGTGTTGGGGGGCGGAGGTGGGCAGAGAGCAGAAACATCAACAATAAATTCTTCATTGATGTGCAGACCCAAAAAACACCCACACCAAAGAGTCACCCGGAGTATGTGTTAAAGTATAGATCCAATGGCTTCAGCCCAGAGTTGAGGAGTCAAGTGTCCAAGATACTGGGACTGAACCCAGGAAAGCAGTGTACCACAGATCTATCTCCCCATCCACATTTATTTATTTAGGGACAGTATCTCACTCAACTGCCCAGGCTGGCCTTGAACTTAGAATCCTCCTGCCTTAGCCTACCCAGTAGCTGAGATTTCAGGTGTGTATCACCACACCTGACTGGAAATCTTCATTTCTAACAAACATCTCAAAAATCCTATTTTGCATCCCTGCCCAAACTCTAGCCATGTGCACTCAGAGAGCTGAGTTTGAGGCAAATTGCTCTGACAACTACAGTCAGGGTTGTGGGATGCCAGGGGAGCTCATTCTATGCAGTGGTCATTGGAAGTAAGATCTAGACCATGAGGAAGAAGATGCCGGGGACAGAGGGGCGTAAGGCATCCCAATCTCAGGAAAGTCCCAGTGGCACCAACACTGAGAAGCCAGAATAGCAGATACAGAGAGCCAACGGAAGGGATCTCAGTTGTATACAGCAATTTTTGTAAACAGTGTGACTAGATTTATGTGGTGTAAAGAGCAATCACATGGATTAATTCAACAATATTTTAAATACTGAATTGACAATATGGCAAACACACGCAGGGTTGAGTGTTATTTTGGCAAAGGCACCTGAGGAGTATGTGAGGTCTCCATACGGGACGCACAAGCCCAAGGAGTCTGAGAACAAGCAGACAGGTACATTGAAGATGATCCCTAAATCCACCCAGAGAGAAAAGCAAATGCTTTTCTCATTTCTTTAAATGAGAAACATTTGTCACGTTTCATTCCTTTGAGTGCATATTACCTCTGAATCCATCTTCCCACTCGACACTCCCTGAATTTTCTGAGCAATGCAGGGGTCATGGGATCCATCAGGCATTCAGGTTCAGAAAGTCGGGGTTTGGGATCCAGGATTTTGCCAGTCTGAGGTCCATGTTCTAGAACCTCCCAAAGCCTTCAATTGTGGTGCTTTTTGGTGTTTTCATAACAAAGATCTTCAGGGGCTATCGCAAAGACTGCCAGATCTGAATGGATCAGAAGCTCGGCATCTGGTATGTGCTTGGCAAAGGGAAATAAATAAGAACAGGAATGGTAGCCATGGCAAAACCATCGTAAAGCTCATTTCCTTACTGCCCAGAGGAGCTGAGACTGGAAGCTTCCCAACCACATTTTGGCTTAAAAAGCGGAAACCACGAGGTTCAACCTAAAATGTGCACACAGGGGCAACTCTCTCGGCTCCTGACATATTGAGAGTGGTAAAGCCGTCTCCTTGTACTGGTGACTCAACTTATGGCTTTTCCACGGAGCTCCCAGAGAGCTGCAAGTATGGTGCAGCCCCCACCTGACCTGGCCTGGATCCCCTGGCTGTGACCCCTCAGCTCAAGAAGGGTGTCACCGAGGAGGAGGCTGGGCTGGCCTGCCAGAGCCTCACTGAGTGACAAGCACACAGCCTGACTCAGCGTCCCAGCGGGACGTGTCATGGCGTACAGCATGGGTGTTGAAGGGCAAGGTGAGCCTGCCGAGACAGAGCCCTCACATTCAGTGCTGAGTCACGCCTCCCAGGCCCATTCTGGGAAGGCTCTGGGCAGCGGATTGCCCAGAGACACCCACGCAACAGCAGCCCGAGAAGACTTAAGTAATTATGCCAGGCTTCCAGGCAACCTCTTGGCTCAGAGGACTAATCATACCTAAGTGTTTGCTGTATGCACAGCCTTGGATAGGTCTGGGGCTGAGCACTGGGATAGGGTGGAAGACAGCTGGCTAATGTACCCCTCTTTTCCTGGCTCTATCCTGTTTTGTAAATGGATGAGTTTGGGGTCCCAGAAGACCCACAGTGCTTGGTCACCAAGAGCAGTTATCCATCCTAACTGAGTGAGGGTCACCCTACAGGGACAGAAGACAGACATCCTGGCCTCCAAGCTGCCTACTGATAAGGACAGGTTCGTCTATGTGAGGACAGTTTATGCTTCAGTGGCGTATGCGTGGCACCCCCGTGTGCCGTGTGTGCTAAAAGACAATTCTGGGGCAGATGCAGCTGCTATTGTGGTCCCATTTTACTGAGTGGAAAGTGAGCCCCAGAACAGGGCAGCAACCTAGTGAGGCCACAGAGGTAGGAGGGCCACAGTCAGCCTGTGAACCAGACTGGCTCCAGTTGGGATCACGTGTTTTTGGATCGACTGTCCAGGTCTGCACGCCCCAGCACATAGCACAAATGCAAAGGTGGCCGATCTACAATGAATGCCTCAGTTCCAGGCAGTGTCTCAAACACAGCTGTGAGCAAAGGGGACATAGGGTGGTTCACTAGGCAAGGTTAGAGGACCAAAGGACCATGAGGGTGGCTTCCAGGAAGCGTGTGTTAGCTCAGATCTGGAGGCTGAAGAGAAGCAGCCAATTACAATGTGTGTGAACCCTCAGGGCCAGAAAGAGCTCTCTCTCTCTCTCTCTCTCTCTCTCTCTCTCTCTCTCTCTCTCTGTCTGTCTGTCTGTCTTCCCCTCTCTTTCTTCCTCCCTTACTCTCTATTCTCTCTCCTTCTTCCATGTTCATCTTCTTTTTTTCCTCTTCCTTTCCTATCTTTATACTTTTTGATTTTGGAAGAAAGATCGTAAGTCTCTACACACTTGTGAGAAGTAAGGGAGAGAGGTTCATAGGCCCTTCCCTTGCATTCTCCTTGCACGAGCCTAGTACATAAAACTTTGATACTTATATGGTACAATTCTCCTTCACTTTTTAAGAGAAAAAATACTCACATCTGTAAACAATGAAGCAACTTTATTACCACCAAATGGCTCCCACATCAGGTTCACCTGGAAATGAACCCCTCATACAAATCTTCGTTACCTTTCTAGGCTACAGTATGTAGGCACTCACAGATGGGTGTGAGAATATGTACAAGCACACAGATGTGGGCACAGGTACATAGTTACAAATTATAGCTACATTTACCTAACCTAAATGTGGAATTAATTATTCACCCTAAAAGCAAAATTAACTCTAGCATCAAATAAAATAATGAAATTGCATATCGATGAGTAAATCTTAGTGTGGGGGAATCTTACAATAATTTTGTTATGTTATGAGAAGAAAATAAGCATATTCTTTTCTTCTTACTAAGTTCCAGTTTGGTACCCGAAAAGACAGTACTTTACAACAATTCCATGTCATCCTTCCATCTTTGTTCTGCCAGAATCTACATCCCACAGGAGTTTTGAAATAGATTTCAAGAGCATGGGACTCAGTGACATCTCTTCCACACCTGGGTTTCTGCTGCTTAGGGCGGGGCCAGCTTCCAAGGAAAGATTCTGTTCTACATAGGTCATCCCATTTTGTGTATTTCAGGAGGAAAAGATCAAAACTAAAGAAGTAAAGTGGAAAATGGGACCAATACACAGGAAAGCTACAGAAAGAGTTCAAGAACCATGAGGGTGGCTTCCAGGAAGCGTGTGTCAGATCTGGAGGCTGAAGAGAAGTAGCCACGTACAACGTGTGTGAATGAACCATCAGGGCCAGAAAGCTCTCTTTCTCTCTGTACAAATAATGTAGTCAGATGCTCTCCCAATAGCTACAGTTACAAATTTGATTATGTTAATCCCTTTTAAACTCTTGGCCTCCTCCTTGTATGGTACTGATTGTACATATATATAAAATCTGGATTTTTTTTAGAAGATAGAATTTTCTATTTAGGACAATGATTGTGACCTATTGAACCTGTACTGCACTGCAGAGTTTTACAGAGTGACTGTGTAATTTTTGTAACAACCTTATGACTTAGGTATTATCTTACATTTACATCTGAAAGAAGTTAGGTTATGTATTATTTTGCTCATGATCCAACATGGGAAAATGGAGTCTTGGAGAGATCATGTGATAAACAGAAAGCCACACAATAAAAGAACTAGGAATTCAAACTTGGATCCACACAACCCAAAGACCTATATTCTTGTCATAACACCACAACACTGGATTTTGGTTGGTTCTGGGTACTGCATGGCTGAGGTCAAAATAAGTTACTTCATCTGAGCCAAGATGCAAGAAAGATCTCAGAACCGAAGCCAGCTGACAATGGTGCTGACCTTGAACCAGAATGGGGATCTGTCGGCAGCTTTTGATGATGTTAACTGTGGGATGTGTCCTTTCTCAGGTGCCTGAAGCTTGTCCAGACCCTGAGATAAAACTTTATCAGAGTCCCTCACACTGCTCTGGGTAATAAAGTACTAGAATTTCCTCGCCATCACTTGCCTGGCCTGCAGGACAGCTACCCTCCCAAACGCTGGCATTGTTTTCCGGATACCATGGCATGCTCCCTTTATAGTGACTTGAACGTTCCTTGCAACAGCCCCAAGAGGTAGGTGCTGAGATTTAACCATGTACGACCGCAGAACAAGGCTCAGCGCAGTGAAGGGGCCGGCTTGGGATTGCTTGAATCCCAATCACCAGGCAGGAACAGCACTCCTTTTGCCAAAGGAGCCTGTTGATGTAGACTTTGAACCCAATCACAGAAGAACACCCCGCCTCTGTCAACATCTGTTTTTCTAGATTCAAAGTCCCAGACTGGAGCACCTTTTCTCCTTCTGGCTGGGTGGCTGTCAACGATCTCTCATTCCTGTCCTCGCAGAGGGAAGCAAGGGTGAGGCTACATTTTGTGTGTATCCTACGAATGTCACTAGCAATACCCTCAAAGATGTATGATCAACCTTGTGATTCACAGAGTCTGCATTTATGATTTGCTTAGTCACAGAAATGTACATGGTAGTCTCCCACTCAGAACCCAAGGTTCTCCTTCAGCCATGTGTAAATACACACAGAGCAGTACAAATTTTGAGTTGCTCAAAAGACAAGGCTTGACCCCAGCCAAGGTGGAACGAGACAACCCTCAGCCTCTTGTTCCAGCAGACACGTTACGCGCTGTACCCTTTACTAGCTTCGAAGCGCAAGAAGGCTGCCATGCACCACAGGAAGAAAATGCCTGTGTTAGACAACCTCCCTTTAGGCATGAATCCCAGTGGGTCTGGCTGTGAATTTAGTGTTAGTTTATCAACAAGATATGTGAATTCAAAAGTATCTCACCAGAAATACATAAAACAAGATTATGTATTGATCAGTTGATGAAAACGTTGTGACCACAAGCTCACAGAAACTTAGCCTTGTATGACTCACTATTTGCTAATTAAGCAATCACAGGGACATGCCAGAACATAATATCCTGTAAAGGAGAAGCAACGTATATACGAAATCTTCTCATTGCTACATATATATAATAGCAAAAATTAAAAATAATCATTAGATATGACAGTAAGACACTTAAAAACTAAGTGGTCGCAGCATTTAAAAATGACTATAGATGGATATCTTATTTACATTATCATTGCAGTGGATAAATACACAATATATACAACTTAGGGAAGGAAAAGTTTAGTTTAACTCACAGTTTCAGAGGGTCACAGTCCACTCACAGGCAGCCAGTAACAGTGGAAGCACATGGTGGAGGCAGAGGTGGAGGCAGCTTCTCACAGCATTGCCAACAAGGTCCCCAGTTCTGGAAGGAAAGAAGAAAAGAAGTAGCTTATACCCTTCCAGGTCCTGTCCCAGAGATCTGCCCTTCTCGGTCCAGACTCAGTGTTCTATCCCTTCCAGGCTTAAGTCCCTAATCCACAAACACCCATAATGTATAATCTACCACATGCCTGTCTTCCACCACACATTGCTCATCCACTCTTCCAGACCAGGTCCCCATCTTCTAACAGCACATGGTCCCATACATAATTGATAGCACCCAAATACCTGAGGCTTTTAGAGGACATACCAGATCCAAACCACAATAATTGCCCATCCCTTGCCCTGAATACTCAGGACCACACATTTCACACCTTGGAATGCTAGTATCTGCATAGACTTTATCAGCACATGCCTAATGCAAAACTCTGATCTCTGAAATATTGCCAAATGTGAAAATTTTGAGTATCATCTCAGAGTTCAAAAGCTTTAAATTTTAAAGCATTACAAATTTCACACTTGTAAGTTAGAGATGTCCAATTTGTGCTACATAATGGCAAATTGGGGAGGAGAGCAGTTGTATTAAGCCATGTTAACTTAGATTTCAGAATGGAATCTGTGTTTAGGCAAGCAAGTGTGTGCACACACACATGCATACTCACACACACAACACATAGCTTGAAAAGAAACATAAATGATATAGGTATTTTAGAGTATTTTCTTATAATTTTAGTATTTTAGGGCCATCTGCTATTATGTATTTATTTTACCATCATAAGTGGAGCAAACAGTTTTTTTAATTTGATATTTACACACTGTTTAAAAATATTTCAAATCCTTTTGAAACATAGCATGGTCAGATACATGAAAAGTCATAAAAATGTTCAGAACCATGGCCTAGCCAATTTCTATTTTAAGAAAATAAACTAAAGTTTTCAAAAGTTAAGCACAAAATGATGTCATTTGTAGGAGCTAGGGATCTAGTCTAGTGATCAAAGTACTTGCCTAGGAAGTGTAGAGCCCCAGATTCAATCTCCTAAAACCATATACTAGCTGGGCATGATGGCATATGCCTATAATCCCAGCACTTGAGTGGTTGAGGCAGGAGGATTGCCATGAGTTTGAGGCCAGTCTGGGCTACATAGTGAGTTCAGAGGCAGCCTGGACTACAGAGCGAGACCTTGTCTCAAAAAAAAAGTTAGTTGTAGTGTATTTTATTCAAGAAGCATATATGAAGAAAATTGTGTGCAACAGTAGTAAATATTGCAACATCAACCTGATAAAGTACTAAATAGGTGTATTATATACCAGGAATCAAAGACTTAATAAGCAATAACTATGAATTTTAAAATGCAGTAAAATGATAGATTAAGGAGCTTCCAGTTTGAAGGAGGAAACAGATTTTAGACAAAGAATTATAGGCACATACACAGAAAGTAAAACTGAAGCCTTAATCAGTCCTAAAAAGAAGAGGAAATTGTTTTTTCATAATTGAAAAGACAATATGGACTAAACAAGGGACACAGGATGTCCAGATAACTGCCGAAAGAACAGATGAGTCAGCGAGGGTGGGATGTTTATTATGACTCTGAAGTTAGAGGGTTGAATTGAAAGACACATAAACAAAAGATCCCAAAGTAATACTTGTACCTATCATGGCAGTAAGTAAATATACATACGTAAACAGAGATGGAAAGAAATTTACAAAGAAAATAGAAACATATCAGTTAAGATGCCGGAGTGGTGGATGGCGATTATTTTCTTGAAATGATTTGTGATGTTCTTATGTCATTTTTATGTTTAAATATTTGAAACACGGTCATGTATTACATGTTTCTGGACCCAATTATATTTTTCTACATGGTCAAAGGTTTCAATTTACATTCAAGATAACATTTTTGAAAATCTGTTATGGTTTGTAAAGTTATTATTTTAAGATATAAATACGGTTCCTCAAATCTACACAGTTGGGAGCAGTTGTTCAGGATTAAAATATTCTTATTCATTTACCCTCAGTTAAATGGTTCATAATAAATTTTGTATTTCTTTCCAATTTTCTTCCCACTCACAGTTTTATTTGCTTTACACATCAAAGTTAAAGACTGAAGATATACAAGCCTTATAATAAGGTTAAACCTCATCCCATTTATTTTCTCTCCATTAAAAGAGTCCATTGATTTTATGAACAAGAGCATAACAGGCCAGCGATACCGCTTTGCTGGGCAGGACAACAGGCTGATAGGCTCAGGGCCCTGCCTAGAGTTTGGGTCCTGTGGTTTCAGTCCTCTGTCCAGGTCTCAGTTTCCCCTCACAAAGGCTGCAGGAACCTACTGGGGGGCCTCACTGTTGCTTCAGGCACGGCAAGGTCTCATGGTCCCTTGTACCAAAAGATGGTGGCATCTGGGAGTAGAGGATGAGCTGGGAGGAGGTCCCTGCCCTCCAGCAATCTCCCCGGGCTGTGTTGGGCAAATGGAGGCATTTCTCACCCAGACAGGCTGCTCTTCTCAGTAGAATCAATGACTTTGGGCTAAGGCTCTAGATAATCACCCACTGCCTACAACCTGAAAAATAGGAAGGAGTCCTGTTCTCAGAGTTGGACCCTGGTCTGGCCACAGGAAGTGGAAAGTCTAATGGGTATGACACAGGCTGACCTGCCACCTTTACACTGTGAGTCATGGATGTGACTTCAAGGGCATCCAGTGGCTCTAAGTTCAATCAGGTGATTCCAGAATAAACAGACTCCCAAGGAAATGAAGGAGAGGACTCCACTGCAGTGGGCTGTCTGTCTCTCACTCTCTCCTGACTTCTTGTTTCTTCCCTTTTCCTTCCTTCTCCTCTCCCTCTTTCTCCTTTTTCCTCTTTCTTCTCCTCCTCCTCCACTTCTCCCTTTTCTATCTCTCTCTGTGATGGCCCACTTCCTTTTTAATTTTTTCCTAATTATTCCTTTAATCTTATTTAATCTAGTTTTTTGATTGACCTACTATCTATATGAGGTATAAGGTAAAATTTGATTGGAATACCCATCATACAGAGCTCTCTATTGTGGACTTTGTCTCACAAGAGAAGACTCCTTCCATGGCTTCCTACAACCAGGCCCATCCGTTCAGCTTTGCTAGGACCCCTTTCCTTGGCTTATTCCTCCAGGTGGTCCAGCTGATGACACCATGACAAAGCCACCTGCCATTTATAGTCTACCTTGTGAGAAGTAGTGTCCCTGCGGCACAACTCTAGGCCCAGCCTCTTGTCCTCCCAGCTGTTTTAGACGCCGTGGATCACAGCACAAGCTGGAAACAGAGCCAGCCCTTCCCAAGAGCTGAAACCAGGCCCAAAGGCTCGAAGGTTCTACCACAAGAATTCCTCGATTCTTCCCATCTGTACTTCAAAGTATGTGCTCCTTCACCTCTGTAGACACGATGAAGGTCAGGAACTGGGATGGTTACCCAAGAGGATCTGGGATGGGGGCAGTCACAAAAACTCTCCTGAGGGAGCCCAGGACTTATCTTAAGTGGCATCTTTTTGGGGACAGCTTTCTTGGTTCTTACATCTGAGCAGGGTCTCCTGAGTGTCCTTTTAGCTCATATCCTGCTTGTTTCTCTTCTGGCATTTATCATGAATAAAATTTGACTTTTAAAATTAATGTTAACAGTGTATTTAATTGTTTGCTTGTTCACTTCTCAGAGAAGGGAAGCTTTGGGAGTGAAGTGAGCTGTTGCTCTTCCTTCACACCCAGATCTCAGAACAATGCCTCAGATGTGCTCAATAAAGGTTTATTGAACACATAAATGATTAAATAAATAAGACTAATTTTTATTGAGGATATCCTGTGTTGTTCTTAAATGAAGAGTGAAGGAGATAAATAAAATTTTCAAAAACAAACCGAAAAGCCCATGACTAATGATCTAACCACGTTCAGTCCAAATACAAAGTATTTTAAGAGTACAAAAGAAAATAAATTAAAATCTTAGTGAAATATTTCATGTGAAATTTAAAAACAGGAAAAATTAACCTCAATATATTTTATTATATTCATTGTACCCAAAATATTATCATTTCAGCATATAAACATTATTGCAGTATCATTAGTAAGTTATTTTACCTTTAAGTTGTCATTGCTCATGTATTTTTAATTTTTGCTTTTGTTTAAGCCCTCAAAATCCAGTGTGTGTTTGCATTTAGGCAATCTCCATTTTAACTAGTTATAAGTCAAGTACTCAATTGCCACGTGTGAGTGTGGCTACACTATCAGATAGCAAAGCCATACACACATCTTTCCTATCAGACTATGGGACAAAGAGGCCAAGGACTGCTCTACAGGTGCATCCCAATGAGACTGTGCCCCTACTTCTTGAGTCAGGCATTTCTACACATCAAGAGGGTAGTTTTGGATGTGGGTTACTAGCCCAGGCTCTGACTGTGCCAACTGGCTTCAAGACTCTCAATATTCCTTCTTGCCAAACCTGGGCAGGTTACTTAGTGTAAGACCTTGTTTCCCCAGAAATTCTAGGGAGCCAAAATTGACTTATCCTGAGATTCAAAATACAATGAGATAATCACCATGCGATATGATAAATTGTATCCCCCAAAGTATCTGTTGAAGTCAAAATGTGGCCTGATTTGAAAATAGAGCTGATTCAGATAGAATTGGTTAAGATGGAGCTAAACTGAAGCAAGTTGGGGCTTTTGTCCAGTGGGACCTTATTAGAAAAAGATTGGAGAGGTAGAGACAAATGCATACAAGGAGAGATCACGGGACCATGTGGGCGGACATGTGATCATGGATGGGGAGGACCGAACCAGTAGGGCCAGTTGGCCACAACAACACAGCTAGGAAGAGCCACGGTAGGGTTCTGCCAAGTGTGTCAGGGAGGCCATAGCTCTGCCCGCACCAGGATTTCACTTTGTAGCTTCTAGAATTGGGAGAAAAAATTTCTTCTGGGTGGTTTTTCAGTAATCTTACAAAACTAATACACAAAAATGGGGTTGTCAGATCAAGTAGAGAATGCCAAGATAAATCTGAATTTCAGGTGCAAACCAAGACATGGTTCAAGGGAAGTATATCTTGTGATGTATTTAGGACATATACTTAGCTGGTATTCTTCACTTTTATTTCTGAAATTTGGCTCATCCTACACCATAAACCAATTTGCGTGGCACAGGACAACCATTGAAAATATCAGCTGTTGTCAGGTTGTTCTAGTAGCTTGATTGGAGGAAGCTATGTGCAGATAACTACATGTCGTGTGTGAATAAATATAACCATTTCCGGACAGTCTAATGTTTTCTATGTATTCACTAATATTCATTTCAGCAGGGGCAGAAATCAGAGCAGCATCGAAGTCTAAAAAATAAGAATGAAATAGAACCACCTAACCAGGATTGTAGAGAAGCTCTCTGCTCCCAGGAGCCTCCAACGCCCTGGTTTCGGCCTTTCACGTGCTTCCCTGAGCGATGTGGGGCTGCGTGTCCAGGTGGGCCACCCTGCCCGGGGAAGCCATCAGGAGAGCAAGAAGCCTGGTCCTTGCTAACTGCCGGTGCGTGCTGTTCCCAAAAGCTCTGATCTGCTCCTCCTGCAGGAGCTATTGACTCATTGTGATTGACTGTGGATTTTATTAGCCGAGCAGATGTCCTTACTATCTGGGAGATGTGGCTGTCCGTCTTTCAGGGGACAGAGAGGACGGTTTCCTTTTCTGTTCCCCCCTTCCCAGCAGCTTCCGCTACTAGCAGTGGCTTCCTGCCATTCATCCAGGAGATTGCTGCTTTCCCTGCAAGGCGGAAGAGGTAAACCGGCCTGAAATTTTATGAACTTCCCTATTGGGAAGAGTAGTTTCAGGGTGTGCCAGAATCAAGAAGATGTTGAAAAGAAAAGAACACACACACACACACACACACGAAATGGAAATTTCTGGTGTATATGAGTGTAGCAGGATTATAAGCAACTTATATTTTATAGATGCAATGTTCTTAAGGGACTTGATAGATTCTAGCATTAATTGGTTTAATTAATCTCACGAAGATTTATTGAGAACATACTGTCCACCTTGGTTCAAATGCTGGTAATCCAATGGCAAAGAAAGACAAGTTCTTGCCCTCCGTGGAGTTCATCTTCCAAAGAGAGGAGACAGGTAACAAGCCAGCAAACAAACATTCTGGTGTTATTTTCATAATTACTGAGAAGGAAATAATGAGGATTCAGAAAATATTGGAACTCAAGATCTCCACGTTAGCAAGGGGCATCAACAGGAGACCCAAAGAGTGACAGGTGAGATGGGGACTATTTAGAAGTGGGTGGGCTGTGTTAAGGAGTACGTTTCAGGTAACTAAGTTGAAAAATCTCTAGATAAGTTGGGGTTCTAGAAGAGAACTGTAACCCAAAATATCCACCATAGGAAAGAACTTCTCTCTTCTGTGTCAGGAAGAGTTGTACTTCCTGAATAAACTTCCATGTTCTGCATTCTGAGCGGCTCTAGTTTGTGGCATCCTTGGAGTAGCTGGGAAACATAGTTGCTCAAACTGTTTTCTGTATTCCATAGTTCAAATGAGGCAATTCAGTTGAAAAAAGGTGCTGACCTTGATAAATTGGGAAAGATTTGGCAAGAAGGGCTTAGGCTATAATGAAGAAAGAAAGGAAGATGAAATAAAAATATACGAGAGTTGAGATTTACACATAAGCCCCGGCTTTATTCAACTAACATCATGTCCCTGGGCTCATTTTCAACTATACCAGGCAATACATATAGAACTGTATTGGTTCAGCTAGTGACCCTGAACAGTTAGCAGGCAATAAGTGTGTTTACGTTTTCTTATTTCCTCTTCTCTTTTGTTTTCCCTACATAAATGATTCAACCCAAACCAGAACGGGATACCTTAGTCCAATTTTCTATTCCCAAGTTTTCATGGAGACGTGTGACATGCCTTGAGACCCAGAAAGCCACTTGAGAACCAGACCAAAAACGTGCACTCCTGATACTTGATGCTGCCACAGACCACAACTCCACTCCCAGGAAAAAGAACACAAGGAAACATGGAGATCGGTGTACTATGGACCCAAATTCCACAGTCCATCCTGCCCTAGCCATCCATGGAGAAAATGGTAAACACGACCAGAGACTTATGTTTTCAGCATACTCTTCCAGGACTCCACCTTGCCCTCACCATACCCCTTCTGGAGGGTCCATTTCTAGCCCTTGTGCCTGGTATTCCAGTGGCCAAAATTCTGTTCAGTCCCTTGAGAAAATAACCTGTTATTTTGCAAAAGCTATGCATCCCTATGTACGTGCAGACGGGTCAGGCATTCCCACTAGAAAACCCCCTTGCGACTACTGCTTTATGCTTTTATCACATCGAATCATAATGGCCTGGTTTCCTCTCCTGCTCATTACTTGATTATACACTTCAGAGGATGGAACTGTTTGTTGAATGAAACAGCAATAGCAACAGCAAAAAGCGCATAAACAAACTCAAAAGCAGGCATGCAGAGCTGACACGGGGACTCACAAATGGGGCCCCTGATCATGGGTATTCCCTCCCGGAGGCACGCAGACACTCAAGAAGCCACATGTGTGCAGCCACTCGTGTTTGGATCGCCTCTCATGTTACCGCATTTGTCTCTCAGCACCCCTCCATCTCTGCATATTTTTACTAGAGAATTCCAGGCACCTGGCTGGTTTACATTGTTGCTTCCCAGCCTTGAGCTGATGAAGTGACCATGTTAGAGGCTTAGAGTCTTCTGTTCTTCGAGGCTTATGCCCCAGGCCAGGTGGTCAGCAGGGTCAAACACGGTTCACAGGCCTGCCTCTCTTTTATGAGTCAGAACTCAACATCAGCCACAGAGGAGGGAGTCTTCATCCATTTAAATACCTTCTGTTCTGGGGTCCCAGGTGGCGGCAAGGCTGACACAAAGGTGTCAAACCATGTGTGGTCCTTAAAGAGCCCTTTATGTTTGTCGCAGGAGCAGAGCCCAAGGCCTGGACCCATTCCAGTTGGTAATTGATAATTCCAGCTGGTAATTACGTGCTCTAGGTGGTTTCGGTTGGCATTCCGCACATCCTGTCCTCAAATGGCGAGAGGTGTTCCTGAGTTTCATGGCAGAGGTGGCTCCATTTCAAGCCCCATAAAGTTTCTAAATACCTCAGGAATGCTACAGGATGAAAGATGCTATCCTCATTAAACACATGGGCTTCTCAAAAGAAAACCCATTACTCTATGATGACAATTTTTCCTGCTCCTTATGTTCCTTGTTAAAGGAAAAATGTCAATTAATAAAGGATACACATGACCCTTTCCAGGAATTAACTAATTATGGCAACTAAAGTCACAGGTATGTAGACACGTCATTTGCTAGCAACTCATCACAGTTTTTGAATGTACAGAGATATTCTAGATTGAACAATCTTATTCTGCTTCCCTTTTAACTATGTAATTAGTAGACACTCCTGGGCTGAGACTGGCTCACTCGTGTACCCATTACATTATTGAGGAAGATGGAAGTTTGTTTCTGATTTTGTTTGAGTGGACACGGGCCGGACTTTTGTATCATAGCACAAATGCAATTGTAGACACTCTCTTGTCTTTCTAATGAGTCTCCAAACTAACTTTAGACCAAAGAATAAGTGATATGCCAATTATGGGAGTGAGCACTTTCAAGATCCATGTAGAAGAACCGTAGATGAGAACAGCCAACCAAATTCCATATGACATGAGAATGTACCAGATTTGCAGGAAACATATGCTCAAGCCATTGTCTGAGAGTTTTGTTTTCTCATGTAAATTGCAATTAGTCTTTACTTCTTTGTTTCTGCTGTGTAACAAACGTGCCCTCAAGTCCTTACAATGTACCTTGAGACAATGACATTTAACTGTCATTCAGTGTGCAGCTTGAGCATGACCAGCAGGATGGCTCTGATGCTGGTCTGACCGAGGGGTTGAGTGAGTAGATGACTACTCAAAGGGAAGCGGAGCCTGGGATGCTAAGGGATAAGGCTGGCACAAGGTGGTTCCTTTCTGGGAGCTTCTTCATGTGTTGTTTCAGCTGAATAGCTTGACTTCTTATATCGTGGTTCAGGGATTAAGAGGAAAAATTTTTACATGCAAGCAGCAGAAGCTACAGTCTTTGGAGGGTTGAGCCTGGAGCCGTCACTCCTCACTTCCTCGGGATTCCGTCACTTAGCACAATACTGGCCTCATGTGAGGAGGAGGACAGAAGCGTGTGAAGATGGACAAAGCTGGCTTGTGGGCCGTCCTTTTAGAAGAGCTAAGCGCACGGGCCCTGTTCTTTGCCAACTTCCACCCGAGGCTGCTACGCCACAGCGGTGCCGACACTCCTCCCGAACCTGGCCCTGCCCCTTCTACAGCCTGTCTCTTCCCCAACTGTGCTCCACACTTGGGTTTTGACACACTGATTTCCCTTCACAGCTTCAACATGGACCATTTCCTCAGTTTGTGACTTTCCTGGAAGCTCATCAGGACATCCTTCTTGTGAAAACTAATCTTGATAGTTAACTTAAGTGGATTATTATGTGACTCCTAGAGAGGGGATTGTGAGGGCACCAACCTGATCACTCCATGAACCCAGTGAGGAGTTCATAGCTAAATGAGCTATTAAGATGTGAGGGCTCATGGGAAGAAGTCAGTTCTGAGGATATGACTTGGAATAGCAATCTGGTTCCTGGCCCCTTCCTCTCTGTATCGTTTTCATCTGTTCTTCTTTGAGGCTCCATGAGCTTTGTCCCACTTCTCTTTTCCACCAGGATGGCTCTGCCTTGGAGTTAGCCACCCATGGTCTGAATCCCCTAAAACTGTGAGCCTAAGATACCTCTCCACCGATAAGTTGCAGATGCCAGGTAGTCTCCCCCTCCCCACCCCAAATGGGAAGGCTAAGTAATACACCCTTTAACATGAAATCTGATGGGAATTCTACCCAAAACCAAGACAAATATTCTTCAGTGACTTAAAAAATGAGAGCTATTATATGATTCCTGTTATTAAAAAATAGTTAAAGAAGTAAGTATATGCTCACAGAAAATATATGGGTTAAAACTCACTAAACAGTGAGCAGAGAGTTTCTGTGGGGAACAGTTGGGTGCTGGAAAGGGGGTAACAAATCACTGAAATTTTTATATTCTTCCAGATGTTAAGAAATTGCAATTAGTCTTTACTTCTTTTATAATAAACATTAATTTAAACACTATATTACATGTAAGAAACATTTATTATTCTTTGACCCATCCTTAGGAGCAGTTATTTTTAAAGTGACAAGATAAAATCTTTCCCGAATAACTCCTTAGCTATTTTGTACATGCCCAAGGATACACACAAAATCTCTCTCTCTCTCTCTCTCTCTCTCTCTCTCTCTCTCTCTCTCACACACACACACACAGCTTGCCACACCCTTCATCATTAAAAATTATTAAATAGAAGTGCTCCATATGCAACCAACAATGACCATAGCTTGCCCAGTACTTCCAAAATCCAAAACTGTACTGAGAAGTTCATCTCAATTTTAAATTCAAAAGTAAATGGCCAGAGCCCTATTACCTTTCTGATACTAAGTACTCAAAACCACCTTTTGCCATGTTGACCCCTAATGTGGCTCATTCATCCAAAGAAGGAACCACCTTCAGCATGCAGGTGCTTCTTGCCCATTGATCTACAGTCTCCCAGAAGGTCTCTCTCTCTCCAAATGGGCAGCAGGCAGACACAGGTTGTCCCTAGGCTGCACAGCCTTCTGAGAACATCTTCCTTGCAGCAGGATTCTACACGGAGGTGCATTTCAGGGCTGATTGATGGCCACAGCGCTCTGTCAGGGTGTACCATGGTTTGACTCAGCTTAATAAATCTGAGATGCTTGGGCATAAAAAGACTCTCATGTTCTTAAAAATGCTTCTTCAAGAGCTTCTAACTACCCTCTTCCAGTCCACACTCTGAAGCAGTCCACACCCGTACAAAGGGGTAGATGTGTTGAACATGGCCTTGGCATTCAGTCCAGCACAGCTCTGATTCCCCTGAGCATGTGCTGTGGGGCTGCCTGCAGGCACCTAATGATCAATCCTAGCCTTCATGACTGGAAGCAGAAGAGTAGCAGCTTTTACTCAACATTTTTTTTTTCATGAATAGCCTCCATAGACTTGTTTCAAGAAGGAGAAGTCAGGGCCACAATGACAGGTGAGAGTTAAACCTGCCAAAGTGAGAGCTTAGAAGGAGGGGGCAGGATAAAAAGGCAGCAGCCACGAGTGTCCTGTATACGACCTAACCCTTCACATGGGCCATTTCATTTCTTCATCATACCAACCCTAGGGATCAGCTCTAAGAGTAGGGAACTAAGGCTCGAAGACGCTCACTAAAAACGTCTGAATCTTTAACCAAAAATGAGACTTTATGTACAATAGAAAACACTGCTTTGGGGTATTCATATACATTGTTTTGCTTGAGTATGACTATTCAGCTAAAATCAGAAATGTTTCAAAACCTCAGGACCAGTCTATTTACCCATTCTCTTCCCATATGCAGGTGAGGCCCTGCTGCTTAACGAAACATGACCAACCTAGTTGGGGTGGCCAGTAAGTGATAGGGACAGAATGAGTTAGAATGCCTACAGGTGCAATCACAATCACATCATGAGCCTGAGTTGCTGGTGTGCTGGGCAGTGTGCACCTCAGGTAAAGCTCCTCTCCCCCTCAGAGTTACCAAGAAAAGTGGGTTCCCCTCAAATCCCCTAATTTTAGATGGGAACACAGCCAGAGAGTTTAAGTCACTCGCCTGAAAAGTCTTAGGGCCCTTAAGGAACCAAGCCCGGCTTCAGATTGGGAATCTCTTAAGCCAAGGCTCCAGCTCATGACCTCTTTGGTGTCCTGTATCCTGTGGGATAATGTGACAGCTAAGCTGGTTTGCTAACATGATTGGCTGGGGAGCTTCCCTGGGGATTAGGAAAGCACGTTTATGCGTGTTTGGATTGGTCATGGAGAAAGGGTGTGAAGAACTACATTTGGCCCTTGGTTCCTTTCTCTCTGTCCTCTTTCCCCTGTGCTGGGCTTCTAGATGCTCAGAATTGAGCAGCATTCTTCCACCACGCTGCTGTCATGATGTTTCTGCTTTGGAGTTGGATGACCATGGAATCAACCCTCTGAAACTGTGAGCCAAATAAATCTCTCCTCCTCTGAGTAGTGGGTGGCAGGTATTTTGTCCCAGCAATGGAGAAACTGGCCAATATAGATAGGAAATAAACCAGGTACTAATGGTGAGAACAGTGGGGGGCAGCCCAAAGCAGGTGCTGGGAAAATTGCAGGGGGGTGCAATGAAATTTATATCCTGGAGGGCATCTGGGTAGTATACTATGAAATTCATGCTTTCTCCTGTCACCATGTGAGCCTGGTCCTCCCTGGACATACCCTACCAGTAACTACGGACAGCTAGATAGCCAGGTAGCAAAGGCCACTCCTCTTGAAGTTCCCTCTCTCACCTCCATCTACTCACTGGGACATTACTTTTGTTGACAAACCATATTAGAAGATTTCTGGGGACTGGAGTGAGGGCTCTGCGGTTGGGTGGCTGCAGGAAACTTCTGCAGAATCTCTAAAACCTCTCCAACACACCTCACAGAGGGTCTGGCTCCTGCTGTTGTTCAAGTTTTCATGCCATGTCCAAGTTTAAAAGTGTTGGGGCAGGGACCTCAAATGTGTCAGCAGTCCTGATGCCACCCAGGGTAGAGCCCAACAGAACTTTAAAGTTGGCAGTGGACCCCAGGAGTTGAGAGCTTGGGTTATAAAGTCAAACAAACTTTTCACAACTATATGTAGATAGATCCACTGTAGACAGGGGATAGCAGATGAGCCCAAGAAACAATTGTGCCAAAGTCCAGTGTGATGGACCAATGAGGTTATTGCGGTTGCTTATTGCAGAGTGTGGGTAGAGGGTCACCTACTGGGGCAAGCCAACAGATGACTTAAAAGGTGACCGCATGGCTGGCAATCCTTCCCCAGCGTAGGCAGCACCTGCGGCCTCCTCCCTCCCGGGACGTGACCCACGACCAGCTGCCGCTCGTCCTCCTGGGGCCTGCCAGTGTGGGCCGTGGCCCTTCTTTCCCCTTCAGGACGCACGTTTTCTCCTCCACAGCTTTCTCACTCGCTGCCAGGACTTGGACACCACAAGCGCCTCTGGAGGGGTGGGGGTTACTGTGATTACACACGTCAGGAGGCCAATAGCTAGAGATCCATGCAAATGATCTTGGACACAGGCCGAGAACACAGGTTCTTGGCTACACTCATGCCTGGGGTCTGTTGGAAGAGCAGGATGACTTTGGTTGGTTAGCTTTCTGATGCTCTTTGACTCAGTTGTCTGGTTCTTCAGTCTTTGCTTCATTGGCCTTCTGGGTATTTATTTATCCTGAGTTTACTATGCAGTTTAGCTTAATTTTTAAATTATAATTAGATGTTTGCACCAGTGGCACATAAGTCTCAGGGTCTGAGGAGACACCGCACAGAGGCAGAGACCCTACAGCCCCTGTTCTATAAGCCTGCTAGGTGCCAGTCTGGCCAGCAGCAGGTTCTGTGCTTCCTGAGGTCCCATTTCCCCATCTCCACAGTGGAGATAATGTGGCTCTTTCCTCATGGCTTTTGGCGAGAATTACATATGATGAAGCCTTTGTTACAGCCCAGTTCTGGAGATTTAAAAATGCTTAAGACATACAAGCACTGCCCCTTCCTACTGTGCCCTTTACTGTGTAGGTGTGTTGTTGTAATACAGGCTAGGACAAGAGAATGCTGTGTACACCCAATGTCATATACCTTGAGACTTGTTTTCATGTGGCATCAAGAAACAAGTTGTCATGTGGTATATACATTGAACTTGGCACTCATGGGCATGCGTGTACATGTGTATACACAGTTGTTAAGTGTGCTTGGTAAACTAGTGACTTTAATTTTCTTTCAAAAAATGCAAAGGCTTGCAATACCTGTAATAGAGATTAAATACTCGATGATCAGCTTTTACCACGTTGTTGAACCTTTTTGCATTTTCTCAGTAATCTCTATCTGAAACGGTGTGTGCTCACTCTAGGATGCACTTCTTTGGCTGGCCACAAGAAACTGCTTCTCATGCTGATTATTTTTTCATTGCTGTGACAAATTACCCAACATGCACAAATCAGGGGAAGAAAAGTCTATTTTAGCTCAAATTCAGCCAGTCAGTCATTTCATCAATGGCCAGACAGAGTGGAAGTGCAAGGCAAAGGTGAAGGAGGAGGCAGCTCCTCACGGCATTGCAAATCGGAAACCAAGTCCCTGAAGGAAGGGAAGAAGTCGCATGTACCCTTCGAGGTGCTGCCCCAGTGACCCACCCCTCCTGGGTCCAGCCTCAGGGTTCCGTCCCTTTCAGGTTTAAGTCCCTAATCCACCACATGCCTGGAATCTATACCATGTCTGTCTTCTGACACACACCCATAATCCTCCAGGCGCCCATCACTGGCTCCTCCGGACCAAGTCTACTTTTCCTAACGACACAGAGCTCCATAGACAACCTATAACATCCAAATACATGAGTCTCTAGAGGGAACATTTCCGATCCAAATCACAACACTCCCCATGCTTCGGGGCCTTGCAAAACAAAGGGGACAGGGAGGAGTAGGTGACGTCTACTTCTCATAACCTCATTTCTGTCTGCATTCCTCTTCGAGTCCTGCTAAAATTTCTCTTACCAGAGAGTGGCAGGACAGTCACTTGTCTTTGCTCACGGCCACTCAGTCATCTTTATCCAAGCCTGGTCTGACCAGGAGGAGGCTGGGAGGAAGTGAATCTCAACTGACAGAACCAGCCCCCACCAGGCACCGTGGGGTCTTGGGTAAGTGTCTGAGTGTCGCCAGCTGCTTATTCCTCACCCATAACATCAGCGTCACCCCAGGGCTCAGGTTTGTGTCACATGGGATGTGACTGACGCACGGCATGGCTTGGTAGTCCTTCTCTGACTTAGACCTGTGACTCTCCAGGCATGGTTTCCCAATGAGCCTCAGTGACATTGTCAGGGAATGTGTTAGAGATACAGAGTTTTGTCTGTAATCCTAGCAGTCTGGGAGGCTGAGGCAGGAAGATCACAAATTCGAGTCCAGTCTGGGCAATTTGGTTATTTCCTGTCTCGAAATTTTATGAAAAGGAGAGTAGAAGGGAGAGAGGCAGCTTATTGGGAGGATCTTGGATTCAGTCCCCAGTACCAGAGGGAAATCAGGTTCTCAGACCTTACTCAAAATATGGAGTCGCAAACACGGAGCATAGGGCCCAGGAGCCTGAGTGGTAAGACCCGATCCCAGAAGCGCTGACAGCATCCAGATGTGAGAATGCTTCCTCGGCCATTTCTATTTCATACCTATGCACCAAGTCCTGTCTGGCGGAAATCTTGTTGGCGCCTCCAGGTGTGACGTGAGCCACTACCATGTTCTCTCCCCTCCCCAGCTGCCTCCCATGTAGCACCTGTATCTTTCCTCAGAAGCCACTCCCTCCAGGAAGCACTGCCGGCTTTGCCGCGGTGGTGCCCAAGTCCCTAAGTCCTCAGTATTTCTCTCCTGGATGCTGACTCAACCCACCCATTTCCCTGGGAAAACTGAAAGATTCCAAGGACAGGGCTCATGTCTGTCTCGTCTCTAAGGACAAAAAGCTGGTGAATTAGTGAGGTGGTTGTTTCTAGCCTTCATCCTTAGGGCAGGGGCCTGGGGTGAGACGGGGGACACATTTCCTGTCCCCCAGCCCACCTTCCTCCACTAAGTCCTCACAGATGACACCATACACACACACTGTGCCCTCCTGACGCTGTCATACTTAGGGTCTGCCCAGGGGATGGTCTCTGGATCGCACAGATGAGCCATCACAGTGGGGTGAGATTACTTACATTCTTCAAAAGTCTGTATTTCAGACTTGCTTTGCAACATCAGAAGAGCTAAATTAATCAGTAATTTTTAAATATATATATATATATTTTCTGGCACTCCTGTATTGCACTTGGTAGATAAATGTTGACCTGAGTAAGGGAATGACCAGACAATATGGCATCCACTAGTCCAGCAAACTGAGTTGTTAGTGGCTGACTTTCTCACACAGGGAAGGAAGCCACATCTGATGGGAAGATACACTTAGTTATGCCTTATTAAATTGGGGTAGAGAAGGAGAAAATCCAGATTGCCTTTTATATGTAACCAAAAAGGAAAGAAATTTAGAGGGTAAACAGGGTAACGTTACCTCAGATAAGTCTCCAAGTTAACACAAGAAATATTTAATAAAATTAGATCAGGACTTCATGAAACAGTATTGATTAAAGGACAAAAAAAATCATGAAAAAATATGTATCATGTATGAGGCACTATGCACTGACATCCAGGGCAGGCACTGTGAACATCATGGTTCAGGGAAGGACCCACACCTAGTATGTAATGTCAGTAAGTTCACTTCCAAGCCTGTGCTGTGTGCTAGTGAAAGAGAGGGTGCTATCCGGGCAGGCTTCCTGGAAGAAAAAGGGTTTTCTGTTAACAGTGAGGGTAAACATTGGGGAGGCACTGGGATGAAGGCAGAAGGAGGTTTAGAAGGACTGGTCCCAGAAGGCACCCAAGTTCTCTTAGCCTTGCATTTCACTGCCCATCCGGCTGGGAAGAGGCTCTGGGAAGCAGAGGCCTTCCACACTCTGCTCCCCTCCAAGTTCTCTGAAATGCACAGAGCTGGGCCTCATCCTTCGAGTTTCAGATTCAGTAGTCTGGTAGTGGGTTGAGAATTCCATTTGTAACAAGTATTCTGAGGCTGCTGCCAATTAGGTGAATCCTATTGTCAGAATCGTTAGCTCTCCTACACCCCAGACAAAGACATCAAATCCACCGGGCCGGTAGTCCAGGCCTGTGAGCCAGCACTCTAGGCAGCTGAGGCAGGAGGACCACAAGTTTGAGCCAAACTTGGGCAATTAAGGATCTCAAAATTAAATATATATATATATGGTAATAATATAGATTTATGAATATATATATATATATATATATATATATATATATATATATATATAAAGGGCTGGAGATGTAGGTCAGCACAAAGGCTCTGAGCTCAAGCCTTAGTGCTATCAAGAAAAAAGAAGAAAGGAAGAGAAAGGAAGAAAGGAAGGAAGAAAGAAAGAAAGAAAAAGATATCACGCCCTAGCCAAATGAGTAGATGCAAGAATAGGATTGCAAACCATGTCTCGCTGCTGGGTACATTTTGGGCCTGGACCTGAGCACACCCCCAAAGGTGTTCTAACCGCTCCCCAGTCTGACTTCTGCCTGGCAAGGACCTCCTGTGGCAAGGCTGAGCGAGTCCCACCCAGCACTTTGCAGAGTTTCACAGCCCTAAGATCTCGCACCTGGCAGAAGAGATAGTCCAGGGAGGCCTGATGTACATCTAGATATCTGGGACTTGGCACCTGTTAAAAGGAACCCTGCCTGCGCTAATTATTCCACCCCAGGGTGTGACTCAGAGAGGAATGGGATGGCTAATGAGGAGGCCTGCTTGCCTGCAGCCAGATGCCAGATTGGGAAGCTCTGGGTTCTAATTGTGCTATTAACTCCGGTTAGATATGGGTGGCTCTTTATTCTTGTGGCTGTTCACTTCCTAATCTGAGTTTCTTCATCTTTGAAGTGGGGATGAGGCTGCTGTATTGTTTCAGGAATGGATGCCGGGGTGCATCTTATTACATGCTAATTAGAACATGATAAGGACAATTAGGGGGTCATGATGATGTTAACACCCCACCTAGCAGCCCGAAGCTGGTCACCCCAAGTAAAACCAGCTCCCCAGCTCAGGAGAGAACAATTGAGAAGCAGAGCTTGTTTTGTGCCAAGACAAAGTTCTAGCTGCTTAGATTTTATACCTTTTACGTTGTATATTTACTTTATATCTTATTTCCTCCCTCTCCCTGCAGATGTGGACAAGAGTACTCTGTAGGGCTTGCTCGCTCTCCTCTCTCTCTCTCTCTCTCTCTCTCTCTCTCTCTCTCTCTCTCTCTCTCTCTTTCTTTCTTTGTGGCATTGGGAATTGAACCCAGGACCTTTGCACTGAGCTACATTCTGAACCCATTTCTTTTTTTCTCAATTTTGAGACAGTAACTTACTAATCCACTAAGTTGCCCAGGCTGGACTCCAACTTGCAATCCTCCTGCCTCAGCCTCCCAAAGGGCTGGGATTATGAGGTAGATTTTTCTTATAGCTGAACCTGAACATGAGACTCAGGACAAGTGAAGCACAAACGAGTCCCTGGCTTTCCTTATGTTGTGCTGCTGAACTTGTGAGAAATTCTAAAAAAATCTACTGTTGCTTCGACCCCTCGAGGCTCCTGCGAGGAGATCTCAGGTCCTCTTGGCTCCCTCATGGGCACAAGAGGGCTTCAGCAACTCCAGGCTAAGGCATTGCATTCCAGGTGAGAGAAGAAGGAACAGAAAAGGTAGACTGAGCCTGTTGCACTTTCCTTCAGGAAACAAGGTTTCCCTAAGAGAGACCCCCTCTCTGAGTGGGGCTCCCCTTTAACCTCACTGGCAGTCCTGTCCTGAGGTTACACCAGTTGCAAGGGGACCTCGGGGAGCAAGCACATGGCCTGATGGGGAGCACCGGCTGTGCTGGGGAGAACGGGAACACGAGTGAAGGGAGAGACTCGTATCAGCCCTAGCCCCGGCCTGCCTCCATCCTGCGGCCACTCTAGGAGCTGGGCTGTCCCCGGCTGGAAACCCTGCCTCCACGCCTAAGTTCCTCAGCTTGGCGGATCTCTAGCTATCAGCCCCCTGGTGTGTGTATGCACAGTAACCCCCAGCCCTCCAGAGGTGCTTGTGGTGTCCAAGTCCTGACAGCGAGTGGGAAAGCTACGGAGGAGAAAACGTGCGTCCTGAAGGGAAAGAAGGGCCACTGCCCACACTGGCAGGCCCCAGGGGGACGAGCGGCAGCTGGCCACGGGTCACGTCCCGGGAGGGAGGAGGCCGCAGGTGCTGCCCATGCTGGGGAGGGACTGCCAGCCATGCGATCACCTTTTAAGTCATCCACAGGCTGGTAAGTGACCTCTCCCCATGCCCCAGTAGGTGACCTTCCATCCTCCGTCCTGTAAGTAACCCCAATAGACTCATGGGCCCACTACACTGGACTTTCTGACTTGGGCCCATCTGCTGTGCCCTGTCTGGAGTGCACAGACGCTGGTATTCACGTCTCCCCGGGAAAAGCTGCTTCATACGACACGTGAAAGGCATAGTAAAAAGATTGTATTTTTGATAAAACTGCAATATCAAGGCACAAGCCCATTGTTTTTTTTAAAGCAGATTCTTAGGGGCCTTAAAAGCAAGCTCGTCATTGGGCTCTAAGTCCGAGCCCTTCACCTGCAAACCGTGCTTCCTTTGACCACCCCTCCCCAGGAAGCTGCGCTCTTAACAGTAGATCTCAGCTTCAAATGCATGAATACGGTGTGAGCTTTAACACTGCCCACCAAGCAAGGAAATGCCACAGACAGCGAAGCTGATCTTGGAGGCACCTCCAAAACCCTGCTCTTATCACCTGAGGTGGCTGTCACCTGTGAGTGAGTGAGCTATGGCCTTTCATCTGCAGGGTGGACCTGCAGGTTTCAGATTCACAAGCCCTGCAAATGTCTCCCCCGATGCATGCCTAAACATTGCTATATACCCTCTGACGCTCCTAAATACACCCAGTTCTGGCACAGAGCACACCTCCATTTCCCCCTTAAGGGGCCCACGCTATCTGAGTGTGTACTTTTAAATGTTTGCCTAATATATCTTCCCTGGGTCGCTTACCAACATGTCCTGGAAACTCTTTCTCTGTGGGGGGAGTCAGTAAAGCCTTTCGGTGGGCAGGGTGGGCACAGGTCCTGTGTCCGGCTTGGGGTCTACTTGACACTATTAAGTGACAGTGTTAGATACCAAGATGTCAATGATGTCTCAAGTCAAATCTGCCATGCCAAGTCACCATCCTGTCGCCTTGGCCGTGAGTTCTGGTCCCTCACTTGTCTGGTCCCCCTGGGCTCCTGATGGTGGTACCTGCCCCCTCTGGCCCTCTGGGAATGCAGGAGGAGCACCTGATGTCCCCGTGACTATATGAGCACAGGGTCCTCCATCCCTCCCTGCCTGCCACCCATAACAGGACTCTGCCCCTTCCCCGGGGACTGGGATCCCTAAGGCCCGAAGACCTTGGGACCGCATCGTAGTTTGACCTTTGAGCTACAGGAGCATAAAATCTTCTAGCGTCTTGTTTTTCCGTGGTCATGGTCCACGCTGTGGGCCCCACTCACGTGGGCTCGCTTGGGGCCATCTGGTGCCCCAAACTAGGAAGGACAGGAACTAATGACCCCCAATTGATATATAACTTACCCTAATACTGACCCCGGGCCTGTGGTTAGCGATTTGCCTTGCCAGGTAAATGATTGGCTTGTTTCTGACCCCGTTTGACTCTACAGGCCTCACCAGCGTGCCAAACAACAAACAGGCCAGGTCGGTCACGGGGTGATGTAATAGTTTGGATCCATGCGCACTCCTACTTTGAAGCCCATGTGACAGCCCACTGTGCAGTGTGTCGTTTGAATCACTCAGGATGTGCACCTGTCCCTTGGGGACACAAGTAGCAAGTCTTGCTGTCAGAGACGCACCTGTGTCCCTCTCACGCTGTCCAGGGAAATAACCACTAATGATGATACTTGGCCTTCTGAACACATTACCAAGGAGCCTCCTTCCTGGGTGAGCCAGAAGACCCCAGTCCTCTGAACACCCACCAAGGCGCAAGCACAGCTTCGCGAGAGTCAGACAACATGGGCCCTTCTCCGGGGCCGGTGTTGGGCAATAGTCAGGCAGGTTTTAGGGCTACCTCCTATTAGTTGCTATTACTGCTTACCCGTGCCAGGTACTTCAATGCATTACCCTTCTAACTCTCCTCCTCATCACCTCACATGTAGGTTCTTCTATTTGCAATTCCACCTTTTTAGATTTGGCAGCTAAAGTTCAGAACAGCGGAGAAACCAGTCTAAGATGACACAGCAGGGACGGGGCAGAGACGGGAGTGGAGACACTCCAGAGGCCACACTAGACACTAGGCTGCTGAGGGCTGATGCCTAGCTCAGTCTCTTGCTCCTGTACAACTGTGGGCAAGGCACTTCAGGCCTTTGGGGCTCTGTAAATTGGGTTTTATGACATAATTTATTTCACAGAGTGGGGGTAATGAGCAAGGGGGCAGCATATGCAAAACACCATGACAGTTAACACCGGCAAAGGCCTTCTCACGATCAGGATGTCCCCAGGCTGTGCCCTTAGAACACTGATCAGAGGCCTGTGAGAGCCGGGGGCCAGATATGGTGAGGTCTGGGTGGTGGGTGAGAGTTACACAGATGGGAACAGTGAGATGGCCTCAAAGTCAGAGGGGCATGGCTCAGCCCGGAAAGAGTGAAAGACAGCCTGTTACAGTGACACTGCCATAACCAGCGGCACAACTCACAACAGCCCACGTGCGGAAGCAGTCTGTGTCCCATCAACAGATGGATGGGTAAAGAAAATGCGGGACACAGGCATGATGGAGTACTACTCAGCCATAAAGAAGGATGTCTTGGAGTTGCTGTAGGAAAATGGATATACTGTGAGCCCGTAATGCAAAGTGAAATAAATCAGATACAGAAGGATGAATATCATATGTTCGTGAACCCCCTTATATAATTAAGTTAAAGAGCAAAATAGAAGAGAGATGGCAGAAGACACAAGAAGGTAGAGTGTGGGCGTGGGCAGGGGCTGCAAGGGTGGGGAGCAGGGGAGGGCGAGGAGGGAAAGGGGGATGAAAGTGGCAGCGACGCAGTTCCCACCCAGACCAATTCACGGACCACAAACATGGGCCAGTGAGACAAGGCTCCAAGGTCCAGAAGGCACGTGAGTTTGGAGGGAGTCGGGCCGCCTGGGACAACAGAGGGGCGAGGATGGCATGGGAGGACGGAGCCGAAGAGGACACAGGGGAGGCTGAGCGGGTCTCCGAGGCTATGGCGTGACCGATGGCACCGGACACACAGCAGGGAAAGGCCCGGCCTGCTGACCAGGACTCTCATGTTCCCTACGTACAGAGACTTCTGGGGTTGAGTTACGTTTCTCATGTATTTTTTCCTATAGGGTTGGTTTTCCTTTAAATACTAGGACAAATGAATCCCGAGCAGCCACATTTTTGCATTCATATTCATATGTGGCAGTCTTGGAAGGGCTTCAGCCTTGCTCTGGTCCATGCTGGAGAGAAAGAAAGCCCAGTGGAATGACACGTGAAACACCATTTCTCCCTCCTCCTGAGCCTCCAGTTCCTCTTCCTCCCCCCCCCCCCCCCCCCCCCCCCCCCCCCCCCCCCCCCCCCCCCCACCCCAGGGTCCATAGCTGACCCCACTTCCCTGTGTATGGGTTCTGAGCCCCACGAGGGACCTGCATGGTTCTGTGGGGAAGTTGGGAATCTTTTGTGGACTTTCTGGTCTATCCCTGAGGGCTGAACCTTGGAAGGAAGAACTCACAGGTGGTTTGGGGGGACCCTGACCTCAGAGTGACCTTTAATATGAAGTCCCTGGGTCCTGACGCCTGTCAGGGTGGGCTGCAGCTGAAATGCAGCTCCCCTGCTCACCACAGTGGGATCCCTGGCTGGATACCCTGGCAGGTGCAGGGGTTCTGCACCCCTAGGGTGCACACCTCCCACCCTTGGAAGGCCACCCTGGGTGGTCAGTTCCCAGACTTCCTGGCACCTCCTGGGAGCTGGCTCTGTCCTCAGGGAAGCATCCACAGCAGAGAATGGAAAATGGAGCGCCTGGTGGGCCCAGCCTCCTGCCCGAGGGAAGGGGCCTGGCCCTGGAGTTTCCCAGAGCCATGGGGGTGGCTACAAAGGAGCTTTTGAGGATAAACAAATACAGAATTGAGAAAATAAGGAAGAAGTTGGCATCTGAAGAATGTGAATATTTAGAAAATGCTGGGGAGTGGAGACAGAGCAGGCTGTTCTGTTGTAGGTCAGAAGCTGATGGCCTGGGACAGGGTAAAGGGAAAAGGAAGGCAAAAATCTTGGTGGTAGAGACAAGGGTGGGTTGTTTCCCACAGGCCATACAAGACTGGGAAAGCAGGTGATGGAAGGAAAGAGCCGGGGGACCAGGCGACCATCCCTTCACACCTTGGGTAGTAAGATACTACAAGGCCCCACCACCCCTTGTTCTCCTAGAACGGCCACTTACTGTCATGGTTTAATGTCTTAGGACTCTCAGTACTCTATGAATTGGCTGAGAGATCTGGAGAGTTTGACTCTCCTGGTCTCTGGAGCAGGTCAGAGCAGAAGCTCAGAGAAGGACAGTCACGTGCCAGGCTTAGGGAAACTTAGTGGTAAACCATGTCCATAATCCCAGCACTCTGGGAAGCTGAGGCAGAAGGATCACAAATTTAGGCCTAGCCTAAGCAATTTAGCAAATTAGTGAGGCCCTGTCTCAAAATCAAAAACCAAAAGGGGGAGGGGGCGGGATACAGCATAATGTAAAGGCCTCAGTTTCCATCCCCAAAATTGTACAAAAAATAGGGGTGAGATGAAAGAGGAACTCAGATTCCCACTCCGCAAACTTGCAGAAGAATGACAAATGGGAAATAACCCACAGCCTTTCTCCAGAGACATTTTTTGTTGTTGTTGTTCATTTCTCTATCTGCTCATCCATTCAACAGACAGGTACTGCATGTCTCACAGGCAGTAATACTTCCTACAGGAAACTGTGAGCCAATTAAACTTTTCCTACTTAAAGTTACGGGTGTTGGGTAATCTGATGCCATGACAGGAAAGCTGACTAAAACAATTTTTTTTTTTTTTTTGAAATCCAAAATCCACACGCGATGAGGACAGATTCCTGAAGGTCTTGTTACATTCATCTGTCATCACACAGTCTGTTGTGAAGTTTCCTCCCTCGGACTGTGTCCAAGGAAACTCAGAGCCTCCTTTCATATTTTGAGCCAAAGAGACACCACAGCCTTGATATTGAAGGTGATGGCCTCTCGTTCCCTGTGCTCCGGTTCTGGCTCCAGCACTGCTAGCTGAGTGATCTTTGGATGTGACCAAACTCCACTTTGTTCCTCTATTCACCCAGTGATTCTCAGCCAGGAGGGATTTTGCCCTATGGGGTATATCTGGCAACGCCACGAGACACTTATGAAGTCACAACGAGAAATGGAGAAGAGGCTGTTGCTGACATATGGAGGGTCAAAGTCAGGGATGCAGCTAGGCATCTTGTAGGGACTCAGAAATCCCCCACAGAAAAGGATGTTCCCACCTCCAATACCATTAGTGGCAAGGCTAAAAACCCTGATGGCACATAGGAGCAATCATAGGACTGACCATACAGGGCTGCTGAGAGTGGGGTGATATGATGTGAGACAGAATAAGGATAAATAAATACCCAGAAGGCCACTGGAGCAAAGACTGGAGAACCAGACACCTAAGCCAAAGAGCATCGGAAAGCTTACCAACCAAAGTCATCCTGCTCTTCCAACATTCCCCAGGCAGGAGCATAGCCAAGAATCTGTGATCTCGGCCTGTGTCTTTTGCTTGGATTCTAGGTGCCCTTGAAAACTCCTACACCGTAGCCCACCAGTCACACACTCTCGTCCCAGGGTGAAGGCCAACACCATGGTGACGATTGCTGCCTCAATTAAAACACATGTTACCCTACATATGGCATTTTATGTATGTTATTTTATTTTAATATTCTCTATAACCCATTGATTGGATCTTACTATCACCCAGATGCCCAAGGCTCAGAAAATATTACAGTAACTTGGCTAAAATTAAGCGATAAGAGAGAGGCAGTAGTGAGATTTAACTGTACCTCCATTTGACTAGGGCCTCACACCCTTCAACTGAATTGTGGTTCTCTGAGTTTGGGTAGAGAGCCAACAAGAAAAAATGCTACAGTCTGGCTTTGAGATCAGCACGTGGACCTAATACCTGTCCCTTGTCTGAAGATGTCTGAGCACCTGTCTCCAGCTCCCTTGTATTACAAAGAACTGTCTGGTGACAGATTTATCCCTATTTGTATCACACAGTGAAAATGACCTTAAGGAGTTAAACCTCTAAAAGTTTGTTCTTTCAAATGATATTAAAAAATTCATTTTACAGGAGCCTTATAGGGCTCTTTTCTTCTCCCTCCCAAACAACATCATCTGTGTTTTCACGATCCATAATTCAAATTCAATCTTGGAAGAAAGGTTAGAATGATAAACATGTTACTCATGATGGGTGGCCATTTGATGATGCTGTTATTGACCAGGGAAATTAAGCCCTTGTCTGGGGCGGCTTTGAAGGAGGTACCTGCAGAAGGGAGAGGCTTAGAAAGACACTTCTTCCAGGGAAAAGAGTTTAACTGATGTTATCTCCCTCCCTGGAGTATCTTACAAACACATTGGCCTTTTTTTTTTCTTTTCTGACTCATGTTTCAAAATGTGTTTATCTATTGAAGATCTTTGTCAAAATAATTGATGCTTGCTTGCTTCCAGTCTTCCTTCCTTCCTTCCTTCCTTCCTTCCTTCCTTTTCTTTTGTTTTCAAATGTGGTAATGGGGATTGAGCCCAGGGTCTTCACACTGAGCTGCATCCTCAGGACATTTTTTAAATTTTATTTTGGAAGAGTGGGTCTTACTAATTTGCTAAGTTTCTCAGACTAGGCTTGAACTTGTGATGCCCTTGCCTCAGCTTTCCAGAGTGCTGAAATCATAGGCTGCATCACCGGGCCTGGTGCTGATGTCTTGAATTCAAGTTCTGTTAGTGTCACTGATTCTTTCATTGTGATTATGATGAAGGCACCAGCAGGGGAGGCAAGAGTGATACTCCCAGCTGGTTTCTGAACATTCTCTGTTGTTCTCTTCTGCTAGCAAGTAATATAAATGGGATGTGTAGTGTCATCAAAGGACACGTGAGTGACTTAAACTTGCTCTTGTGTTCACAGCTGAATACCTGAAAACCACAGCTTAGGGAGGCACGTGGGTATAGTCGATGGCTGTATGACACCCAGCAAAATGGTAATTTGTTCCAGAGCCAATAACATTTGAAAGTGCTCATCATCTAGAGAGATGGCCCCCTGCTTAACTCTAAAGCCCGATTGTAGGCACCCTATGCTCACCAACTGTCTGATGAAAAAAAAAATCACAGTTGGCAAAATTAATAATTCTTCATTATTGTGGCTTGGGTCTAGAATGTCCCCCCAAATCCTCATGCATTTGGATGTCATGGAGTATCTATGGAACTGTGTGCTCTTGGGAGATTGGGGCCTGGTCTGGTGGTGGTAGATAGGTGTGGGGCAGAAGACAAGTGTGTGGCAGAGTGCAGACTGCAGGCATGTGAACTGCATTATAGGATGTGTTGGGGGTCTCAAGCTAGAAGAAGTGGAACATTTAGGCGGAACCCAGAAGGGGCAGATCACTGGAAGGCAACCTGGAAGGATATATGCTGCTTCCTTCCCTCCTTCCAGGACTTGAACTTGATGGGGCGTCCTATTTGCAATGCTGGGAGGATCGGCCTTCACATCCACCTTGGCCCTGTGCTTCCACTGTTGCTGGCTGCCCATGAATGGACTGTGACCTTCTTAAACTGTGAGCTAAAACTGACTTTGCCTTCCCTAAGTTGTGGATATCGCGTATTCAGTCACAGTGATGAAAAAGTCACTAAGACACTCATTCTAGAGAAAGACCAAAAGTTAGGGAAAAACAGGATAGGAAATTTGAAAAAGGACATCATCAACAACTCAAAACAACGAAACCTTAACTTGTGAGAGTATTTCTGCCTAGTGTATTATACATATATTTTTCACAACTCTGTAGTTTTGTATTTTTAATTCAGCCACATGTTGTTTTTTTCAATTTTTAAAACTCTGGCACACTAAATCCAGTTGGTGGTGATTTGTAGCAACTGGGGCTCTCAGAAGTGGGAAGAAACAGCGGCACAATCGTGTGTAAAGTGAATGGTCATTGCTGACACTAATATATACACATCCAATGACCCGGCAGTTCTTCTTCTGAACACAAATCCTACAGAAATGTACACATGTTGTTACAAAAAAAAAAAAAAAAAAAAAAAAAGCCTCTGGAATAACTCTCCCTGTGCTGTACCTAATGGACCCAAATAGTGTTACAGTTTGGATCTGGAATGATCCCCAGAAGTCTCATGTTTAAGTTAATTCAATCATGGAATGAATTCATTCATTTCCTACACTATTAAGAGGTAGGGCCTGGTCAGAAGGAGCAGATTGGGCTTGATCCAGAAGCGGGCAGATCACAGGGGCTTGGTCTAGGCAAACAGATCCCTGGGACTTGACCTGGAAGGGTATATGGTAGGTCCACCATTCTATATACTTCTTCTTCTTCTTCTGAGACAGGGTCTTGCTCTGTAGCCCAGGCTTGTCCCTATTTCCATACTGTAGGACTTCCTGTGTTGCCATGCAGTAAACAGCATGCCAGCCACACACGAGTGGACTGAGACCCCCTGAAACTGTCAGCTGAGATAAACCTTCCCTCTCTCAAGTTATGGATGCTGGGTAATGTGTCCCAGCAACAAAAACATGACCGGGACAAACAGAAACAACTCAAGTGCTCCTCGGGTCTCAAGTGGAATGGATAATTACATTCACGCACTGGGCTGGACACGTGGATACCCCAGCTCAGCTCAACAGTCATGGGTGACTATTGCAAACGAAATATTCGGTCCCAGTCCCTTGACGCTGTTCCACATGGCGCCTGAGGGCTGCCCGGACTGGACTGGAATTCTTGCCGCTGCTTGGTTTGCATGAAATAAGTTCATGCCGCCAGGGTTCTGTGCGATTCTGTGTTTCAGGAGCCCCAGAGGAGCGTAACCGGTTGATCATGCCCCACCACCGGCAACCCCGCACCGTCCCGCGGAGGGGAGAGAAATCTTTTTCAAAGAAGAAACACGCTCTGAGTGAGAATCCACGCTTCAGGCTTTGAATTCGGCTTCCTTCGGGGTGGCTTTCCCAACGTCAGGCAAGCAGGGGCCTTCCTCTCGGGAATCAATTCCTCAACTCGGAGAAACAGACACAGCCTGCTAAGAGCCCCGGGTGCTGAGCCGCTGAGATCCCACGCAGAACACAGGCAATTTCACGCACGAAATGGGTCTTTGGCTCCGTTTGCTGAGCTGCAGTTGCGGCGGGCGCTGGCGGCCTGGCAGGCCTCGGCTGGAGCAGCACAAGCGCTGCTACAACACTGGAAAACGGCTCCAAACGATTTGCTTAGTTTTTCAAAAAGAACTGTCGGTTCACGGCTAGCAGGAGGTCAGCTACCACGGTGGCCGGAAGGGTACAACAAGATAAATAAGTGTAGGGAGCCACATATATTCTTGACGGAAAGCTGGAGGATTCTGGGAGCTCACAGCTGTCTGTGCATCCACTCCAAGACTCATAAGCAAGCTGACAAGTGCAGGCCTCACGCCCAAAACAGAAGGCTTGGACTGAAGATACAGCCCTGCACATGGTGTCCACCTGATAGGAGCCTTGGAACCTAATGACTGGGGAAATTCTGTCACAAACCAGAGGATAGGGACGAGTGTGCTCGTTTTGTGGAAGGCAGTATTGGGGATTTAACCCAGGGCCTTTGCACTGCAACATCCCCAGGCCTTTTTTTACTTTTTATTTCAGACAGACTCTCAGCAATTCATTAAATTGCCCAGGCTGGGCTCAGACCTTGTGAACCTTCTGCCTCAGCCTCCCAGACTGCTCAGGTGACAGGCCAGGGCCACCAGGCCTGGCCCGGCCGTTCTTAATAATGGAGAAACAGAGCAAGAATCCCTGGAGTATTTGAAGCTAGCGGGTTTTGCGGTTGATTCCACTGGCAGTTTCTTTCCTGAGCACCTTTCTGCCTTGCAGGTGGTGACAGGGGACACTTCTGTCAATTTCACTCTAACCTGAATGACCTCACTAAATAAATGTCACGTGATCTCTGCCACAGACTCGGCCCTATGACACCCGTGACACCGCAGCTAAAGGAGTCAGTGAATTGTACTTAAATGTTGAAAATCAAAAGTCATTTTTGCCTGTGAATCACATTGTAAATCTAGTCAAAAGAACTGGATCGGAAGACAAAGCAAACAATGTGACCCCGGGCTGGCTGAGAGGGCAGGCGGGGATCCGTGGCTGGTGGGTAGGAGGGGACAGGTTGGAGCCAGGGCACAGATGTGTGAGCAGGGGACCCTTGTCTGCATTATCCACAGGGTTGGGCAAAACATCACCTGTGAGCAACTTATACACCTATGAAAATCTCTCAGTCATTTCTCTCATGAGTCAAATTGCATATAGTGAAAATCAGAAGTGTTTGTTTCAGAGTGCATGTCATTGTATTATCAATGTATCCCCCCCCCCCCCAGCGGTAATAACTAAAGATAGCAGGAAACAAGCTAAGTCATCATTAAAAAGGAATGGCGGGAGGGGGGGAAGGGGGGGACAAGCAAAGCCACCTCTATGTAATAGGATCCCTGCGGTAGTTTAAAAGAGGTAAAGCCCTATGTGCAGCCTAATGTGAGGAAATGTACAGGGTGAGTTATGAAATGAGAAGGATAAGTGTAAATATAAATATATAATGTGTATTAAGGCACATATACACAAATACGCAGGCATACACACACACACACATTCATTAAAATCTTTCCTACAGAAGAAGGCAGGCACATGGCCTGTTATTTTACACATTTCCGTTATCTGTTTTTGTGTGTGTGGTCCTGGGGTTTGAACCCAAGTCCTTCACAATGAGGTACATCCCAGCCCATTTCTCAGTTTTGACTCTGAGACAGGACCTCACTGAATTGCCCGCATGTAGCTCAAATTAGCAGCTGTCCGGGGCACTGGATTGCAGGCTTGTACTCTGTGTTAAATTCCTGTTTTCTTTCAATCAAAATGAGTAACAGAAACAAAATATAAAAGGTTTCCTGGATTTCTATGGAAGATCGTTGGGTTTTGTTCCCCTTAAGTGAAAGTCGTAGCGTTAGGGAGAAGCGTCACCGAGGTGGCTGGTACTACACTGTGGCCCACACTGTGGAGCCGTGCTTGCCATGAGAAGGGTTTGTGTCCGGCATCCTGGGGACCCACCAGCACGTGGCCTGCATGATAGTTCTTACAAATCTATCTTCTTCATTCTTGCACTGCTCTTTCCCTTTGCCTGGACAAAGACACGATTGACCCTGGAGGGAACTCAGCCAAGAACTTATGGCAGGAGACTGTCGAGTCAACTCTCCCCTTAAAGCATTGCATCCTGAACCCCAAGGCTAGTAACGACCCAAAACAACTCCCATCCCTCTATAACTTCGAAATGGAGATCAGTGAGTCTTACCCTTCAATTTATTGAGACTGTGGAGAGCCTTTCATTTTGTCTTAGGAGCACAAGCTGATAAACTGTTATCTTCTGATTCCAAGCTTCTTTGTGGATGCTCGATTGTGGGGACACTGCTGACCTCTGTGCTACAGTTTTCTCAACTACAAAGCAATGTGGATAACAATGGTGCTGACCCTTCAGATTCGTTGTGGAATTAAGTGACCTAATATCCACAGAGCAGTAGAGAAGATCCTTGATGCACAAAGCCTGAAAAATACTAGGGATGCTTGGTAATATGAAACTCACTTGGTAACCTTTGGCATCTCACAAGCCTTGAACTCTTCATCTACAAAACAGGGACAGTGATTTGAGGGTTTTTGTAATGATGACAGAGCATAATGTACAGAAAGTGTCCACTCAGTAGCAGCTCGAAAACTGCTCTTTCCTCTTCTGTATCTGGACCTTGAAGGCCTGGCCCAGTGAAATAGTGTTGATGCTACTATGCATTGGTTGGTGGTTCTCACAAGCACAGAACGGTCATCTCGGCTAAGATGGCCTGGAGAATTATTGATGAGTCATGCAAACACCAGCAAAGGATAAGCCCCAGTGTCCTTCAGCAAAGTCCTCCTGTTTCTTGGAGCATAAGGAGCAACGGGTTTAGATCTAAAATGTTCCCCACACATCTCTTATTTAGAGGTGGGGCATTTGGGAGGCTCTTGAATCACAGGATATTGTATTCATCCGTGACTAGTCTTCTGATGAACTCATGGTTGACTGCACTATTTGGGGGTGAGGCCTGGTCAGAATAGGTGGATCACCAGAGGCATGACCTAGAAAGATATATTCTTGTCTACGGCTCCTCCCTTCACCCCTTCCTTCCTGGCTTATCCAGGAGCAGCTTTTTCCACCACGCCAGTATATCAGGCCATTTCTGTACTGGAGCTAGTGAACTGTGGACTGAACCTACCAAAACCGTGAGCCAAAACAAACCTCTCCTCTTCTAGGTTGTGTATCTCAGGTACTTTGTTCCAGTGACGAAAAGGCTGACTAATATAGCAAAATGGCATTCAGATAAGGTGAAGAGGAGAAAAAGTGAGCTAGTATCTCATAATCACAACTAAAAATCCAAGGTACAATGCAGAGAAGGCACAGCTACATTCATAATAGGAACAAGGAGACTCAGCTCCTCTCTGGCAGCAGCCTTGATGTACAAGAAGTCCACCAGGAAATTCAAAGTCTTGGGTCATAACTCTATGGAAATTGGAGCTTCTGGCCAGCACACCTCTATGAGAAGTGTGACAGAAGTGAATTCAACAGTGCTTGCTAAAGGGAAAAAACTATTCAAGTTCCTGAATGAAAGTAAAACTTGAGGCAATTGCTACCCATTTAAAGGAATTTTTATCAATTTGAGTGATAACTGTAAGCATTTTGAAATTTCTAGAATTCCTTATTTCTTCGTTCTCTAATATTTAGCTTCTCATTTCCACCCCCTCCCCCCCCATACTGGCGTTGTTTTTTTTTTTTTTTTTTCCCTGAGCCTAGAATATGAAGCTGCATCTGGGGAGCAACACCTGTATCCCTATGGAACTGTTATTTTCCCTTTCCCGAAGGCAGCACAGGATAATAGGAAGGGGAAGGATGTGGGGCTAAGGCTACCCTTACCAGAACTGTCTTACATACTAGCTGGATGACTGTGGACAAGTTGCCTACCCTTTCTGTGCTTTTACTTTCTTGTATGCAATACTATTTTTTGTCTTTGAGGTTCTTACAAGGGTCACATAAGTTAATGTCTGGAATTTGTTCAGCATAGTACATAGGGCATTATAAATGTTCAATATGTGTGAGTTATTATTTTGGTATGATGGTTTTACCATCATTATTAGACCCTCACTGTCCTTGTAAGTGGAGCAGAGTCTTTCCAACAATATTAGCTGTGCGGTTAACTTGACCATCTTACTGTGCCACCAAGGGCTTTAATGAGATGTCATTATTCTCATAGCTTCCCCATCTGCACAACAGAGATGAGAGCACCTTGCAAGAGCTTCAAGGGGAGTAAGTGAAGTAAAAACTGGTCCCGACAGAAAGACTCACCAAGGTCACACAGCGGAGTGAAGACTGAGTTCTCTGCTACTGGGCCATTAATCCGTAGGACACAAGGCCCAGAATAAGCACCCAGCAAAAGCCACACCATTACCTCTCCTTCCTAACATTCTCTTCATTTCACTTCTAAGAAAAACATCCAACTTAGATATGTTTGTTTTCATTCAATGTACAGCTAGTGAATTCCATATGCTGGACTACCTCCATATGGAAACAAGTGTCTTGAGTGACCAAGGTAAATTTGGAAGCAACCGTTTTCATGTCTTAGTTTGCCACATTATGTCTGCATGTCATTGCACCTCTGTCATTTCAGGAAATCTTACTCACCTCACCTTACTTACAAGCTCAGACTTGTCTTTGGGATAGCCACATGAGAGTAAGACAGACACACACACACACACACACACACACACACACACACACACACACACATTTAGTATCCCTATTTTACTTTGCTGGGTCTCAGTTTCTTTAGCTTAGACTTGCATAGTTGAGGTACTCAACCAAAGTCTTCCTGGTGATTACATAAAAAAATACCCTACTATGTTCATTCCTGTCACGTCAACCGTCTGACTCCCCATATTTCTAGCCCCCACTGTTCCATCTCACTGTGGTGTGGTGCAGTTCCTGCTAGTGTGGCGGGAAGGCTGATGGGGTGGAGGAAACTGTTGTATCTTTGCTAAAGCAATGGATTTAGTGTCCCAGTAGCAGAGGACTCAGTCTTAACTCTGCTGTGTGACCTTGGTGAGTCATTCTCCCTATCAGGACTAGTTTCTAAATGTGGTAACAGAAGGGCAGGATTCCATGGCCTCTTGGTAGCTTCTCTTTTATTTTGTGGTTGACAGCTGGTAGCTTGGCCTGGTGGGGGTTCAGAGCCATCTTGCATTGTGTGTAACCTCATATGTAGAATGAATTGTCTTTTGCAGTTACCAGCTGTGTGAGGACGAGTTTCCTGATTTTTTCCATTTCTCAGTTTTCTTCATCAGTAGAAGTAGAAAACTCAGCCCATCTTCATGTGCAAGTAAGGCAATCAGTCCACAATGGCTGCCATTGTGTGTGTTCTGCTCCTTCCGGGGAGGGACCCCTTTGTGTTGAAGGTGACAGTCACAGTACTTTACCTCAACCCTCTCTTGGGCTATTAAGAGCAACCTCAAGGAGGTCAGTGCTGATGAAGCCAATAACAGGAATCCAGTGTTTCTGGAATGTGCAATTAGGTCACTTACTGCTCACAGTCCTTATCCACGTGCCACACGCACGCGGCATTTGATACCTGCCTAGAGATCAGTTCCTTCCTCTTTCAAAGCTGGCTGTATTGATCCCCTTACCCTAATGGGGGCAGGAGAAGGAGGAGAAAGGAGGAAATGCTAGCACGGAAGAAGGCTGGGCTCACTCCCAGAAGCTGGGGCCCAGGAAAGACTGGCAAAGGGGCCAGGAGAGAATAGAGACCCTGCCTCGTGCTCCCATGTTTCCTATCAATCCCTAGCAGGCCGTCATTTTTAATTCTCCATTCATCTTCCTTGACTAGAGTGTGTGAGTTTGCAGGGCAAAGATTAGAGAACTGGCAGATAAGTGGTTGATATCACTGGTAATAAATGAGTATGAGCTTCAAGCCCAGTGTAATTAAAAATGTATAAACTCACATTTTATTCTCCCTTAAAACTTTACAATCTTCCTTCGGAACCCTTCTTAAAAAACCATTCAGCTTGCTTTGCTGATAAGAAAAAGGAAGAAAACTGAAGATCCTTAGAACACACTGCCCTCCTGGGCAGAATGAAACTCCAAGCTTGTCCTTGGTATCTGCAGCGCCACCGGGGGAGGAGAAAGATGTCGCCAGTCCACGTGGGATTTAGTTTTGTAATTTTGGATCTGTGATCTGGGGTCCTTTCCTATCAAACGCAACTGCTTAGGCAAATGCTCATTCTGGGTGCCTCTGCCAGGGTATCGACGTTCAGTAACCTGGCATCCTCATGTATTTCAGGGCCAGAAAAATCTCATTCCAGCCAGCCCTTTGGTTCGGGTCTACAAACATACCCGTTTGACCTTGGAGGAATCTGCATCATCTTGCCCAAGGAAGGTGCTCTCTGCCTGCCACTACCCCAGCACTGGACTTTCTGAATTCCAACAAAGGAAAATCTTCTGGCTGGTGGAGAAAAGATACGTAAGAGACAGAGCCACCAGGCACTGGCTTAGCTCGGCCAGGCGCACTGTTTTCCCCAATCCCTGTGGCGGCACTGTGAATTGTGCTGTTTTCCCACTTTACAGGTGCAGAAAGCAAGACTCTTAGAAGTGACCAGCTTCCAGTATTGCTCACAGGGATGGAGCCCTGCTGGCCGTGGTCCTGCCTCTCGGAGGCCCCCTGTTAGTCACCAGGAGGGAGGGAGCTGGGATATGAGTTGTCCATGAACAATGCTCCAAGCATTTGCTCTGGACTTAAGTCTGGAGTCAGTTTTCAGAAGAGGCAACCATCTTGAGCAAGGGCTCTGGCTTACGAAGAGAATTCCAATTTCCCGATCCACGCCATCCCACCGGGAGCAGTGAGAACACAGGTTCTCCCGGGTACTACAGGGCACAGCTTCGGCACCGAAGTGGTTACCAACCATTTTGTTCAACCAGACTATTTACAAGTAGTAACAGGGTATCTGTTTCCTGTCATCTCCATCATATATCTTAAGGCAGAGAGATTGGAAGCCCATTACAGCCTGATATCTAATCAATACGCACCATATTCCTACAGCAGGAAGTAAAAGAATAGGCCCTTGGGAACCAGAGTTCAAATTACTCTGCTGTCGATTCCAGATAGCGGCTAATGATAGGCTAAGCTGGGGTGGGAGGGGTAGTGGGGGGGGGAGATAGGGAGAGGTGACCATGCTTTAATGGGATAGTTAATTCAGAGATCAAATATGTATTCTCTCTGGCGCACTGGGAAACGACATGCATTCTCTTAGCAGGTGGAAGGAGGGCATATTCTCTCCACCGCCCCCGCTCCATCTTCAAAAGCATTTCTTCACACAGAGCCAAAACTCTTTTCTGACATTTACCTGTAGCGCACCTTCATTTACATACGTTTTAGTGTGAAATTCTCTAACCGGGTATACTTTATTATTGTAGGTAAAGGGGGCTCAAGAAACCTAGGCATTCACGTCCTTGTTTCTCCCATGAATATTCACCGAATGTCTATGTGCCTACGTGTATATGTCTCAAAATTGTTCCCATGTGGTTTCTACCAACCCCACGTGGTGCTGGTCTCACAGAGCTCACGTGTTAGGAAGAAGATGCAGCTGCCTCATCAAAGTTTAAGTCAGATTTGTTTATGGCATAGACGGTTGTCATTTGGGGGGAAAGGGAAGAAGAGATCGCAGCCACCCCATGCTTCCTCTAAGTCCCTGCCTGCTAGCTGCACGCCACTCGGAAAGTCATGCAAACTCTGTAGATTACAAGGACCATCTGTTCAACGGGAATACTCCGCCCTTGGGTTACCTGCTGTCAGGACAAAGGAAGGTAAGCAATGTGAGTGTTCCTACTTCAGAGTGGAGCCTGTAGTCATTTGTCAAATATCAGGCCATCGGATGCATGTCCACTGCCTGGTAAGAGGAAGAAAGCACCCTGGTCACTGAGCTCTCCGGCTTCCACGTGCAGCCTGATTCTCTGGAGACGTCGAGATGTGAGGCTAGGGATCCCTCTTCCAGAGGTGACTGTACCTGGCTCATCTAGGATCTACCTACAGGGGGCGCTGAAGATCACTGGCGGCGGGGGTTGGGGGACAGCGGGGGGGCCCCTTGCCCTTGGTTTGTGGTTCCTCTCACCCTTCCTTCGCCTTGGCAGTCAGGCTTTGTTCCTACTAGCTAATGACCTAGAACCAGTCTCCCCAATCCCCTGGGAGATGTGAACACCAAGAGCAATGTCTTGCCTCAGACCCCAGTCTCAGCCCCTCCGGGCCCTTCCCCTGACCCCAGGCCTCTCTGAGTTTCTGATCTCCTTGATATCCTTGCTTCGCACCCCAGGAGGAGGGGTGACAGCTGTTTCACACAGTCATTACTGCGCTGCCCCTGCACTCCCATGTTCATCTTTTAAATCCTCCAGCACTGATACAGTCAACCCCCTTTATTGAATTATTTAGCTAAAATACTTAATATGGCACGTGTTTCCCTGATAGGAACTTGGAAGACGCAAAAGGTGGTGTGGCCAGAGGCTGCCCCAGCTGGTCCATGAAAATTCATTTCTCTCATTTCCACTAGAACAATTTTCAATTTCCAAGTGGTCTCAACAACACACTCACACAGGTGTGCACACACAGACACATGAACACACTCCAGGAACATGCCCATTCCAGGCCCTGGATCTTCTCCACAGAGATTCCCACAGTCAGTCCGAGCCAGACAGGAAACTGTTCATCTCTCTCTCTCCAGTTCTTTCCAGCCCTTTCCGCAAACCCAAAGTTCTCTTCTACAACTGATAACAAACTTCCAGTATGAGACTGCAGGCATAGGGTTGCAGAACTTTCCATTAGGAAGTCAGAATTTCAGTTCTGCTCTGCCAGAATGACTTTCTACATAAATAGCATCAATGGAATTTAGAAATAATAGTTTTTAAGCTCATCCAAACCTATGATCCCAGCACTACTCTGGGAGGCTGAGGCAGGAAGATGTTTCTCTGGGAAATTTACAACCTGCATCAAAATAAAAAAATAAAAATGTAGTAAGACTCTGTCTCAAAAAATAAAAATAAAAAAAGACTGGAAATGTGGTTCAGGGTGAAGATGTGGGGTCATTTCCTATTACCAGAAGAAAAAACAAGTATTGTCTCCCATCTCAAGTTTTCTGTTGCTGTTGTACTGCAGTGGAACCATGTCATGTCCACATCTGAGAGCCTGGCATGTAGCAGCTTTTAAAGACAAAACACTGGTAAAAATCAAGGCGGGAGACACTGCATTTCCTTATTTTAATGCTTTTCTTTTAGTAGACACAGGGTAGTCCAAAGCTTGTGGGTCTACAGTCAATGCTCCTCCATTATGACCTTGAGTGACTGAAGGTCACTGACTTCCCCAGCAAGTGCACTGCCCCAGCTGAGTCTCTCTTCCTTTGTCTTGGGCAAATCTCTCAGGAGGCTGATTCTTTGGGGATTACCCACACCCCAAGCCACTCAGAACAAAAGGTTTGTCTTTCACAGGACTCCTGCAGGCTTTTTTGACTGTAAGATTAATTGTACACTCTCTTGTTTTAGTCTGAAATTATTTCTACTTGACATGTGAGTCTTCCCCAACCTCTTGGAACACAGGTCTATTGAAGAGTCTATACTGAGCATTTATTTGTTTTTATCCTTAAGGAGTTGAGTGTTTCTTTCCTCTAGTTGATAAGGAATGTTCATTTACAAGTCAAAACTGAAAAAAATAAATTTAAAAAATCACCTCCAGATAAACTAACTTGATTTAATTCTAAGAGCCCAAATTCCACTATTTCTCTCTTTGTTTTGACAGCCAGTAGGCTCACAGATAAGCCTTGTGTTCAACTTCCAAAGCTGCCCAGAGTCTACGTTTTGTGCTACAATGGCGCCTTCCCACATTCCATCCACCATTCCCCACTCACCTTCTTCCCTCCCACTTCTTCCATTTCCTGTGTCTTGAACTTTTACCCCCATCTTAGTCATTTTATGATTTTATTGTGCCTATATATTTTGAAAATAGATGAAGTATGAAGGGAGCCAACAAGCTGAGGATTGGGTACATAAAGAGATGATTTGCACTTTCATGTGAGCTTAGAAACCATAATTCTTTTATAGATAAGAGCAATAACTTTGGAATGCCTGACTCTTTATATAATCATTCAGTAGGCTTAATTTTAAATAAAATTTATATTTACAATATAAGAGTAATTCCAAACTTCCAATATACAAATTTAGGAAGATGCAAAGAGTAAATGAAAAAGTATGCAGTCTAGTTCCAGCACCTAAATACAGCCACAAACAGGAGCTGAAATATCTTTTTATACTATACTTTTATACTCCTAGAATAATACTAACAAAAGGCATTTGCAAATATAGCCTGATTTTCACTTTTGAGTCTATATAACTGTATTTTGGAAAAGTATTCATTTATAATTTAAAATATTTATTCTTGATAAGACATTGGAACAAAGAGTAACTCCAGATTTCTATTTCTAACTAGTGTGAAATAGTAGATTTAACTTGTTAGCTTAAACAATTAGAAGTATATACGTGTGTGTGTGTGTGTGTAATCTACAAACCTATTAGTTCACATAGAATATTTATTTTATGTTATATATACATGTATATGACTTTCTAGCAAAATTGTAAGATATTTAAAAGTCCTACAATTCTGTTTGTGTGAGCATCCTATAGTTTTTAGATATCTGGCCATTTACAATACGCACCACTGGTCTGGGATTCCTTAGAGAAGGTAAGAAGGTGATATAAACATTATGACTTTAACAGGTGACTGACTGGCTAGAATCAGTTGCCAGGCAGAGTACAGAGCTGGGACACCTCACCAGACTCCAGGTTGCTGAGTGCACACAGAATTCTAGAAAGCCCAGGCCATCAGAATGTGTGGATTCAAGTAGGATGACTAGAGAGGTCCATGGAGAAACACCTCAAGAAACTGACAGAGAAGTGATCTTGAATCCTTAGCTGGGAGTTCAACTGCACACAAGTGAGAGGAAACTGCCCACACAGCAGTGGGCAGGAAATCTCCAGAGCTCACACAAAATTAATATTAGTTGTCTTTCCGCATAATAGAAGGAAGCTGTTGACAAACGTGCAGCTTTAAGTGGCATGCTGATAGGGGCATTGCCTTAGTGGTGGGGCTAAATTGACCCTAGATTAAGGGCAGTTCCACCTCACAAAGCTTCAAAGTAAGCCCCAAAAAGGTCTGGTAAATTCTAAGTAAGTTAAGTGTGAGCCACAAGTCCAACACAATCTAACAGTTGTCAACATAACATAGTACCTTACATTGAATAAAAAACTGTCAAACGTAAGAAGAAATGGGTAAATATGGTCTTTAACCAAGAGAAAAATCAACCAATAGAAGCAGACTCTTAAATAACTGCTACAATCAGGAATTATTATAGAATAATTATTGTTTTATACGTTCAAGGTGTAAGAGATGAGTATGATAAATGAAAAATATCAATTCCAAATTAAACATATAGACGTGAAAAAATGCAATGTCCTCAATGAAAAGTACACTAACCAGAATTAACAAATTAGACACCATAGGTAGAAAAGTTAGTGGCCTTGAAGATACAGCAAGAGAAAGCAAAGCAAGGACAATTGAGAAAAAATGGGCAGAGTATTACCAAACTTTAATAAAACATAGAACAGTCTAATACATAATTAATTTAAGCCCAAGAAAGAAGTGGAAAAGGCAAGCAAATTTTACAAATACTGTTTGAAAATTGTAATAATTTGATTAAAAACTGTAATTCCACAGACACAAGGAACTCAATGCACTTCAAGTTGAACAGACCCAAAGAAAACCAAGCCAAGGTACACTGATGTCAAATTGCTGGAACCCCATGATGGAAGGAAAAATTTAAAAGCATGCACAGAAATAATATTATATACTAAAGAAGAAAGGTAAGAGTAACAGAAGATTCCATGTCAGAAATTACACAAGACACATGGTAGGAGATAAAATAAATATACACAAAATAACTGGAAGTACTGGAAGTGGGAAAATTAAAAATATGTATAAAGTAAGTTTTCTTATTAAAAATAAATGACTATTGTAGGATTTACTAGATCTATACTAGTAACAATTATACAAATAAGAGCCATAGAAGTAACAATCTATACAACTGGCAAGTTATTGTGGAATTTGCTAGAGCTAAAAAAGTAAAATATATGAAAAATGAATACAGAGGATGAAAAAGAAATAGAAATATACAGTTGTCAAGATCACTACAATATAAAAATTGTGCACAATTTGAAAATAGGCTGTAATACTACATATATTATTATAGTCTTCAATAACTATATACAATAATCATAAAATAATTCTTGGAAAGGTAAAAGAAAGAGTTTTTTTAAAAGCTGTAACAGAGATAAAATGGAATTTTAAAATAATCTATTGACCTTAATAAGATAGAAAAAGAAAATTAATAAAAAAACAGAGAAAAACAACTATAAAACCAATAGTAAGGAGATAGAATAAGTTTCACCATATCAACAATTACACTAAATGTAAATGACCTAAACACTCCAGCTAAAAGTTATTTATCACTCTGCCTAGAAAAGCAAATCCAATGTGTTATAGTTTTCCAGATAAACAGGACAGGATGTGTATATGCAATGAGAGACTTGCTTTAAGACATTGGTTCATGCTATTATAGGAGCAGAAAAGCCCAAAATCTACAGGGCAAACTGATGGCCTTTAAACACAAGGGAGATAAGATACTGCAATCTTCAGCTCAGAGGCAGTCTGGAGTCAGAAGGATTTCTTTCTCAGGAACTTCATTCTTTTATTTTAGACCTTCAACTTATTCGATAAGGTGTCTCCACAGTATGGAGGATAATGTACTTATTTCAAGTCCATTTAATTAATATTATTTAAAAACACCTCAATAGCAGTATCTACACTGGTGTTCGACCAAACAACTACTACTATAGCCTAGCCAACTTGGTGCATCATACCCAATTATGTTTCTATGAGGAACTTACTCGGAACACAAAAACACAGACAGTTTAAGATAAAAGGAAAAGAAAAGGCATACTGAACAAACACTTAGAGTAGCTGGAACCACTATACTTCAGAAAATGTAGACTATAGGAGGAGAATATTACTAAAGTGAAGAAAAGTATGTCATATCATATGGCCAAGGGGTCACGTGGTCAAGAGCACACAGCAATCCTAAAGGTCCATTAACTTAATGGCTGGCTTCAGTTTATGAGAACCAAAATATGATAGAACTGAAATGAGGACTTGACATATCCACAATCATATTTGTAGGCCTTCAGGCTATTCTCTTGGTAAATGGTAGAAAAAGTTGACAGAAAATCAGTAAGAATGCACAAGACCCTAACAACACTATCAAGCAACTTGTCGTGTTTTGATATACACAGAATACTCTACTCATTAACAGCTTAATGCACATAGCTTTTTTTTAAGGTATATATGGAATATTCATTAGGATAAATTATATTCTAGCCATAAGAGAAGGTTTAATAAATTTAAAATAATTGACGTTATATAATAAAAATTCATTGACCACAATGGAATTAAATTACTAATCAGTAATAGGAGAACGTGTGGAAAAAATGTCCAGACATTTAAACATTAAACTATAATCTATTATAAGTATTAGCCCATGAAAAAATTATTGTATAAATTAGACAATATCTTGAAATGTTTAAAAATTAAAACGTATATCAAAATCTGTGACATGGAGATTAAGCAGTACTTAAGGGGAAAATTATATCACTAAATGCTTTATTACAAAAAAGGTATCAAATCAATGATCTTGTGAATTAGAATGAGAGCAAATTATTAAAAAGTAGAGTGAATGTAAGAAAACGAAAGATAAGAGCAATCATTTATAAAACAGTAAAGAAAAACAACAAAGAAAATCAATGACACATGTACTTTGAAAAGGATTATTGGGTTGTTAAATCTGCCAGATTGAACATACTTGTCATGAACACATCCATGCATGGTCACACATAAGCTTGTCCCTACCAGTAAGTAGACCATGAGACTGTATGCCTGTAAGTGTGCAACCTTCATGTGGGCAGGATCTACATCCCCATTGCTTATTATGGGATGTCCACAGCCTCATAACAGCAAATTGTGTTCAACACATCTACATGGAATCAACAAAATCAGAAAACTCTTGAGCTGCTCTGGAGAAATTAGAAACAGCCCTCGTACTCAAGATGGTTTTTATGTGGGCACAAAAGTCAGAATGACTTCACGATTTGAGACCAGAATGGCCATCTCCTCCGAAAACACGCTGCCTCTCCTGATGGGCATTCTCCTAGAGTGACCATGGAGTCGAGGCCAGACCTTCATGGGCAGGATAGTCAAGTCCCACCATGGTTGAAAACCTTAGCCCAGAAAGAAAAAGAAAAGAAAAAAAAAAAAAAAACAGAAATGAGAAGGCTGCCTTCATTACAGCTAAACTGTTGGCTTAACTTCCTAAAATACCGTTGAATTTTCTTTCTGCCTACAGCTGTGTTTATAGAAGGCAATATCATGTATGTAAATAAATTCAGATGCCGCTCGAGTTATTTTAAAACAATCAGTCTAACACTAATCAGCTTACTCAGAGACATAATCTTACCCTAAAAAAGTGACGAATCAGTACACAGTATGCAGAGTGAAATACGTGGAGAGTACGGAGTATACACGGAATGTAGATGTGGGACGCTGCCGGGCTTGGAACGTGAGCGTGGTCGGCCCAGGTGCGCCAGAAGGACAGCCTTCCCCGCATGCCTAGCCCTAGCCCGCTGCTCCATCTTGGTTCTCGGGAGTCTCAGGCGGACACAAAGCATTGTCGGTAAATACGTTCCCACTTCCCAGCAGAGGCCCCGCCCTCTCCCACTACCGAGCACGTGCTGTCCCCTTTTGCCGGGAGCCGCTTGCCTCTCAAACACCAGAAACATCCTCTTTTCTGTACAGTCTATTACCCTACCTGTATTTTCATCACATCTTATGCAGTTATGGATAATAACTGCTGCTAATCCCAAAAGTTCTTGATGAGGTCTGAACTCCTAAATGTCCACGCATGACATGGAGTTAGTCTCATGAGTGGTCCATAGTCTGAGGAAAAATAAATCTCAGGAGCTACCAAGGGAAAAATTAAAGGCTGTGACTTCTATGCCATCTAGCTAAGATGGCCCCTGAAGATAGAGGCGTGATTGCTGGAAGGGGCTGGAAGAAGGTACACAGGGAACTGGGGAAACACCGATCCAGTCTGTGACCCCAGCTCTCCCTGTCCCTGCTGCCTGGGTTTGGTCAACTCCCACACCTCCTGAGTCCTCCTTTCTTGTTTTTTATTTTTCTTGTGCAGGTATTGGTGACCGAACTCAGGGCCTTCCTGCTAAGCTACTTCCTCAACTCTTTAACATTGTTTTTATAATCTAAATCAGGGTCTTTCTGAGTTGCTAAATAACCCAGGCTGGACTCAAGCTTGCACCCCATCTGCTTCAGCTTCCGAAGATGCTGTGCCACTGTATCAGGCTCTCGTGCTTCCTTATCTCCCTCCTCGCATTCCGCGGAGGAGGTAAGAAGGGGCGATGCCTGATACTGCTCCTGACAGGCACGAAATCAATGCCAGTCCCTTCTTCCTTTTCTTCAATGGACTAGAGAATGAATGGACCAGACACTCCGTATCACTGGGGACTCTGCCCATTGTGTGTCCCCCAGGAAACCCACAGCTTCCAAGTGGCCAATGCTAGCTAGCGTCCTCCTCTCTCAGAACCTCTTCAAAGTCCTTTCATTTTTTGAACAGAGCATGCTTATCTATTTTTTGAACTTCATAACATATCAGAGATCCTTCAAAACCAACCAAAATATAGAGCCTCCTAGTTGCTTCTTCCAGGAAATTTTGAGAGCATGAGCCCAAGGATATTAAAGATTTATCACAACTATTATAACCATCACTGTTACTACTATGGATGTCATTATGGTTAGTAGTAAACTTTTGAAGATTACTATTTATATTTCTACCTCGATCAATCTCATAACTACCACCAACACCAGTCTGCTACAACCCACCTTCCTCCTCCTGTTCCTCTTCGTGCGGAACTGTGATCACCATTACTCCAATTTCTTCTCCTTCTGCTACAATATAGTCATCACCATCACCCACTGCAATTGCAACATGGCTTCCCTGACATCCACTACAGCCGCCAGAACCACCTACAAGTTTCCTCCTCTACCACCCCTTCATCTTCTACCTGCAGATAACTGCACCACCTCCTCCTCAGGATGCACTACTGTCATTGCCACCCCCTCCCCGTCTCCTCTCTGCTATAAGGACCATTCTCCTAGGACTCCTACCATCACTACTACCACAGCAGCCACCCACACTGACCCACCTCCACTCCCTTCCTTCCTGCTATTCCTACTAACATTGTAACTACCAGCCCGTGCCTGGTCCTTCTCCTCCTCTTCCTGAAACAATTGTTTTCACTACTCTGTAAGTAATACTCCTACTACTAGCATCCATCAGGGTATTTTTTTGCTAATCCTTACTGAGTAGCAAGGTTTTGCATATATTTTTCATTAGCCGTCCACTTTTGGGATGTAGGTCTTCTCTAGGGCTCTCCTCTGGTGGATAAGTAAATCCAGGCTTAGGCTCAGAGACCTGCGGTTGCAAGGCCCCACCTTGCCGCCCCCCGCCTCCCACCCCCGCTCCCCATCAGCTCTCCCTAACCCCAGGCCCCGGCTCATTCGAATTCCCCATGGAGCTCTCAGGCATCTTCAGTCTTCACTTGGACAATGTGTTTTTGATTTTCTTCTTTTTTCACGTCCTTGTGCTTGGACACGGGAAGTCCACCCACAGGGGGGAGGACGATGACTGGTCATAAAGCTTCAGTGTAAACAGGAAGCTCACACAAAACAGCCAGCCAGCCGGCAGCTTGTCTGCTGACCTTGGCCTTGGTTGTCCATCCTCCCATCCTCCACATTCCCTTGAACAAGCAGTGCCACACCTGCCATGACCTATGTGATGATTCTGCCAGGGAGGTCTTTGCTTCTACCTGGTAGGCAGGACTCACAGACATGCAGAGGATGACAGGTAAAAGTACACCTTGTGTCCACATAGAATCTTTGTCACCTGACTCCTTTTTACCCTCCAGTTCCACTCAAACTCCAGCAGCTGAGTAGGCATATTCTGCTGGTCCACGGGGGGAAAATAGCCTCTACTGCCCAGCCTGAATTGTCTGACACTTTGTTTCACCAACCAGAGCTAGGGTCCTTGGAGGATGGTCCCATTCAAGTATCCAGTTACACAATCACTCCTTCAACGAATAATGAGAAAGTTGGTTGGCAGACAGGGGCCTGATAGTGAAGGTCTTTGAATTTTTCTTGATTTTGCCGGAGATCTAGCTCAGATTTTGATGCAAAAGAAAAAATCTAGTGAGTCTCCTGGCACATAACAGGCATGACCAGTTGCCTATAGCAGCACACACCTATAATCTCAGCATACTGAGAGGCTGAGGCTGGAGGATCCCTAGTTTGCCCAATCAGGGCAATGTAGCCACTTAGGGAGACTCTATCTCAAAAATTAAAACCAAAAAAGGGTTAGGGTTGTAATGCAGTGTGAAGGCTCTGAATTCAATCTCCATTTAAACAATATATTTATAAATGATTATTGAAAAATACATCAATGAGTTAGTGTAACCAAGTGTGCTACAGAAACACTTCGAATGGTCAGTATCCTTCTAGCTTGGAAGATGATGTATCACAGAGGTTGGAGATGGGTTTGCAGTGGGCTTGTGACCACATCCTAATGGTCAGCTACATCAGGAAGGGTCAAATGTGGACCGAGTCGCACACAGAGGCCAGCGATGTGACACCAGGATACCACTATCTGTTCTCTAACTCTAGCTTTCCTTTTTACGTAAATTTATTTTAATTGTAATTGCCATGTATTGTGCCAGGATCAAAAAAAAAGCAGTCAAACTATCCACGGCCTACAACATTTGCCATTTCTTGGTGATGAGGCTTCTGCCCAATATGAGCATACAAGGACTTGATGTAAGGAAAAAGACATAGATGACCTAAGGAAGAGAGAGAGAGAGAGAGAGAGAGAGAGAGAGAGAGAGAGAGAGAGAGAGAGAGAGAGAGAGAGAGTGCATGCACCAGCCTCATCCCTCTTTGGACCCAACTTGCTACCTTTGGCCAAAATGAGAACTGTGCTTTTGCAAAGCCAAAAGCCCCCTCTGTCTCCATCATCATAACAGAGGATCTCAGGCTCTTGCCCATATCAGGGCAGAATTCTCTTCCCTGAAAAATACCACCCTCCCAGATTCCATAGCCAATGCTCTCATTTGCAATTTGTTTCTTTACAAAACACTTAGGGACAAAAGATTTTTTTCTTCTTTTCTATGTAGGTACCATGTATCCTAGTCAAGGAACAAGAAAATAACAACTCTGGGCCTGGTAGTATAGGCCTATAATCCCAGCACTCTGGGAGGCTGAGGCACAAGGATCACAAGTTCAAACACAGCCTAAGCAACTGAACGACTTAGCAAGAACCTGTGTCCAAAAAAAAAAAAAAAAAAAAAAAAAAAAAAAAAAAAAAAAAAAAAAAAAAAAAAAA
>PVKB01000160.1:0-113366 GCA_004027205.1 Ctenodactylus gundi | reverse complement strand
TAAATTAGGTTATTTGGGAGTTAAGGTAAAAGTGAAAGTGTTGAAATCACACGCACTTAAAGGAGGGCTAAGAAGAGCTAGGGAAAAACAATTTTCTGCCCCAGGGGTCCAAGGACATATAACTCCTCCCCATGTCATTTCTTGTTCTGGAGCAGATTAGGCGGGTGTGAATAACCAGGTGTTAATGTCTAAGAGATGGGGGCAGGTTCTACCCATGGTGCTCCTTGGTTAGGTAATGTACCTGGGAAAGGAGGGTGGGCAAAAGATTCTTCCAGGATACATCAGACTGTAAAGTCACCAGGGACCAGAGGCGGCTCCCAGCCACTGAGAAATCCTACCACTTGGTTATCCTTTTAAGTGGAAAAAAGGTGAAAGACACAAGAAAAACCAGAGTGTAGAAATCAGTTAAGGTCTCTTACCACTTACCAGGGCCTGCTGGGTGACGAAGCCCAAGCTAATAATCAAAAGCCATGAGTTGACTTGATTATCCGCCCTCCCTTCCTCCCTCCCTCCCTGCCTTCCTTCCCTCCTTCCTTCCTTTATTTTAATTGGAGCTGATAAATATTGAGATATTGATCTAGGCACACAGGATCTCTGAAATTCCTGAGCTGCTTCATATGACGTGGAATGTGTTTATAGCTGCATATCAAGGGGTCATAGAAAATGTGGACTCATTGTAAAAAAATAAAATTACACGGTGCCACCTTGGCTTGTAACACTGAGTTCAAATCCTGACTCCATAACCTTGGGTCAGTGATTTAATCTCTTGGAGTCATAGTGTCTTGAAGTACAGCAGGACAAAAATCCTATTTCATAGAATTATGAAGAAGATACAGTAAAATAGTCCTAAATACTGTCAGAAACAAGTACATCTCACTAATGCTAACGAAGCGTAAGTTTTGAGGCCTTTCTTTTGCACAGACCCTTTCAAGACTCTGGAAGCATTTCATAGTTATAATATTTGGATGCTTACTAACACTTGTTATCCTCTCATTCTAAATAAATGTTCAATTTTATATGTAATTTCATACCACTGTTCTTAAAGAAAGTTCCCAAAGTATACTATCTTTGGGCCCTACAAAACTTGTACGGTGTTTAGCTCAGAATCTGACATGTAGACAGAACTTACTAAATGTTAGATGACTGCAATCTCATTTAATTTTGTAGAGTTTTGTAAGATTTTTCATATGCATAAACTCCAAATCATGGTGGTGAAATGAAAGAGCCTATATTCTGATTATCAACCTTTGCTTAACTATAGTTAGTGGTATTAGCAGACAGAACAGGATCACCACTTCTACGCTGAGCTTAAGAGTTGGCAAATTTTTCATTGGGTATTCTGGTGTCATATGGCGAGTGTCACTGAATTTGCTAAAAGTTCTTAAAATGGACAGAGACAATTAATTAATTGGCACAGAGAAAAAGAATAAAGATTCCTAATTGTCGATGCCCTGTCCAGTCATTTTCCATAGATCAATCTATCCAGACTTTCTCATTAAGAATAAATGTTCCTCTGAGGACAGTTAAAGCCCTGTAGCACCTCTGACTCGCCCACAGAGCCGCTGGTATCTCCCCATTGCCACTCACAATCTGAATCTGAGGGGCTGCCATCTGTCCCACTCGCCACTGTTCTGTAGTCCCGTTTGTCTGCAGAGTTGAACTCCGGAGATAACATTGGTAAAAAATGTGAACACTTCAGGGCCCATTAGAGCTGTCTTTGTTTGAATGCCCTCCCACCCCATTTCTGAGTGAGGAGCCAGCAAAGGAGAAGGCGTGAGCAAACCCGAGTCTCCCAGCTGCATATTTAAAATTCCACCCGTTCTATTTCTTTAATGTGATATGGTCATTTTTAATCTTGCCCTGTTTGATAAATACCTGCATTTCAAGTAATTGTGAAGATTGTGTCTGTTTTTATTAGAACTTATTTATCATTATTTGACAGTTGTTTCTAATCACATTTGTCATGTGGTGGGTTTCCTTTATGAATACCGATAGCTCCTGGAAGAGAACTTTCTAAAGTCCCATTCATGCCCCAAACATAAACAGTATATGCCTGCCACCACCCTGAGGACCATCTCTCTGAGCATTCAAAATGAGAAAATGAATGGCAGAAATGTGTAGGAGGTTCATCTTCAGACACAGAACTAGAACCATGGAGAAATTTCTGGAAGTTTTAAAGAAGGCTCTCCGTGCAGACAATTCCCTCAGCTGTGCACCTGGAGAATTTAGGTAGTAAGCAAGCATGAACCCAGCACACTGACGAGCTGTCCACGGGATCAATTCAGTCCGAGTTCCTACCACTATGAGAAAGAAATTCAACCCAGCCAAGCCATGGTGAGTCATTCAAGAAACAACCATCGTCTATCCACTCAGCAACGAGATAGGTATTTACAATCTTCATTCACTCCAAAGATCATTTACTCATTCAACAAATATTTGTTCATTCATTTAGTGAATAATTATGTTTTTCAATGACTGCATTATTTTCTCCTAAGCCTGCAAATCCCAGGACAACCTCTCACAGAAGAGCCACTCACACACCTTTGTAATTACTCTATAGGGTCGCACAACCATTGCCAAGTAGAACACTCCAGGCCATGTGTGTCCAACCCATAGACTACTGTCCTTTTGCCATCGTATTTTTTCTTTTTATTTTTTGAGTGAACGGGAATTGTCTCGGGTCATTTATACTATACTAAAATTTATAGCAGAAATAATGTACAAATACAGGTAGTAAAACTTTCTCAGTTTTTTTTTTCACTATAATGTTTTAAAAGGGGGCAAAAAAACAAAATGGTAGGCCACACGTTGGATATGTCTACTCTAGACCCCAAGAGTTTCTCTGTTAACAATTTTTGTCTTTAATGAGTATGTACTTAACATCTTCTATATACAAGGTTTTATTTTAGGTGCTCAAACCAGAAGACAAAGAAGCCACTACCTGTGCTAAGCCCTTGTAAACTAGAGGCCTACAGGGTGCTCAGAGGCCCAGACTTGAATCTGGGGCAGGGACTGGGAGGAGAATTGATGTGAGTGGGTGGATGGCTGGGTGGATGGATGAATGGATGGATAGATGAATACAGCCAAATTTTGGAGTCAGGCTCCTCCTCTAGCTTCCCTACTCCAGAAAATAAGTCAGGCAGAGAAGCCCTCCAGGAATAAACAGAACCTCACTGGGCCACTCACGCTTGCTGCAGCTGACAAATTCCTCAAGACTTAATTTTTGAAGGACTGAGATGAGGATCCTCCAAACCACCCTGGGAACAGGTTGAGCTACATTTTGACATGGGGTGGTGTGTAGCTATCATCATTGTAAGTCCGGCCTGGGAGGGTTTCAGCCCTGCTGGTGGTGAGGAAGCCTCATAAATGTCCAATCCTGGGTTGTCTGACACACGTGCAGGTGACTGGCGGGCGGAATGGACATCTACGAACATCAATCACACTCCTCAGAACCCTACAAACACTTGCTGTCTTCCCAGTACCTTGTAACGAAGGCTGGGTAATCATGAGACGGCACCCCAAAGGAGCAGCTTAGCAAACTCACATGCCCAGCAATGTCTGTTAACTCTTTGGGGACATAGGAACAAGGTGCAACGTGTTCAAGCATCATGTGAGCAACGTTAGGGCAGGGTGTGGTGGCACAGGCCTCCCATCCCAATACTCTGAGAGGCTGAGGCAGGAGGACTGCAAGTTGCATCCCAGCCTGCGTGATTTAGCAACTTAGTGAAATCCAGTCTCAAATTTTAAAAAAAGCAAATAAAACAAAATGAAATCTGAAATCAAGTTCCAGGGATGCAGCTTAGTAAGAAGGCCCAGCTCATCAACCTTCAGTTTCCAGATCTGGGAAGTAGGAAGAAAGTCACACACACACACACACACACACACACACACCCCGTGGGGCTTCCAAGAGGTTAGTGCAATGCCTAAGATACACCTGGGGTGGCCACTGCCACACAAGAGATTCCCCTAGGTGACAGTTATTATTATTTAGGAAAACACACAACTGCTTTTTAAAAGATAAATTCGTATCTTCGCAAGATTCGCATGACCTCTACAATCATCCAGTCCTTGAAAAAAATCTCTTCCTTTGGCCTAAAGTTTCTTGTACTAAAGTCCAAAAGAACACAGGCACTCTACTTCTTAGGGAAACGCACCCTTCAGCTGACAGGGCACTTCCCAACAACCCAAGATCATTCTTCAGGTTGATTTTGAGTCTAGCACCAGCTAGCTTCTCTTTGTTCCTCTCTCCTGGTGGTGCTGATGTCCCCTTTGTGTGTGTACATTTGCCCAATGCAATCTAAAAAACAATCACCTTAATTGATCTGGCGTTAACCTCTAACAGCTTAAGACGTAGGCTTTTTATCTATTGCTCAATCCTTACTGCAGACACAATTCCCTATAGTGCTTCCATCTCTGTCACCACCACCAGTAGGCCCTTCCTCCTCCGACAGCATTTCAGTCCATAACTGCTGCAGCAAACAAAACAGACTGTTTACCCAAGAGGCCCCACGTGGTGGACAAGCCCTGCTGTGGGCCTGGGCTTCTCTTGGTGGTGTACGTAGCAGGTGTCACCATTTCCAAGCCTCTGGGAAGGATTGATGGTTTACAGTATGCTGATCCATCACGCGAGGCAGGTGGCACCCTATTGGAATTTCAGAGATCTGCTCCCAATCACATTCACCGTTGGGTGACTCGGTAACGACCCTATTTGCCGTGCGTTACTGAAAATCAATGTGCCGAATTCAAGGTCAATGTACTGTTGGAAAACTCTTTAAGCGCTGATGGATGGATTGCGCTCGTTCAGAATAAATGTGTGAAAGAAGAAAGTGACAGCTGAGCGTCCAACGGTCATGCCAACTTCCAAAGGGAGCCATCCTTCTTTAGTGGTCAGGGGGATTCCCCGAGGAGTGACATCACCCCCTTCCTCTGGTGCTCTATGGGGGTATCTGGATTTGTCAGCCAATCTCTCCTCACACAATTAAAGCATTAAGTCGCAGAATGTCTGTAGAGGTTCTACCAGCCTAATGGTACAAAAACCTGCAAATCAATTTGGATTCAAAGTATTCAATATTAGCAGAACCAAAGCTAACTATAATATAGACCACTTAAAGCGCACATTTTTGTTGAAGTAATCTGGAAAATAGCCAAAGACTACCATTCATTTAATTCAATTTATTTCACAAACATAAAACCTTCAAAATGTGTCAACCCAGGAACCTGAGGTGAGGAATATAAAAATTAAAGATTTGAAATTTTTAAACTTTACTCCCAGAAGCTTAAAGTCTGGAAGAAAGAAAAATATGCAACCGAGCTCCTACATGTGCTAAGATGTGTGCCTGGCTGTATCATACAGAGAGGGGTGAGTACACAGTGACTTCCATGAGGTCAGTGTGCGCAGGGGAAAGTTATGAGTTCTCCCTCCGACCACATCCTGGCTGCAATGGAAAACAAAGTAAGCACCGACTGAATCACTGGCTTCTGGATTCCAGTGTATTTAAATATTTTTAAAAGAAAGAGGTTTCCAAAGTGGTGAAGTAATTTTGATATTAAGAGACACTGTGGATATCAAGTAGATCCTGTTTTAACACCATAACACTTTGCTTCTGGTGACTTATTTAGCAACCAAGCAGGGATAATACTTGAGCAGCACCTGGTTTTCCATGTCTGCCAAGGCAAGACAGTATTCTCCCCTTAGGAAAATCAGAAAAGTACATGTTTCTGACTCCTTGAATAGAGAATAAATTTTACTGGAGTTTTCCTTCTTTTTTCCTTTACTTTTTTCCCTCCCCTCTTCCCTTTTTCCTTTCCTTACTATTATAATTATTACCTTTCAAGAGGAAATACTATCTTTATGTTACCAATAAAGGCAAAAGAGTAGCTAATAAGCAATACAAGTAATCTGAGGACTGTTTAGAAATGTTTTGCGTAAACAAAATAGTGACTCTAAAGACATCGAGAGCGGACAAAATAATAATGTGCCTCATCTTTCATGTTCAGCTTTGACGGGCTCTCTATGGGCCATGACTGAGTCACCAGCGACCTCTGATAGTAGGATGATGCTTGGCACATGGCTACTGCTCAAAGAACCAAGGGAGGGACCCTGGAGTGAGATACTGCACCAACTGGAGGCTTGGCCAAACTAAAAGGGAGGACACCGGATTGTTCTGTTGTATGGAAATTGGCATCAGCGCTCGTTGGTCCGAAGGGTCTTTTATGTGCTTAAAGTTTCCTTTATCCAACCTTCCTACCTGCATCAACTGTTATTCTCTGATTCTCTAGGATTCCATCTCCTGGTTGCATTGATCAACCCTCGGCTCTTGTTCTTTAGTTGACATCAAATTTATATACATATTTCAAATTGTGTTTGTTTTGGCGGCCACTCATTTAGTCATCACTCGGGCACAATCTGTGAAGTTCACTTGCACAGCAGTGTGTCAGGGAGAGCGAGAGGCACTTGGAAGACTAGGGTGCCATCCCTCCCTCAACCTGCTGGCTATGCGGAGACTGCAGGAGCCAAGAGAGGTGATCAGACACACGAATGGTTCATTGTAAATACGTCGCAATAAGAAATAGTACAAAGGGACTCAAAAGGACAGGAGGGAGAATATGGAGACTGGAGAGAGGAATTTGGAATGATTCTTTGCTGAATGTAATGGTGCCGCTGAGCCTGGGCATCCAATGAGAAGGGCACTTGGGGTGGAGCGGTAAGAGTGTTTAAGGCCACGGAGCTGCATGTATAGAGTACAGGAGGTGGGAGACAGGTGGCCTGCTTCAGAAGTGAGAGCTACTTTTGGGTGGCAGAGATTAGCAGGGAGGAACATAAGGCTAAATAGAAGCTCAGAAATCAATTTACACCATGCACATCTGAATAGATTCAGAAATGTGGCCTATACACCAAATGGAATATTTTTTACCCATAAAGAATAGAATCACGCTATTTGCAAGAGAATGAATTGAATTAGAGACCATTAGGCTAACTGAAATACGCCAGATTCAGAAAGTTAGATATCACATGTTTTCTCTTATATAAGAAACCTAGTAAAAATGTAAGTGAAATAAAGGAGAAATGACAAGACACAAGAAAGTAATCTTTGGGAATTAGGGAAGAAGAATGGAGAGAACAAGAGAGAGAGTGGGTAATGGGACAGAAAAAGGTCAAGATGTATTAAACACTTGTATCAGTTTACTAAAATGACCCTTGCCGTCTGTACTACTAACACAGTAATTCAAAAAAGAGTTTTGTCTTCATTCATAAGACTTCAGGATTAAACTTGCAGAGAGCAGGGAGGCTTGGACAATTTAGCTTCCTGCATTAGCATATAACACCCATAAAAATGCACAGAAAAGTGAGTGCGTCACCTTACAACTCTTAGATGAGGACACAGAGCCAGCTCCCAGGAGTCCCCAGGCCCATAGCTCTTGGCAGTCTTTTCTTTTGTAAGATGGGCTCTCACTTTGCAGTCCAGAATACGCCTGAGCTCACTGAGAAGCCCAGGCTGGCCTTGAACCCATAGCAATCTTCCTGTCTCAGCCTCCGGAGTGCTGTGATGACAGACACATATCACCATGTCTAGTTAATTTACGTGGTGGTGGCGCATCGAACCTAGGGCCTTGTGCATGCCAGGCAAGTGCTCTAACCACCAAGTGGCACCTCTAGCCTCTTCAGCTGTTATTATCTCTCCAAATGTAATGGCCATCTCTACTTTGGAGATCACAGTTGTACTTCATGTAAACAAAATTATACAGTGTGCAATTTTGCTCCGTATTAAGCTGGATAGATTTATAACATTGTCCTGCACAGTCGTAGGTCACTTCTTGTCACTGCTGTGAGATGCTTGGTTGTATGAATAGACCACAATGTCTAAATCCATTCTATTGTTGACAGACATTTTTATAACACTTGCAGCTTGGGTCTCTGACAAATAGTACTGATAGGAACTTTCTAATCATGTTTTTTTTTTTAATGAAGATATGTGTACATTTGGGTTGGCTACATACCCATGAGTACTGCATTTTAGTAGATAATGACAATTGGATTTCATAAGCATGGCATGTCTAATATAGTCTTCAACCAGTCATAAGAAAGACTGCATGTTCTGCAGAGTCAATACAGTAACTGTGATACTTTTATTTATTTAACTAATGGTAGTCTTTTGAATTAGACTCACAGTTCCGTGAGGACAGAAATTGTGATTTAATTGTGGTCTCTAGTGGCTAGCCCAGCGTTTATCACATGGTAGAAGACACACACACACACACACACACACACACACACACACACCCCTATTTGACAAATGCACAATGTTATTTGTCTTACATTCTCCCATTAAGGGAGAAATTGGACAATATCCTTTGTCTGTAACCATTGAATCTACTATTGTAGATGAAGATGGAGAAATACAGGGGAGATAATAAATTTCAATACTGTGCCCAAATACTTAGTGAATCTTGTAATTTGATCCAAAAAAGTAGCTAATGCAATAAAGAGGGGAAAAAATCCACTAATCTGTCAGCAGAAAGCAACTGCCTGAAACTGCCTCCTTGAGAGATGTTTTGCCCTGCAGCAAATAGAGACTTTGCAAGTTAGTTGTAGGGAAAAAAAGAAAAAAGGCGGAGGAAAACTGTAAAAATACTATGTCTGTGTACTTCCACAGGCCCTGGTTCCACGCCTCCATTCACGGCTGTCAATTAAAAGAGCTGGCCATCTTTCCATTGATTAATTTTGTCTTGGTCACTATTAATATTGAGGTCAGAGAAGTGTGTTTACACAGGAAAAACTGAAATGCAAAGCACAGTGTACATCCATAAGTCATTGTTTAAAGCACATCAAAAATGAGGGGTGACTGTAGCAAACCCAGCTCCCAACCTTCTCTGTGAACGCTGCTTGCCCACGGAGAACCCTCCAGCCGTATGCCATTGGTCATCACATACAACGTGATGGGAGCACCTGGAGTTACCACTGGAAGGCACTCAGTGCCACACTGTTTCATGCCTGCCCTATGGATAATAAATCCAAAGGGTTAACTCCTGGTGTGGGTTGAATCAACCCAGAACTTAGATGTGTCCCGCCTCCCTGACACTGCCTCCTGATTTCTGTGGTCAGGACTCAGGAGCCTGTCATCTGCCCTTGTGGCTCAATCTCGCTTGGCTTTGCAGCCATGTGACAGGTGGGGTAGGGCATTGACATCCTCCTGTCTGGTGCCTGGGCTGGGAAGACTTGACCAGAGGAGGACAAGCCTGGGCTGAGCATCTGGGATCCCCTGGGCACTGCTCTGTGCCATCTCTGCATACATGGTCTCCAATATGGTAAGACACTTCTCCTGGTCTCCTTTCGTGTTGGGTCAAGGCTCGAAGGGAGCCTGTCCCAAGAGATAGTGCCAAGTGGAGGCTGCTGGCACCAGTTTGTGTCCTACCTTTGGAAATTATGAAGTGGCAATCGAGCTTGTCCCAGATTCACGGGGAAGGAACACAGATCCCACTTCTAGATGGTGTATTAGCATAACACTGTCACAACACATGGGATTCCTGTGGTTATTTTGGAAAAATGCTGCATGCCAACAACTCATGGCTGCCACGTTGAGAGTGTGCCTTCTACTTCTGCCAGATCATACCAAGAGCTGTGGATATATGGTCTAGCCAGTGTCGGGAGAAGGTGGGTCCTCAATAAGCATGTTCATGTGCCAACAACTCTCACGTTGCTCTGAGCCACGTTGCACCTTCACGCAGAAACAAAACCTATCCTACTAAGTTCTGGCATCTTGTTATAGATTGAATGTTTGAATGTTTGAAGCCCTAACACCCAATGTGATGGTATTTAGAGGCAGAGCTTTTGGGAAATACTTAGATTTAGATGAAATCATAGGATAGAGCCTTCATGATGTTGCCTGTAGGGTCCTGCCTGTTTAAGAAGTTTAGGAGAGGAGAGGAGAAAGAGAGAGAACTTTCTTTCTCTCTCTACATGCTCACAGATGGGAGGAAGGCCACATAAACCAACATCAGGATGAAAGTGGGCCATCAAGAACCAAACCCACCAGCACCTTCATTTTGGACTTCTTACTCCACAGAGTGTAAAAAATAACATATGCTGATTAAGCAATTCAGCTTATGGTACTTTGTTACATGTGACAACAACCCAAGGGAACTAATATATACCATCAATTATTTAATTGGACCATGGATTCATATATTCAGCATTAATATAAGCCAACATCTATGGAGGTTACAGAGACAAGACACAATACGGATGCCTCTTAACTCAAGTTGCTATAACAAAACACCACAGAACGAATGGCTTAAACAACAAAAGAAAATCCTTTCTCCCAGCTCCAGGGGCTGGTGGCTCAATGACAAGATGCCAGTAGGGTTGCTTTCTCCTGAGACCTCTGTCCTAAGCTTGCAGAGAGCTGTTCTCTTGTTGCCTCCTCAAGCAGTCCTCCCGCTGTGCTTGAACATCCCTATACTCTTCCACTTCTTATAGCGACACAAGCCACATTGGATGCTAAGGGGCCCTGTTTTGATTCAATCACCTTTTTAAAGATGTGATCTCGGTCCAGCCTAGTGGCAAAGACCTGTAAGCCCAGAACTCTGGGAGGCAGAGGCAGGAGGATTACAGGTTTGGGCCCAGCCTGGACCACTTAGTGCTTAATGAGATCTTGTCTCAAAACCAAGATTGGAAGATGGGCTGGGGAAGTAGCTTAGTTTGAATGCCCTGGGTTTGACCTCCAGTACTGCAAAATAAATAGGAAATAAGTAAATAAAAAGTTGTTAACTCCAAATGTGCTCATCTCTTTTACATCTGTGAGTTCTATACTCATGGATTCAACCAACTGGAGATAAGACATACCATCCCAAAATTGCATTTGTTTTCATTCCCTTCACAACATAACAACCATTTAAATAGCGTATACACTGCGTTAGGTATTACAAATAATCTAGAGCTAATTTAAAGTGAATGTGAAGATGTGTGAAAGTGTATGAGAAGATGTATATAAGTTAGATGCAAACCTGTGCCATCCCATCCAGGGGATCCAAGCATCCGAACATCTGGGGATTGGCAGAGTCCCAGACCATCCCCTTGTAGAGGTCGAGAGGAGACTGTGCAGTTAATCCCTGAGGTATTATTGAAGGCTGGGACTCCAACACAGGGAATCAGAGGAGGGAGACGCAATTCAGCCCATCACTAAGAGGTCATAGGTTAAGTGTTCCTTTGCCCATTTGACTCTCTTGAAAGTGATGATTACATGCCACCCTCACCTTCCTCTCCCCTAAGCTCAAATCAATGCCCACACCCTGACACCCTCTCATCAAGATAAAGCACCCATCATTTCGTGTAGGAGAAGCTGCTAGACGTTGGCAGGATAAAGCAGAACTATCATTTCCTTGCCTTTGAAGCCTTATTTATTAGACATCATTTGACTGCTAGTGATAGTCCCTGTTTGGTTTCCCATTATCTTGCATGAAGCTTTAATTGTCCTCAAGTGCCCTGGCAGATTTTATTATCACACACTGAAATATTTATAATAATTATGTGAATTCAACATCAGTAAACCCCCTTCTGTCTCTACAGAAGCTAAAAGAGTTCAGCAGAGACACAAGTCTAATGACCACGCTCGCATACACATCTAAAACCCTATGATCTGAGGCCAGCCCGGGCTACACATCCTGAGTTCAGGACGAGCCTGGACTACAAAGCAAGACCCTGTCTCCCACCACCCAGAAAACAAATAAATAAAGAAATAATGAAATTACATCGTCTGTAGCAGTTGGTACTCGTCTTATTTCACTTCCAAAGTCCACAAGGGGAGAAGTCTACGGCTTTCCCACCAGCAAGTATGTGAGGGCAGAGGCGCCCGGTACCGCTTCCTCGACAGCATTTCCTCCCTTTAGGCTCGAGCTATTTAAGCACATGTATGGGCCCGTTTGTTGTAGAAATTCAGATCATAAACAGAATGCATGCTTATTCCACAACGTTTAAAGTTATGAGTTTAAATTTGAAAGTAAAAATTTCCCATTATTCTTCCTACCTAGAATTATAGCACAACTGTTCCAGTTTATCTTCCATGTATATACATGTACACATACACACACACACACACCTTCACATGCGACTTTACTTATCAGATACACCTATATTTCAATGTCATAAAAAGCTCTTTATAAACTTGATTTTTAATGGCTGCTAAATAACTCCATTGTGTATATGTAGCCCGATTTATGCAACAATTAACCTTCCTTTTTAAAAGGACAGAAGATCACAATGCAATTCTTGTAATTCCATTAATTACACTTTCTTGTTAAAACACTCATTCCATTTCTTGTTAAAAACCATCTAATTTCTTTAGCTTAGAAGAAGATCTCCTGGGCTAATGAGGCTATCTATATTCTACTCATAATCCATACAATATTGCTACCGAGGCACTCATGAAAGCCATGAACTCCAACTTGTATCACATTGTGCAGAGAACTAGGGCTCTGGGGGAGAGGAGGTTTGCCAAGGTCAACCACAAAACTTGAGACCACAAGGTAGGCCTTCAGTGTATAGGGCGTTTCTACAATCTTCATAGAATGGGGTGCCTTTTCCATTCAAAAAATAAATTCATGGGGCTGGAGGAATGGCTCAGCGGTTAAAGCGCTTGAGCAATCGCTAAGCCAAGCACTAAGTACCCGAGTTTGATTCCCCAGCACCACATAAGCTGGGCGTGGTGGCGCACACCTGTAAACCCAGTACTCGGGAGGCTGAGACAGGAGGATTGCCCTGAGTCCAAGGCCAGCTTGGGGTCTGAAGTGAATTCAGGAACAGCCTGGACCACAGAGGAAGACCCTGTCTCAAAACAAAACAAAACAAAAACAAAAAATAAATTCATTCAATAAATAGGTGTTGTATGCTCAGTAAGCACCAAGGACTAAATCTAAATTGGAGAATGACATCATTTTGTCTCTTGTTTTGTGAGACTGTAGCCCCTTTTTCCACCCAGATATTGCTCACAGACCCTTCTGACCATACATGTAGAATTTCCCTCTGCCCTCTGTCTGAGGCCATTCTTCAGGCTCAGGAACAAGCCCAGTCCTCTGGCTGTGCAGGCTGAAGCGTCAGAAAGTTAACATTTGACAAGTGGTCCTGAGCCAAGAATGGACTGGAGTTAGTGGACCAGCATCCCTGGTCTCTTGTACCTCACCCTTCCACAGAGGGACAATTCTGAGACACATTCTTCACACTCTGGAGGAGATTCTGGTGGGCGGACCTTCAACAGCTCTCAGGAACCCATCCTAGCTGTGCTCTCAGCATCCCCTGGGATCCCTTCATTGGATAAAGTTAGAAAGAAGGAAAGACAACTTCAAACTCTCCCGCACTTTGATTTTTATGATCTTGGAATACCCATCAGATGGATAAAAAGAAGTGTTCTGAAGCTGGGAAATGTTATCTTTTCCTTTTGACCTAGGAACCGCCTGGCAAGGCAATGAAATCCTTGCCTCAGGCCCTGCTTCTGAAAGAACACCCAACCAATAAAAAACCACCATCGGGATTCTCCATGTTCCTTTCATGGAGAAGCTAAAGACTGCCGTCCAATAACACAGCAAGGAAACTGTCCTGACTTAGCTATTACTGTACAACAAACACAGCAGATTGTCTTTTATAAATCACATCCTGGTTCTATGGACCTGGGGTGGGCAGACTTAGCTCGGCAGATCTCCCATTGGGTCCCTCGCCCTAAGGCTGTGGTTGAAGGCTGCCGAGATGGGAATCCCCTGAAGGTTTCTCTGCTCAGCTCTTTGGTGTGTAAACATGTTGGGCATTCCTTCCCAGCTAGAGATCTTTATATGTTCAGCTCAGGATTTCTCACAGTGTGATCAGACCTTTCATACGGCAGGTGTCTTCTCCTCGTGCCAATTCCAGGAGACAGAATACATAAGTGCTCAGTACAAAAGGCTGAGCCTGGACATACCCTGTTGAGTGGGGCTACACTCTCCTGAAACAGTCCCAGAATCTGACCAATCTCACAGCAAAGAGTATGAGCAACTCTTCTCGTTACTTCCATTTTGATGAAACTGCCAAACCACTTTATCCATCTTAAAATCTGCCACCAAAATTTACCTCTGAACAGTAGTACTGGGAGGTAGAAAAGAGAGCACCTATCTGAAGAAGAGATATTAAAATGTGAGTGGGAGATAGGAGAGGGGAGCTAGGTTGGGAGACGAGGACAATATATTCCAGTCAGAGGGACGAGTGTGCTACAGTCGCTCTCTAGTTTGAGGATTTGAAAGCAAGTCTTTGAATTACAGTGGAAAAGCCCAGAGGATGTGCTTGTAGCAGTTTCATCTGACTGAGAGAGGACAGACCGATTTGTCTGGCACATAGGTTGTGCTAATTGCTTTTTTTAGAAACGGAACCCAGGATCAAGAAGTGCAACACTCTGACCTGTGCAAAGTTGCTTGAGCTCAGTGGCACTCAAAACAAGGACAGACGAGGCTGAGGGCAAGCTCCGGACCAGAGTCAGATGGAGACTGCTAAGTCTATCATCAATGATGAATGCAGAAGTTGAGCATAAACATTTATAAGTAATGTTTTAACTGCTGAAACATCTAAGCATGTGTGCATGCACATGCACACCACACACACACACACACACACACGGGTCCACAATGCATCCAGGGCAAATATGACCCCTATTTCCAGTAATTGTCTCAAACACTATGCTGTCGGCAGCACCTAGTAGAATGCAGGGTGGTTTGGAGGATGGACACTACCTAGGACACTGTGATGGCAGAATCACTGTTGACACTGGTTACATTTCTGGCTCTTGAAGTACACAGAAGGCACAGACTTACCTAATTGAAAGGTCAAATGAACAGAACCCAGTGAGGGTTAGCGAAAGAAACAGAGCCCATACTGGGGGTGTAGTTCAGTGTAAGTCAGAGTGTTTGCCTAGCATGCACAAGGTCCTAGGTTTGACCCTGATACAGAAAGAAAAAAAGACAGACAGACAGAAGGAAATGAAGAAAGAAAGGAAAGAAGGAAGGAAGGAAGGAAGGAAGGAAGGAAGGAAGGAAGGAAGGAGGGAGGGAGGGAGGGAGAAGAAGGGGGAAGGAAACAAAGGAGGAGGGAAGCAAGGAATCAAGGAAGGAAGGAAGGAAGGAAGGAAGGGAGGGAGAGAGAGGAGGGAGGGAGGGAGAAAGAGCAGAAAGAAGGAAGGGAGAGAAAAAGAAAGAGGGAGGAAGGAAGGAGCAGAGAGAGGCTGGGCTGACATCACATAGGAGGTGAGGGCAACCGAAAGAGAGCTCCGCCCACACTTGTTATGCCTCTGCCATCACAACTTCTCTGTTGAAATTTCTACCAGGCATTGGAAAGGAAATTTGTCCCAAAGGCTGAGACACATTATCTTTTCAGTTTAATTAGCAGCCACCTACAATAGAGAAACAAATCAACATAATTCACTTTTCTAATCACAGAGGATTCTTTGAGAGTGGAATCTAAATACATGAGCGGTAATTTTCTTAATGAATGAAGTCATCATGAAGCAGCATGCAGAAGGGCCCCTTGTGCTGTAGAGCCTGTGACATTTCCAACAATGCGACACTATTTGGTAAATATTAAAGACAGAGAGAGGGGATACAAGATGACCTTTCCATCCATGGAGAGCATGTTAATTACCCAAAAGGCAGCAATTGGCCGTGAAGGGCTGTTCTGCTGTAGTCCCCGCTGAAGCACGCCCTCGCCTCCTGGTTATAAATTATCCTTAGAAGGACCATGAACACAAGGCATTTATGTTTGCCATGTCACTTAGCATAAGTATGCATTCTGACTCAAATCTTTGAGTCCTGAGTAGTCTAAAATATAAGTTTTTTTTTAAGTCAGAGATGTTTCAGATTTGCTGACCACCAGTGGTGTAGTTCTGTCAAAAGAGAATCAACGTGGCATCGTATGTCCCTAGTTAAGGGGCATGAATCTGTCACTACCAGTGTAATCTAAATGAATTTTACGTAATCCAAAAGATTTCAACCTATTTGACCACAAAAATCTTTTTACATTTTTTTTTACAAAATCTTTTAATCTAGATTGTCCCAAATGTAGAAAATCTGTTTCTTCACAGAAACCTTGTCATTCTATCATATAACTCGATGTCCCATCACAGATTATGGACTTCACACCCCACAGGGGTTCACAGCACACAAATCCACACCCTGGACCTACATGAACAGACACCCAGTTCCATCTTTCCTAACTGTGGATATAAAATACCCATGACTGATATTTTCTTTCTGTTGTTAAAAGGGAAGGGACAAATGAAATGAGAACTACATAAAGTAGTTGGCGCAGGACAAGGCAGATGTTAAAACTTGATACACAAGAGCCACATTTTGATTTTCCACTACCCCAGTGGCTGGCACCTAGTAAATGTCTGTGGTCTGCTGAATTCCTTCCGGGGAGACAGCTGTGGAGTTCAGAACTGGTCAGGGGCCACTGAGCAAACCTGAGAGCAGATCGTGACTCCCAAAGCTCCACGCTGAGTTTCTTTCACTAGAGAGCATGGTTCCTCCAGGGAGGAATAAGACTGCACGTGGTGCTTTGAAAGGCAGAGAGGAAAAGCGAGGGGGGAGTGGCTGAAAGTAATATGGTAGAAGACAAGGTGAGGAAGGAAGGGAGAGAAGAGAGAGATATGTTGGCAGTTAAACTCTCTTTAACCAGAGCTTTGTCTAACAGAATAGAGCTGTTCAGGATGGAGTAAGACCCTGACCTGACCCTTATGCACAGGAGACCTCAGAGAAGCTTACCCAGCCACCATCACTGCAGTTCCCTTAGTCTTAAAATTCTATTCTTTTCAGGTTTCTGTCATGAGAAAGTAGGAGCTCACACATGAAACCCTTCTTTTTCCTTGGTAGCGTGTAATTATCAAAGTCAGCTGCGACCCGTGGTACTGTCAGAACTGCACGTCCACAGTCAATCCAGCACCAAGAAATAAGAGAGAGTGAAGGGAAGATATTTTATGGGTAAATTAAAGATTGCAGACTAGCACTCTACCTAGAAATGTGGAAATTTCTAAAAATGAACACTTAAATGAGAAATTTTATAAGAGTAAGGTGCTTGTGCATAATAAAAAATAATATCAGGTAGTGTTTCTAATAAACTGTATAAGGATTAGAAGGAAAAGTAATGATGATGTATTATTAAGCCAATTATAAAAATTAGGTGTGTAGATTGGAAGAGGATGTAATTTCATAGATAAACTAGCAATTTGAAATATGTAATTTAAGTGAGCCTGACTTTTTTACTCAGGCAAAATTAGAGTGTGACACATAGGTTTACCCCATGGCTTACATCAAATGTATTTTTTCAAGGTCTTAAAATACGAAAGAAGTGAACAAATTCTGGCGTTTGAACTCAGGACATTTCAAAAATAGGGGTAATCAAGAAGGAAACCCTACTTGCCTTTTAATTTTTAACAGTATTTGAACACATAAAAGAGTGGATTCAAAGAACCTTGTGTGTGTGTGTGTGTGTGTGTGTGTGTGTGTGTGTGTGTGTGTCTGGAAAAGGAGTGGGTCTCGCGAAAGAAACATGGAGGGTGGTCAGGGCAAAGAAAGAAAGCAAGGTGAAGGAATCCGAGGCTGAGAAGGCCCATGGAACTGTGTCGGAACATTGCATATCTACAGTTAGAAGACAACTAAAATGAAAAGGGGCAACAGTGATGAAAAGATGAGAAGGACGATACTGTCATAGGGACCTGTGGCAATGAGGCAAGCCTTCCTTGAGAGGTAGTGAGTCCCGTGTCACTTGAGGCATTGAAGGGGAAGTTGGTGTGGATGACCACGTGCCGGGAATGGAGGTTTTTGTTGAATCAGGACGCGGGATAAGTCTTTCTCCATAGTGTACCTCAAAACACTACTAGTGAATATTCATAGTTGTTACAGAAAACAGAGAAGAATCCCTTGGTTCAGGAAGGTTGGCAAGTATCAAACTAAATAAAGAGAAATGTGTCAGAGTCTTTAGTGCTGAGATCCTTCATGCGGGCACTTTAGGACGCAACTCTTCCAGGAAACTTTCAGCAATGTGCGCATCACCCCGGAGGCAGAGGAGGGACTCAGGGTGGAAATCCCAGAGTACCTGGCCTCTGAAACTCTTTGAATCGAGGGTTCATTGAATAGGTATCAGACAACTACACCAGTAGTCCCAGTTGCAGCCAAGCTTAGTGAAGAACTAGTTAGAAGAACAAAGAGGACAGACATTAACGCCAAATGAGGGATCTGTAACTTAAAGTAGACAAAAGTGAAGTAAATAAAGACATCACCTTTGTGGAGACGCTTCTGAGTAACTGCAGTCCGAAAGCACGGAGGGTAGAAGAAACAGAAGAATAGACAATCAACACTTGCTGACAGCGCAGAAGAAAAGAGGGAAAAAGTACCTAGAGAATTAAATAACAAATCAAGAGCCAAAAAGGATGGGAATATGAAAGTAGAGGTGGGTGTGGACAGGGCTTTTATTTTTAAGCATGAGATGTACCTGGCCCAAAACCAGAGCAATGTGGATACAGTCAACTTCCTTCCCACTGGGAAGAGCCCCTCAGGAAGTGCAGACAGGGGGCCTCACAGGAAAGGAGGATTCAGACAGGACTGACTCTTCAGGATGGAGAGCGTACCTAATCACAGTGACCTGACAAAACCACCGTCCTCTTCCCTCACGGGATGCGGCTGTGTGCTGACCTGAAATTGGCCATGTCTTCTTGGACTAAGAGTATGTTTGGGCCCTTGTTCTCTTGTTCCCCAGCTGTGGAGAAAGTTGTAAATCTTCCCTACAGCCAAACACTGCTGCTATTGGATGCCCCCCTGGCAGCTGCTGTCCTTGGCAGAGCCTGTCCTGTCCCTCTATCTCCGTATCCATCCAGGGTCCTCCCAGAGTTAAGAGCTCTGGTATCATTGTTCCAATCATCTTAATCAGCTCTTTGCTTCTTCCTCCTCCAAACTTTGACATCTCAAGGCAAAATTCCAGCCAGCCTCCTATGAACAGAAAGTTCTATGCCATCCCATCATTTTAGAAGCCACTAAAACGTTTGAGGAACACGTAAGTGATGTATCTCTTTCAAATAAAACACACGAGGACCTTCCTATAACAGCCCCTAACTCTCTCCAACTAGAAAGGTCTCAATAGTCTCACAGAACCTATAGCTCACAGAGGCACATTATACCCTTCCAGCACATCTGGACAGATTAGAGCCTATTAAAAAAGCCTTTGGCACAAGCAATGTAATGCTCAAAGCTCTAATCTAGAATTGGTATATTTATCCTGGTCTTTAAATATTAATGTTGCTTTATTGATCTGATACCTAAAATGCAAACAACAAAAACTGTCCAAACTAATTATTGTGGGCTTTCTACCTTCAGGGGTTTCTATACTAGTCTTTGAATCTAAACCTTTTTTCCCCACCAATCAATAGGGTTTAATTCATTAACAAGTCCTAGTGCCTTGTTTCCACTGCTGGGCATTCTTCCACACATCATCAGGAAGTATACTGAGTCCCTTCTCCCTCCCCCCACCTACCCACCCCCGGCTGTAGATGCATGGTTGGTACGAATGTACTTTCCTTGGAACATTAAACCAAGCTTAATAAGCCTACTTCCTGGTGTTCTGTGCCCAATAGCTGCCCAATGCTTCAGAAAAAGTCACTGTACACACTTTTATCTTACCACAATGATGCTATGTCATTAAAGAATCCCAGGTACTAGGGTGGGACAACACTGGCATGGAGACATGAGGTGACTGTGACACATGCCCTTGGTTTTTCTTTAGGTCAGTTGACAATGTCTTTTCGGTAGACATGTGTTTTGACTAATATTTATATATGAAGAGTTTGATGAGTTAAGGCAGGATGCTAACTGTGAGGGCTATTTCCTGTTGGATCACCAGCCTGATTTCTGAGTCACCAAGCGTGGCTTCTGCTCCCATTCTAGACACCTCGCTCTCTTTTCATTCTGAGGTCTTGGCTATGAAGCCTAGCAAGATTCACCACATTATAGAAGATACTTTAACTCCTTTGATGGAATCTAGGAAGGGGAAAGGTTAACTGAACTTTTATTTATGTTATCAGTGCTGAGCACATAGTAGACATTCCATAAATATTTCAGGATGAATATGTAAATGATAATTGTCAGGGTCTTTGACATAAAGAAATTTGTAACCTTGAGAGGACTGAAAATGCCGCAAATTCGTCTTCCTTGTCATGGACGGTGACCCCAGAAAAGTCTATAGCATTCTCTGGCTCCCACATATCACTCTAAACCTCTTAGAATATAAATATTAGTCCAGTCTGTGTCACTTCTTGGGATAATACAGACCATATGTTTAAATTCTCAGTGGAAAGTAGAAGGACTACATTGACTTTGTTGGTTAAATTCTCCACAGGCCCTTGGGGAATTAATTCTGTTTGATGCACTCAGGACACTATCAGAAGGGCCACACCAGCAGGCTAGACCAGTGCTTTCTTTGGGGAAGTTACAATGAAAACACCAAGTCAAACTGATATGAAAAATATGCATCGTTTAATTTTACAAACTCTACATTTGCACATACTGCACACTAAGTTCAAAATCGTTACATGCATGCAGTTATGGTGGCACTGTTCTATGTCAAGTAACAACCTAAAAATATATCCTGAATCTATGATCAATGGCATCACTTCCCTTTCCATACATGATTATATATGTATAAATTATGAAAAATGAAAATTGTATATTTCCATATTTGTTCAGAAGAAATAGTATCTAAGTGATTTAGGCTTATTTTGCTGTCATACATACATAGCGAAATTTTAGAGGAAATTTTCCTTTTTCTCTGGGGAGTAAACTAAACAGACTTTTATGTAATTGGGTAGGAAAAAGGCTAAATCGTTTCCCTCAAGATATATGGCAGCCATAAAAAAAATCTTGGGAGCAGAGATGATGTCATATGGAAGACTAATTAACACACTCACAGGATAATGTATGTTCTATGGTTTTTAAATTTTTATTAAGGTCACTGTGAAGTATGGCTTAGAACTAATGATGACGAAGACTCTGGGCTCTGACACCACCTGTAGGAGTGACAAATCATGGTGGAGTGGTGGCTTGGAAATGACAGAATATACCTTAGCACTCTGTCACAAAAGCTCCTCCTCCTCCCTGCAAGAGGGTCCTTCAGGAAGTTGAAAACATGAGGGTCCTAGAAGCTCCTTAGGGGGATGAATACAGAGATGGAATATGGGCCAAGGTATAGATATGAAACTCTCCATGCACCCACCCCACAACCCTATCTTTTCTGTACCTTTACATTAGGAGCAACCGTGTTATCATCTCTGGCCAACAGGCTGTGGCACAGGTGGTGGATGTCACTCTCAAGCTGGCATTAACCAGATAAGGCCCTGAATGTTCTCACACTCTCTTTCTTTCTCAGCCCCTCCCTTCCTCTCTATTTTTCTCTACCTTTCCATCCCTTCCCCCTTGCATTATGCCTCATCCCATCCCTCACTCCCCCTCTATTCTATGCCCACCCTGATCCTGGTTATGATCTCTCCCTTTTTGTCTCCATCCCCATCTGTTTTCTCTTCTATAGGAAGGCCTATAGAGCTTCCAGCTGAGATGCAAGACGGTGTCCACCAGTGAGCACCTGAGAGGAAGTTGACCTAGGAAGTTGCCGCCCCCGTGAAAAAATTTGCATCGGCAATAAACAATCTTTGTTAGGGTAAGTGACCATCATGTCCATGCATTCTAACCCACTCTTTCCTAGCCAAAGCAGAGAGACCCTTGATCACTGTCAGATGGCTTTGGCATGGTTAGTTGGGCTGGTAATCTAGGGAGATTTCCTGTAAGTGACTCTTAACAACTCTTACTTCTAGAGAACTATGAACCTCCCACCAGCACTTTTAGTGGACCAGTCATTTAGATGGATGAGTTTTCTCATTTGATCCTTCTAACCCTTTGTTGATGTTATTATTGTTCTCATAGTTGTGCAGTGTCACAGAGATCATGGCTGTGTTGTGATTCAAACCAAGTCCATGCCACTTGAGAGATGGAACCTTCAGCATTTTGATATAACTGAGTCCTTTAGGTCCCTGACATATTTAATGGATACTGAATGCAGTGGGGGCAAGATTTTCAGAGTGCAGACAAAAGTTACCCTTTGCTAGGCAGAACCTGGAACATGAATAGAAATATAGTACTATATACACACACGCACACACACACGCGCATACACACACACACACACACACACACACACACACCATTTCCAGGGATTTTTCTCTGGAATGGGGGTTTGTTCCACCCTTCCATATCCCTAAGCTAATTATGCTGCAGCTGCTCAAAGGCATTAGCAAGTGGACACTTTCTGCCACACAGAGTAGAGGGATGAGCAGAACTGAACAGGGCACCAAGCTACAAGCACAGCGTACAGGAGGAGAATCCTTGGTGGGGGTCGGGCGGTTAATGACCCACTTAAGTCTCCATGTTGTCAAATGAGCTCACCAGGCATGCTCTTCACACTGGGACAAGCTGAGGACATCTGTGAAGATAGCCCCTTCCCTTGGGGCTCACCGGTACAATGGGTCTAAGGGGTGTACAATCCTTTTCCCATTCCTTGTGTGCTGAAGTCCCATCCAAAGCTCCCCCCATTCTGTTCACCAAGTCTCAGTTGGGTCTCCCATCCACCCACAAGCTCTAAAAGACAAGAGGAGCTTAATTGCAGCAGATCCTTCCCACCCTCCACCACAGAGCCCTGCAATGACTGCTTTCTTCATTACAAAGGAGAATGACTTAGGGCTCTAATATAAGAATGAAGACTCCAGGCCCTTCCAGCCCCTGGAGGTTCTAGCTCAGTAGACATGATGCCTAACTCTCTGTGACTTCTCAGCCTTCACAACAATGTGATCCAGCTCTTCACACTAAGTTCCTCATGTATACACAAATCTCCAGAGAGCCTTGACTAATCCCATAGGTGCAAAGTGAAATCCACACACCAGCATTTGTAAAATGAAGCTCCAGACACCGTGACGCAAGCACGTCATTCTTTGTGGTATGAATGACTGTTATATAGCAGATCCCTATGCCCGTTCCTAATGATACAGTCTACATGCATGACCGCAGGAAGCCCATAATCTAATGGAAATGCAGACATGAGAAACGTTACATTGCAACATAGTAGCAGGCAGTATTTTAAAACCGTGACCGCCCACCTTGTCCCAAGTGATACAACTGTCAGCTGGAGTGGAAGATCACTAATTATGAAAGCATTCCCGTGGTTCCAATTTAGTCAGCATTGTAGCCAGAGACACAATTTCTGAGTGCAAAGTTCTGTTCCAGATCTGTTGTCTCTAACTGTCTGCCCTCAAAAAGCTACCCTCATCTGCAATGTCTCCAGCGAAAGATTCTTCTGTGTTCATTACCTGGGCATTATGGGACCGTCTTCCAGTTGATGCCTTTGAATTTCATGGCTCAGTTGCTATGCTATGCTTGAAGTAAATCCTTGTGATACCTTGCAAAGTACCTTTCTTTGAGGAAGAGGGCAAAGAAGTGCTTGTTAAACTCAATAATAAAAACCACTAAATCATAGGGAAGGATGACAATTGAAGATGGTCAAAGAATTGCAAAATCCAGTGGTTGGTGGCCTATTGTTGGCAATAGGAAGCCAGAAAACACATCCAATCCTTGTCTGTACTTAAACTTCAGTTTTCCTTGATGACCACAAATTTCTAACCAGCTCAGTGGCACCTCCTCCAGGAAGCACGGTCTCATCCCCTACGTCATCTCTTTGACAGTTTCCAAGCTTGCAAGGGACTTTGCATCTACTTCTACTCCACCCTCCCTCTTTAATGGTTGATTATTCCTCTGGTGGTTGAATGGTTTGAGGGCAAGAGGCGTTGCTATGTCTTTACAGGTTATCAATTCCCATTTTTGGTCTAAGCCAGTGAATTTCCAGCCTAAAAGTCACAGCATAGCCCTTTCGTGGAATTTATTTGAATCTGAGTTGCGAAGCAGATCTATGAACATGTTCCCATACCAAAGGTTAGCAGGTGGAGGGTATTTGCCGAAAGTTACGCAGCTAAGAAAAAAACAGGTTTGAATTCTGGTGAGATTAACTCCAAAGTTCATGATCTTCCCTGTCCCTCTGTTCCAGGTCCCACATTGCTTAAGCAGAACTCTGAGGAGTCATTGGTGGCCTAACTTTAGACAATTTAACCACCTGATTCAGAAGATATTCCTTGGTGTGTAGAAGAGAAACCAAACACTTCTGTGCTAAGAGCCTGGATCCAGGCAAAAGCTGAACAAATGCCATCTACAATAGCTCATTGCTCTCTAAATCTATCTGAAACACATTTATTAATTTTTTTTTCTTCACTTACTTATTGGTACTGGGAATTCAATCCAGGGCCTTCATCCGGAGCTACATTGTCAGCTGTCCTCCTTCACTGCTCCCACCATACACTCTTTCTGAGATGAGGTTTCTTTTAACTAGCTAAATTGCCCAGGCTGGGCTCGAATTTACAATCTGCCTGTCTCAGCTCCCCCAGAGAGCTGGGATTAAAGGTAAGCATCACCACGCCCAGGTTTGAATCCCATTCTCAATTCCCATGAATCACCTCACGCACCATTTCTTTGATGTTGTCACTGGAAGCTCTCACTATACCATGGTAGCATCCTAAATAAAGGGCTCTTTTCTACTCTGACTCAGCTCCAGAAAAAAAAAAAAAGTAGCTTCTCTCAAGATGCTAACGACCTCCTGGTGTTCAGAAATCTCATTTGTTGGAATGGGTTCCATAGCTGTCCATCCGGTGCATAAGATCTCTCTTTTCTTATTTTACCGTTTTCTCTAGGTTATTGTTTTTGAACTTTCCAAGAAAAGAAATGGTTTTGTCTTATATCTCTCTCTTACATTCTGCAACTCTATCACCCTTGTCCTTTAGAATACCCCTCCTTGGAATACCATCCTATTGGCTGAGTGATGCCAACTATCCTTAATAATGTTTGGCCATTTCTTGGGGAATGGTCATTCTGTGGCTTCACAGAAACCCAGTGACCCCAAAGGAGTGACAGTCCACTTCTGGAATCTCTGAGCTCCCTGATCTTTTGCCCAAGTGAAGACAGAACACAGGTAGGGGAGGAAGAAGTTGGCAAAAGCACCAAGAGGGGAGTGCAGCCAAGAAGATACTTAGGATTTCATACTAGGCCCCTTGCCCAAGCGCCTGATAGATCTGAAATTGCGCACATAAAGCAAGAACTTGGCACAGGACGCGAGGTGATGAGTGTGCACGATCCTCAGTTGTGCAAGGGAGGGAGACTGATGGGAAGAGCTCCAAGCCATAGATCTAGACGCTGTCTGGATAAGTCTCGTGGAGCCGGAGCGTGTCCCAGCCGAGGACTGCAGTGGTTTTGTTGCAGAGAGTAAATAAATGCGCTGCCAACGCTGAATTGAGAGAGAAAGATCCATACGAAAGAACAGCACTTAGCGGCATCTGTCAGTTGGCTAGACCGATGTTCTAGGGCTTAGAGAAGCTGATGAGTGTACATTGCCTGGGTAAGTACTCAATGAGTCAAAGCGCACTTTTATCTACCCCCACCTTGCATCATCTGGGTAGGGAAGGATGGCAGATGGGAAGGCGAGGAGAGAAATATCTTACGTGGCTACAAGCAATTTTGTAAGACTCTACCTGCATTACCAGGACATATTTTCCTGACAGGTGCATAGGCGAGTAGAGACCAGAATGAATCAGATTCAGGCTCGCCCCTGCCTCTGGGCAACAGGGAAGGGGGCGCCCTGCCTTTGCCTGGCCTGGTCACTCTTAATCAACTCCTCTCTTTACTTGAAAATTTCAGGTTTGCTCCACAAGTGCACTTGTTCATCGATTGTGAATTTTAGTCAACACTTCATAAAAATATTATCTTTCTTGAGGATTAAATTTGGAGTCATCTCTTTAAATTTTATACTTGAACTGAGTGTGCCATTCTTTTCACCCTTGGCCTGTCCCTGAAGGCAAAGCAGAAAAGTAAGGCCCAGATCATATATTTGTACTTTGCGCAAAGCCACACATCTAGTTAACACGAAAGATTTTAAACTCAGAACAACTGATTTCCAGGTTGCACTTTTTCTCATCCTATCTGCTGTCTCTGATGAATAAGTGTATCTGTGTATCTCTTTCTTCCTAAGCAGGCGACAGTGCCAGGAAACATGATATTCTAGGGAGAGATGTCGTCAAAGAGGAAAGTGGAGGAAAGCCTTTGCTAAAGGCTTTTCAATGGAAAAGCACAGAAGTTAGAACCAATAGCAAATGATATGAGAGGAATGAAAAGAAAATCTCATGCACTGGATGCAAGATGAGAAAAGCAGTGTTGAGTGAGAGGTTTTGAATACCACATGGTCATTGGCCTGCTCAGAGATGCCGTTTATTTCAGGACAGGCTCAGAGAAGTAAGAAAACAGAGCACATTCTTGGGAATGCTACTGTGGTCTGAACGGGCACTCCAAGAGACAGCAAAGTGGTGAGTAGGAATTATTATGTATGTAACTGAAATACTCCAAAGCCCACCAGCTTCTTCTACAGGTGGCATGGTTTAGGTTCTCCGGGGTGGGGCCATTCTCTACTGTGGTGAGGAAGTGACTTTCAGGTACGGCTGAGCTGACTGTAGAAGTAAGCTCAGACCAACATTTGCCCATCAGGTACTCAGTTTCGCTAATTCAATCATTAAAAAAATAGCTTCTATGCCACGTGTTGGCCATGGGCTCAGTGAAAGCTGGTGTTCTGACAATTTCATTTACTCTTTTGTGACGTTGTGCATAGCAAATGCTTAATAAATGGTTTTATTGAATAATGAATCTTGAGTTTTCAAAATTTATTTCTCAGAGAGGAAATCTCATGTACTTTTATTTTGCCATGAGATAGGATGTAGTTTAGACAAACTCCTTTAGTAAATAAGGATATGTTCTGTAATCCTTTATTTTACATTACTATAGTGAAATGCCTGAGATAGGATAACGTCCAAAGAAAGATGCTTATTTAGTCTGAAGTCCAAGGATGGCACCTGCTAGTCTAAGAATCCTCCCCTACCACTTGTAGCTGTGGCAGATGGCAGTGGTGCAGCGGAAGAAGAGATCCTATCTCAAACCAGCAGTCAGGGAACAATCTCAAGGCCAGCCTCACTCTTAGAACTGCTCACTTAGACAAAATTACCTTAATCCTCTTGATGACCTCAGGATCGCTCACTACTCTCCACCTCTTAATGGTCCATACTACTTCCAACATCATCACTTTTAAGGACCTAGCCCGCATCATGAGAACCCTTGGGAGACACACTAACCATATCCAAACCGTATGTATGCCCAGTGGTCACACCCCAATGCTTCTCCTCGGGCCAGTGAAAAAGTCACTATCACCTTCCTTTCCCCTTCTCTCTCCACTTGTTTACCTTCTAACTTTCTTCCAAATCTCTTAATTTTTTATGATTTGTTTTTTTATATTTGATAAACCACATAATATTTAACTTTCTAGGGTTTGATTCATTTCGTGGAGCACAATGTTCTCAAGGTGCATCTATTTTCCTAAAAATGATTCAAATGTGTCATTCTTAATAGCAGAGTAATATTCCAATGTGTAGAAATGTCACATTCTTATCCAGTCACCTGTACTCGGGCATATGGGCTTCTTCCAAGATTTGGCTAGTATTAACTGCATTGCTATACAAAAGACATTCAGGTTATCATTCCATCAATCAGATTTCTTAGGCTAAACATATCAAAGACTAAATAAACAAATTGCTACATTAAATGAACTTAAGTCTATATCACAAAAGTGTATCATATACTTAAAATAATACATATATCAGCATACTTATTTCAGAATTTTTTATCAATACTTTCTTTTTTGTGGTACTGGGGATTGAACCCAATTCCTAACCCATTTTGATTTTTGATTTTGAGACAGGTTCTCAATAAGTCACTCAGTTGCCTAGGCTGGACTTGAACAAGCAATCCTCCTGTCTCAGTCTCCCACACTGTTAGGATTACAGACCTGCATCACCAGGCCTGGCCATCTACTCAGCTAACACGTCACTTAAAAGAGACTTTTTTGATGAGCTAGTGTTTTTATTTTCTTAATTGATGTTTTTAGTTTCATTTAGCCTTTTCTACACTATCCTGATTCATTTTTTTAGAACCTCTCCTCCTCTGTGGAAAAAAAAAATCATTTTTCTTTTTGCACTTCTGATGTTTTTCCTCACTAGGATCATTTATTTGCCTTTGAAGATACAGGCAGTGTTAGCTTTGTTCAAAGCTGAAAAGTCATTCTGACTTTAAAATCACCTGATGAGTATATAGTGGACAACTAAATGGTTGATGGACAAATGAAAATTCTGCATCCTTACTATTCAGATGTAGAAGAAAAACAAAAGGAAACTGTGTAAATCCCAATGGACAAATATCTAAACAGAAACAAAGTAACATATGAATAGAAGGACCCAACCGATCTTCAAGTTAAATGAAACATGCCTTTGTTTAGAGAGATTCATTCTCCTGAGTTGATCTGAAGAAAGGTTTAGAGGGGGTCATATGGAATAGCTAATTCTACGTATAGTGCATTCTTTTTCATACCTGTACCATTGTTATCAAGTGATAATCTCATCAAATCTAGAGGAGGAGATGACGTGTCTACCGCAGCAACATGCTGATCTGGTGGGCAACACAGACGTGGACCCAAGCCCTGGATTTTGGGCCAAACATTCAGAGATTGCTCTCTGGGTGGAAAAGACAAGTTCATCTCCAGTAAATCAGACGATGCAGTATTGCAGCACTGCCTTGGAAAGACACAGATTTGGAAAGATCGAATGACAGGCCAGTGTGATGTGACATTTGGGCATTTGCATACATGAAGAACAAGGAGTTTCCATGAATAAAAGGTCAAATGAGGTAACTGAAGCACATCAGTGGGAAGCAGATGCTGAGGTGGAGGTTGACGTGCAAAAACTGGACTTGGGAAAGACTCAGGATCAATAGGTCTGAAGGAGTGGCAGAAGCCGGGCGAGGCAGAGGGAGATGCCAGGCAGTGGCACAATGTTAGCAGAGGCCACAGCCAGCCTCTTGGAGATCTGGGATTGCCCACTAGCATTGTTCTCGACTGGCACAACTGGATCAGGCCTTTACCAACTGCTGGACGTGAGCTGCCTCGGGAAGGAGGGATGGCCTTGGACAAGACATCTCTTACAAACCAAGGGCAATCCCCAGACAGGCAATGCGTCTGCAGCTGAGGAGTGGGTCCCTCAGTGCTGTGCTCCTGAAGACCGTCTGACAGTTGATAGGGGATCACTGCATCAAGCCTTCTGCCAGCTACGCACACATTCATATACACATGTTCACACACATGCTAAGAACCTGGATGTTCTAGATGGAAATCATTCCAGGTTAGTATGTAAATTTAATGAGTCTCAGCTAAGTCTTATATCCCCAAGCCCCACCTGAAAGTATAATAATAATATCCATTAAATGATTTAATATTGCCTGGGCATCTGTGAAGGACTACGCACTGTTTTAAGTGCTATGGATACAGCAGAGATTAAAGTTGATGAAATCCTCTCTCTTCTTACAGCTCACCTCCTCGGGAGAAGATGAAGACCAGGTAGAAACTGGCACTTGGATAGCTGATGGGTGGGTGGTAGCTACACAGTAAGATGAGTGGAGATGATGGATGGATGGATGCATGGATGGATGGATGGATGGACAGATAGGTAGGCAGATGAGTGGAGATGATGGATGGATGGATGCATGGATGGATGGACAGACAGGTAGGCAGATGAGTTAGTCTGAGATTATAAAAGCAGCAGAGAAAAACCAGAGGCAGGTGGAGCTGGGGCAGGGGCGAGATTCTGTGTTTTATACACAGCGGAGGAGACACCAGTGAAAAAAGCCTGTTTTGAGCAAAGCCCAGAGGAAGTGAGTGACCAGTCATGTATATACCTAGGGAGAGATGACCCGGCTAAGAGAACAATGGCAGCGGCTAGCCTGCGTTGCAAGCTCCCTACTAGGTGTCTGATACACGATACACTTGATCTTCTTAAATCTCCAACAGGTAATATTAGCTCCCTTTGAGAAAACTGAGACCTACAGAGATTAAGAGATTTATTTTCCCCGTAAGGTAACTCAGCAAGTAAGTGTAGGAGCCAGGATTCAAACCCAGTGAGAAACTTCAAAGCCTGCCTCAGGGGAAGGAGAGACAAGGGCAAGTAGTCTGCTCTTGACTGGAAGCCCATGCCTACCTACTCCCTGAAGCTGGTCATGACTGGGCTTGCAGGAAAGGAGTGGAGATGTTGACCCATCAGCCTGATGCTAAAGACCAGGTGGTTAACCACTTGGCTGCACTGCCTTCCAAAAGGCCCCGATGGGTGAGTGCTAGCTGGTTGGCCTGGCTAGGAGTGTAATACCCTGAACAAGAAGGCCAGGCCCAAGATCTCTATTCACAAAACACTGCCCCAGCCAGGTTCTCCTGTGTTCTCTTTTGCCAATCAATAAGGGCAAAACATAAAAACATAAAAGAGGGGGACCCCACGCTCAGTGAGGTGACAAACAGCCTGGCCACCATTGTTTTGAGGTAGGCCCCTTGTTGGCTGCATGCCCTCCACCCCATTGTCTCCCTTCTACTCTCTCATGAAGCTGTTGTCCTCTTTGACCCCATCCCCCAAGCATCCTCCCGAGCCCCCGGCCACCTCGCCCACAGGATGTAGCCTCTGAGCATACGGACAGAGAGATTTGACGAGGGACTATTTGGACGTCACCCAGGGCCTCCTCTTGGCTTCTGTCACACATATTTAGCTGACTCTGCATCAGAAAACCCTTCAGCCTTGTTAGCAGAACTTTCCTGATCAGAGGGAAGTCCAAACACCAGGCCATGGGAGCCCTGGCTGTGTGTTCTTTCCCCCATAGGACAGCTTATTATGGGCTCATTTCTTTCAAGAGTCCCACCAGGCCGATAGGAACTTTCATTCTGCCAAAGAAGAAACAAAAGGAAAAAAAAGGTGGAAAAAGCTCAAGGCCATCGCCCTTGGTGTTGACCCGTAGAAGTTTTTACAAATGGACATGCTGGGTTGTGAGGAGTGTCTCCCAGAAACGCTCAGCTGAGAGATGGAGTCGACCTCCATGTCTCCGGTTCCATATCCACGCATTTGACTACAGACCAAGAATATTCAGAAAAAACAGCCCATCTGCACTATTTGCTTTTCTTGTAATTATTTTGTTAACAATATGCACAAGTATTTATGTAGCATTCACATTTGTATTAGGTATTACAGCAGTCTAGACATGTGTAGGTACAAGATTATAAGTTACGTAGACATGCAAGTTCACAGGCAAATACCGCACTGTTTTGTACAAAGGACTCCTCGGGTGCAGAAACAAGGGACATCCTACGACTCCTCCCCTCGGATGTCAAAGCACTGCGACTACTAGAGCACTTTCAGTCTTTCAGGCAATGAGGGGGATATGAAGCGATGGAGATTTAAGTCAGAAACAGAGACCCTGTTTCAAGGAGTTCATGATTTAAGGGGTAATTTCCACTCTGGGGAATTGTGTTTATCCTACGACACCGTCCATGTGTGTCACACAACCCTAACTCCATGCCTGAACCCTGAGGTAGGGACTCACTAGCTCCCAAAGAACGTACTAAAGGGGACCCACGTGATGCTTTCTAGATCAGAACTGCAAAGGATCCTGTCATCTTCTGTCTTCCAACTACCAAGTCTCATTTTCACCTCCATTGACGCCACTGGGGATGAAAGTTGTTTTCACCTAATGGTTGACTCTTTGGGCCTTTTTGCCCCTAAACAGAGATAATATCCCAAAAAGATGGACATGGAAGCTCCCCCTAAACGAATGCATAAGGCTTAATCCAGTTGCAAAGGGGCTGAGTGGGGAGGAGTGGGATGCGTAGTCAGGGTTGTGCCAATTCGTGGGAGATGCAGGCCCCTCTCTTCAGATGGAGGCGCCTGGCTCCTGGCTCCTTATTAAATTGCCTCTCTGACATCTCCTTCTACTTCCTAGGTTTTGAAAGCTTCCAAATCACCCATTGCTAATCTCCATTTTGCTTCTCCCACTTTGAATTCTTTAATCCTTTTTTAAAGTCTCTTATCTGACTCAGCAATCTTTAAAATATTTGAAGAAGATGTTTTCTTTCCTCCTGGAGAGTAGCCATCAAGTACAACAACAAAGGCATATGTTAATTAAGCATCTAATCTGCCATTTCCCAAGTGATCTCTGATAATGGTTTTTGCAGAAAAAGTAACTTTGAGATATCTCTTCCAGAAGACTTCGGTAGGCTTTTTTTGGCCTTTTCCTGGAAATTTATTCTCTGGAGTGTTCTATCTTAATATTTATAATATACCCGATGAAAATTCAATCCAAGTAATAAAACCATTTTCTCAAAGACTTGACTTTTTAAAAAAAGCAACACAGGTTATTAAACATTTTTAAAAATTATATCTTCTTCCCCTTACCTCTGCCCAAAGTTGAAATGTCTTCATATTCTCGGATCCCACCCTACTGTCCCCTGCAGATGTGCCTATGTCCAAATTCCATCCGTTTCCTGATCCAGCCAGATGTTTCCTGGTCATAATTATGACACTTGCCCAATGTCTTTTGGTGCATCCTTTGGCCAGGACGAAAGCCATTTCCAGTTACCAGGTTCTCACATGAATGAGCACCCTCCCACACGGCCTTCGTCAACCTCCTTTCCTTTCACACCACAGCTGCCAAGAGGGGCTCTGAGCAGCCTCCGCCTGTTCCGAAGTAGGGAGTGTGTTCTACAGGAGCCATGCGGGTCAAGCTAGGCCAGCAGCTCCCATGAACCAGCAATCCCATGCCCCTACTTTTTAATTGCTGTGTCCCCTGCATGGAATACGCATTGGGTTCTGAACTCTGAATTTTCCCCAAATTTTCTAAATGTAGCACATTAAAAAAGTGGCCTCTAAAGGATCTGTCCTCCACCTTTAAACACATCACACATGGGCTCCATAGGATATTACACAGTGCACTGCCTTTCCACAAAACATGAATTTATCCCACTCAGCGACTCACTGAACACATGTGGTCAAACCTTTAAAAGGGGTATTGCCGTCTTAGACAAAGGGGAAGAAGAAAGAACAGCAAAATTAGAGTCCCTGTTAGACTTATTTTTCTTTGGTCATGAAGGTCTCTATATTCCAGTAGAAAGATATCAAGACCACTAAAATCAGTAATTGCACTTACTGTCATAATTTATTTAAGTCAAGTGATGGTATAAAACAGACTAGTATCCCTATTGATTTTAATCAGAACAAAACATCTCTTCTCCCATCATGCACTAGCGTATCTACATTCAACACACATGTGCACCTCAAGGCTATCGTGGGAAGCATAACAGGCTTTACAAGAAAACAAAATGCTCAAATGTTTCAAGCAAATATTCCCTAATAATAGCTTTTTAAATTAATAACAAACATTAGCCACCAAGAAGAACTCCATGTGCCATCAAGGAAAGTAAACACGCCATGGGTGATTATTATTGGAAATGGATTAATAGGAAACACTCAGAGCATCCCAATCCTGGAGCAAAAGCCAATGGGCTGGAGAAAGAACGCTGAGTCAGGCATGAGTATAATTTTGATACCTTGCTGGTTTTTGCCAAGACAAGGAAATACTAATTCAAGAGGCCTCACAGAGAAGGACTGGCCGCTTACCATAGTTCTTACAAACCACTTCTCAAACTGAAATGAAATAAGGGAGAAATAAGCTGTTCATTTTTCTTGGGTTTGCACATTCCAGCCGTCTCACAAGTCTTTTTTCAACACACCTTCTTCCTTCCTGGCCAGAGCTTAGGTTTCTCCTTTTTCCACCTATTGCCCACGAAAGCGTTGTCCAAGTCAATGTTGCTGTTCCAAAGATGACACAAAAGTATCTCCTGGTCATCCTGGATTCTTCCTGCTCCTCCCCAGTCTGCTCTCCCTACAGCAGCTGGTATAATCCTTCCTGTTTTAAAAAAATATTTGTTTGTGTGTATGAGAGAAAGAGAAAGAGAAAGAGAAAGAGAAAGAGAGAGAGAGAGAGAGAGAGAGAGAGAGAGAGAGAGAGAGAGAGAGACTGAGGATCAAGCCCATGACCATCACACTGAACTACAACCCCAGCCCATTCTTACTCTTGATTTTGAGACAAGGTACCACCAAGTCATATGTTGTTGTCAGGCTGGGCATGAACTTGCAATCCTCCTGATGCAACCTCCCAGAAGGCTGACTGTAACCATCTTTCTACAACATGGCCATGGTCATAGTATGTCCTTTCCTTTATATCTTTTAGTTGTTGCAGGGGACAAAACAGAATCCAGACATCTTCCAATGCAGATTGCCACGTGAAATGCCTCTGCCCTGACACCTCCTCTGTTCTGGCCTGGTCTTCTCTGCCCAATGCATCTCTGCCATCTTTCTCTCCAAAGAATCAGACATGTTTTTTTTTTTTTTTTTTTTTTCTGCCTTAGAGTTTCTTACACTATTCTAAATGCACAGAAAGATCCCCCGGGTTTCTGTTCATGGGTTTCTACACTTTCAACCCCTCCTCCAGGTGCATATTTGTGAGCACTCACGTTATAGAAGAGAGGACAGCAAATGTGTCCGGTAAAGGTCCAGAGAGTAACTATTTTGGGTTTTGTGGGCCAGACAGTGTCTGTCGGAACTACTCCACTCTGCTCATGGTAGCTAGCAAGAAACCATAGACAATACATAAATAAGTAGACATGGCTGTGCTCCAATAAAACTTTATTTACAAAACCAGAATTGAAGAGAGGGGAGAAAGAAAATAGTTAGATCTGTCCATTGACCATTATTTGCCAACCTGCTGGTATAAAGAAATTCCTAAATAGAGGTTCATCTCCAAATCCCATCAAAAGTAATTGTCATGGGATGGTTATATGGACTCCTAAAGGTCTGAGTATATGCATTTTTTAAAAAGTGGCACACACAAGTCTGATGAAAGCCGCAGGAAAAAAAAAAAAAGAAATATCATTAACGTATTTTCTCCTGGCTCACAATAAATTGAGTTATCCTGAGAAGTAGTTAAGAGTCTTACTCCTAGAAATAGCCAAACAGAAAGCTAATAAACTCTTGACTGAAATGATGTTTAGGAATTCCTATTGAATCCCACTAAAGGAGACAACACTACAAGGTTCATGAACTTGAAATCTGACATCAAATGTAGGCGAAAAGTGAATCCAGTCTCAGCCTTACCATTGCTAGGTGTTTAATCATGATAAAGTTTCTTCATTTGGAGTCAGTCAGCCGGCCTTTCAAATAGAGAGATGAATATTTAATTGGCATCCTGCTACTTTGTGTGCATGATACATGCATAAGTTAGCAATTCAAGGGCCCTATTCTCAATGAATTGCTCTCATTTTTAATATTAATATTGGTGTGAGTGTTTGCTGGTCCCCCTTGATGCTCTGACCCTTTAGCAGAGACTCTAGTCTGCAGCTTGAGATGTCCAAACTGTCTTCTTTTTACCCAGGCCAGGCTTCTACCTCCCCATGGGGTTTTGTCAACCATCCCGTTTTCCTTGGTAGCTCCCATTCTCTTTCAGTTCACTGGTACAGGGCTTCACTCAGTCACTGAAGGACCCTTGTCTAAATGGCTCATGGGATGTTTGCATGTCCAGTGAAATAGTTCTTGCAGAAAGTTCTAGATAAAGCCTTCCTGTCTATAGGTCTGCCTCAGAGATGTTCTCAGGAGAGACCAAGACCACTGGCAGACTGCAAGGCTAAATGCTCCCACCTCTGTTCTTTTGGTGCTCAAGCTATGAGCCCCACCTTCTGTGGAAACCCGCCAACCCACTGGACCATGGGAATCTCTGGGCTAAGAGGTCGCCTCTTCCAATTCTGGGACCTCCAGTCCCTGCACATTCTCAGTCCAGGCCAGCAGCCCAGAAATCACCCTACAAAACATTTCGCAATGCTAGCCTGAGTTTCAGGCATTACCAGCACCAGCTTCCCATATATCCACATGGCGTTTTGTAGTATTTCACCTTTGGAAGAAACCCAGCCCCAATCATTAGTTTCCAGACCCACAGATGATACAGATAAATTTCTAATCAATCCAGGCCCTGATAAGTTCTTATCAGCGGAAATGGATCCTGGGAAGTGTTCACCAACTGATGCTATCACACTGAGTAAGCCACGAATAACCCTGCCGTGTGTGCATTCATTAGTGTGTTCCAGAGACAGCCTCCTGTCCTAATACCTGCACCAGGTCCTGGGGGGTGAAATTTCACAGAGATAAAATGCCTGGTTTTTGGACTGTCCTTTCCTGGACTCACGATACCTTATGAGCTTTGTCATAGGAAGAGTGCTCAGAGTAGCAACTAAGAAAGGGTTTTACTTAGAAAATGCCCATCCAACCTGATAGATGTGCTGAATCACCCAGCAGTCTGATGACTCACCAGGCAGGCCCAGAATCCACCTGTCAAAGAGCCAACTCTCACCAAAATTGTTCCCTTTAAGTTAATGACAGCTGACTTTGATGTCCCTCTCTTAGAGAGAAAACTTCAAGTCCATTTAGCTAGTGTAAGGAGATTCTCTGTCTCTATCCTTGGATTATCAAAAACATGATGATATGGGATACTATCTCATATGATAGAATTTCTGTGTTTTTGTAGATTTGCCATCTCTTACATGGAGTGACCAGTGGTGTCAAGGGCCTATGTTTATTCCCCATCTCTTTCATAATTTTAGAAGACTGTCTTCATTTACATATGTCACTATACTACCTAGAGCATGACTTAAAGTAGAATTAATTTGTGGGAAGTAGATGTCAACTCGTGGGATTTGAAATATCTAGTGAATGTTAGAGGTTATGCCCATATGCACGTATGAATTTTGTAAGCACTGAGTATGCTTTTAACGTCAGATCCACTACTGGCCAGAAGGAATACAGTATTTAACAAGACAGACACAGCACCAAGCTCATGGAAACTAAAGGCTTGTGAAAAAATAAATGTCGTATAATCACTAAATGAATCAATAAGCACAGGGACTTGTATTAAGCAAGGTTTTCTAGAGGAACAGGCCCACTAGAAAGAGAGAGAGAGAGTGAGAGAGAGAGAGAGAGTGAGAGAGAGAGACAGAGACAGAGACAGACAGACAGACAGACAGAGACAGAGAGACAAAAAAGAGAGGGGGAGAAATATAAAGACAGGGAGAAAGGGAGGGATGGAGAGAGAAGGAAACTGACAGGACTGGATCATGTGACTGTGGGACAGGAAAATTTTAAATTCACAGAACAGGCCAGCAGGCTGGAGACAAAGGGAAAAGCTAACATTGTAGCATAAATCTAATGCAGCCTAGAGGAAGAACTTTTTTTTTTTTCTCAAGGTCTTCATTTGATTGAATGAATCCCACTACCATATGGAAGAATATCCGCCTTATTAAAAACCTACTGAGTTAAACGTTATAAAAAAGTATTTTTAAGTGGCATTTAGAATGATGTTTGCCTACATATCTGAGTGGCATGGCCGCTGACACATAAAATCACAGGGCCCGTCACTATGAAGTAGCGGGTACTATACGAGTGCCCTACGCTAGTCTATGAGTGTGGGAGACAGACTTCTAAGAGGGTCTCAATGACTTCTGATTCCCGTAAGGCCTACCTCTCTGTGCTTGGATGGGAACTGACTTAGTGAGTTGTTTCAAACCAATAGAGCACAGCATAGGTGACAGAGTGTCACTCCTGTGATTGGATTACAAATGACTGACTTTCATCCTGCTAACAGACACCACTGCTTCCTTCTTGCCTCACACTCATGCATGACACAAGCTGCCCTATGGGAGAGGCTCGCAGAGAAAAGAGCAGAGAACGACTGTCAGGGGACAACTGAGGTCCTCAGTCCCAGAGCCTATGAGGACCTGAATGCTGCTGTCAATCACCAAGGAAGCCTCCAATTAGATTCTTCCCCATCAAGCCTTCAGATGAGACTGCAGACTCACTTTCACCTTGACTGTGGTCTCATAAGACACCATGAAAGAAAGCTGAGGTGCTCCCCAGTTGTTACCATCTAGATTCAGAATGTCCCGCAAAAGCCTCATGGATTGAGATGTTTCAGTGTCTAGATTCCATGTGCTGTTAAGGTGTGGGTCCTAACTTGAAGGGGTAGCTCCCTAGGGCTGCTGGATCTCAGTGATATGACTCGGAACAGTGTAACTAGTTCTGGCCTTCTTCATTCATTCTGCTTCCTGTTATGATGCTATGTACAGTTTTTCTCCATCAGGCCTCTGACAGGTGCTTCCACCATTTCTTGCCACCCATGAATTGACAGACCTTCTGAAACTATGAGCTAAAATAAACCTTTCCTCCCTTAAGTTATGGGTGCCAGGTATTCTTCCCAGCCATGAGTAAGTAACTAAGACACCAGATCCTATTCCAATATGTGCTGTTTTAAACTGATACATGTTGAATCAATTAGTTATGCAGCAATAATTAATTCAATAAGCAATAGAAATTTCACTGAAGAAACAATGGTTACTATGTGCTGTGAATAATACATGCCCATGAGCGAGCACATTCACATTTCAAGAATATGGCAGGAGGTGGAAAACTCAGGATTTTGCCAATTTTTGCTGAGGCCCATGACCAAAGGAGCAAAATTTCTGCTTCCTACATAGGAGAAAAAGCCCGAATCAAGGCAGATGAGTTTCTGCTCAAATTCCAGACATCAAAAACTTCCTTAGACCTTAAATTCAAGTAGATTTCAAGGAGGTTCTATATTAACTCATTGGTACACAGCAGGCATGATAAACACTTCTTGAGTGGGCCAACCAACCAACGAACAAAATCAAGGAATGAGTGAAAGAAGAAAATCCAGAAGTGACCCAGCATAGGTGAATATATTAATTGATAATGTCAGATCAGGGGAAGTTTCTCAAGAGCAGCAATTTCCCAGTTGGTTGGAGACATTCAGTTTGCTCAGACTGCTGAAGAGTCTGGAACGTGGTGAGGTCTTGAACACAGCGGATAATGTACAGGCCAAATCACAAATCAGGGATGTCACCACTCAAACTGTCCAGAGTAACAGGCTCAGCATTTTGCATTAGGAGTAACTGTTGTGGATGTGAACTAGGCTGGGACACAAAGAGCTCACAGCTGGGCAAGTCATTTGACAATGAGCTTGTCTGGTGCCAGGGCTTTCCTGCTGATGCAGGCCTCTGCTGTCCACAAAGAGACCTGGGTGGGAATGTGTCACTGCTGCGTGACCTACATGCTTCTGGAATCTCCAGCGGCCTCCATCTCCCCTGACAGCTCTGGATGGGAAAACTACCCAGAGACTCAGGTTAGCAACCCTATACTATCCGCATCGCTGTTGGCGATGCCGATTCTCAGGCCTTCTCCTAACTTGCCCTATCAGAAAACAGGAGTAGGCAACAAAACAGCAATCTATGATTGAATGAGTCTTCATGGGACTCATGGTCAAGTTTGGTTTAGAATGAAGAGAAACTAATGTAGAAGTTCCTGCAGTGGATTATGGTAGATAACCAATAGTTGGTAAGGAAGAACTGAACAAAGGTAGCAGAGACCTGAACACACTTTTTTTTTTTAACTTCCTAGATAGGATGACTCATCAAATACAGAAAGGAGATAAGAAGGAAGACCAAGAACTTGGGCAGGATTGTAGCTTAGATATTTAGGTGACTGGATATGGTATGGAGTGCAACAAGGGCTTTCTAGGATGTGGAAACCAGAAGAGAATTCTGGCCAATTCTAGACAGTCACTCTTACTTTCAGTAGATTATTGGAAATGGACACTAAGTGGTAATTGCTGTAGACTGAACCATGATCTCCCAAAATTCAGATGTTGAAGTCCTAACCCTCAGTGTAACTATATCTGGATGTAGCTCCTGAAGGGAGTTGTTTGTTAAAGTCAATGAGGTCGTAATGCTGGAGTCCCAATTTGATAAAATTGGGACCTTATGAGAAAAGAAAAAAAAAATGTGTGTAATGGTGCAATTCTGATAACCCTATCGCTGAGAGGCTGACACAGGAGGACCCAAATTTGCACCCACTTGAGTGTTGGAAATGCGTAACTAAAAATAAAATTAATTAAAATTTAATTATATTTTAAAATTAAATAAAAATCATAAAGGGGCTGGATTCTTACCTTAGCTTACTGTGAAGGCCTTAGGTCTAATACTTAGCATGCCTCTCCCACTCCTCCCACCAAAAAAGGGGAGAGTAAAAGATTTCTCTGATGTCTTTACCTTGTGAGTACCCAGTGAAAAGCTAGATATCTCCAGTCTCAGAGAATTCACCAGAACTTCCTAAACTGACACCTTCATCTCAGTTTCTGAATTTCCACAACCATGAGAAAATACATGTCTCTTGTTAAGCTACGCAGATGGTATTTTGCTGTGGCAGTAGAGCTGAGACAACGATAATTTTACTGTTTATTATGTGCTAAATGCTATGAAATACATCATGTAATTCATCTCATATAATCCTTGTAACACCTTCTAAGGCAGGCTTGATGAGTGCTCACCCTTGAGAGATTAGCAGACTGAGTCTTCGATAAGTTAAACCACTCACCAAGGTTAAACAGCTAATAAGCAGTGGGGTTAGGATGCCAGTTCTCTCTCTGATTGCAGACTGGCATCCTTGGGAGCTTAAGAGTTCCCAGTGTCTGGGACGAGGTCCTGGGAGTTCTGATGTAAGTCTATGTGGAATGTAGGAGGAGTTCTGATGCAAGTGAATATAGGATACAGGCTGAACATCGGGGTGTTTAAGACTAAGGGAGTGAACATCGGGGTGTTTAAGACAAGGGAGACTGAGATCTATGGTGTTAAAATCACCCAGGAAACGCATCACAAAACAGATGCAGCCTTACTCCAGATGAACTTAATCCAAGTGCTGCCACATGCAAGCATGGCTGTAAACACCTAGGCCGGACAAGTGGATTGCAGGGTCATCTGATGTCACTTTCCAGAGAAGCTGTTTCTTGAGGTTCATGAATTTTAAATGCTGGTAGAATATCCAGATGGGGTTACAGAGGGCATGTGTCCAACCTGATTTTCAGATCCACGCAGTGGACCAAGGGCAAAACAAGTGACAAACATTTAAAATATGCTTAAAATGAGTCACATGTGCTGTAGTTTGGATCTGAAATGTCCCCCAAAAGTCTCATGTATTTGAATGTTATAGATTGTCTATAGAACCACGTGCTGTTGGGAGACTGGGGCCTAGTCTGGAGGGGTGGACTACAGGCATGTAGTGGGGGCTTACCACACCTTCCACACCTGGATCCAGGAGGGGCTGATCACTGGGAGGAGACCTGGAAGGATAGATAAGCTGCTTCCTGCATTTTTGGGAGGACTAGGCTCAACTAGTCTCAACTTGTCTTGACTTGGCTCCCGTTAGTGATGTCATGAGGAGCTGCCTCCACCTCTGCCTCTGCCATGTACTTCCATTGCTGCCGGCCGCCCCTGAATGGACTGTGACCTTCTGAAACTGTGAGCTAAAATAAACCTTTCCTAAATTTGTGGACGTCGGGTAATGAGTCACAGTAATGAAAAAGTAACTAAGACAAAAATGGAAAAGAAGGTTGAAACTGATTTTTGAAAGTGTTAACCAGATAATCTATGTATAAGGTGTGATGAAAAAATATGGTGAATGTTTGAGTTTTATAAGATATTTCACAATACCAGATGTACTGTCATTAATTTCCCTCAAAATATTGTCCTTTCCTTCAAACACACTTTCTCACTATTCTTGCCACCTTTGAAGCAGCACATTTTGGGAGTCCTCTTTCATGTCCTTAGTTGGATGGTCATGAATGCCTTCATGTCCTCAATCAATTCAAACCATTTACTATATGTGGCCATTTTGATGTTAGAGAAGAGCCAGAAGTCACACGGTGCTAAATCATGTGAATAAGATGGATGGGAACACACTCTGATGTTTTTGACAGAAATTTCCATAAACATTTTGAATCAACTCAAGATATTGATGCAGCCACAAAAAGAGACTCGTGAAAGAGGATTTCCAGAACTGCTCCAGAAAGTAGCTAGAATTGTGGATAAGTATGCTCAAGTGAGAGGGGGCATTTTGAAAGAGATTAATAGCAATGTGTCTGCTACAGTTTGGATCTGAAGTATCCCCCCAAAGCTTCATATGTATTTGGATGAGATGGGATGACTGTGGAACTGTGTGCTGTTGAGAGGCAGGGCTTGGGGTCTGCCCTGAGGAATTGTGTCAGCTTACTGAGGCTGATGGGCTCCCATCAGCCATGAAGTGAGGGGGAAGGCACCCACTCTGAGTGTGGAGGGGTCCAATGGGCAGCTTCAACTAAGTAAAGGAAGGAAGAAGGAACATTGTTACAGCTTCTTCCTGGGAAAGCTCTAGCCTTGGCTCAGTCTGCAGCCTCACTTGGCTCCTGCCTCACTTGGTTTCTATTTGCAATGCCCTGAGCAGCTCTCTAGCCTCTGCCATGTGTTTCCATCCTTGCCAGCTGCCTATAAACAGATGGTGTGAAACCTTCTGAAACTGTGAGCTAAATAAATCTTCCCTCCTTTAAATCATGGGTATTGGGTATGGTGTCCCAGCAATGAGAAAGTAACTAACATACTGTCTTTACTATAAACATATTTGTGTTTACAAATGTATTGTATGCTTGTATCATGAAGAACTCCAAAGAAGAAGAGTAACTTTCAGATACTGAAAGAGTTTGCTCCTCTGTGAGAAAAGTCTTTGGACAGCACTGGCACATTATATGAGCTAGGATCATGCCCAACGCATGAAGGTCAATCCTGTGACCTTTACGGAGAATGCACATAGCGAGCAAGGCAAGGACACTAGCTGATACCAATCTATCCAAGAGCAAGCGATTCGCTTAGATCTGATTTGCTGCTTGGCAGCTGTTATTCTCCATAAAATGCTTCAGATGTCATGTTGATCTTGTGGTTTTACACCATTGATTCAGAAATCAAGGCAATTAAGAAGCATTAAGTGAATATATCTAGGAAGAAACCTCCAGTCTAGGCCAAAGTCATAAAAAAGTGTTTATTATAAGTGATCCTAAACAAATTTGTTTTAGTGCCAGGAGAATAACAAATGGAAAATTGGCAAGGCTGGCATCTGTTTTTATTTTTTCTCCCAATTATTCTATTATTCTAGAGTATAAGTTGACATTTCTAAGAGGTGGGAAAGTGTCTTGCCCATTTCTGTATCACAGGGCCCAGTTCTGCTCCGAGAGCATTGGAAAGGCTCCGTAGGTTTGTGCTGGATGTATTATCTTTCAAAGCCAAATAATCATTTACATTTAAAGAAATGACTCAAATTGGTCAAAAGCAATCAAGGAAATCCCTCAAAAAGAGAGTGTGGATGCAGTTACAGAAAAGCTACCTAAATCTAAATCTGACCATATTTCTAATTCTTCCTTTGAAGTCCTGGGCCTTACAGGAGAGCATTGGATTGCAGCCACGAGATGCACCCACATCCAAAAAAGATGGCCAACAAGAGGCGGTCACTCACCATGGATGGTGGGAAACACGGAAGACAAGGAAGAGACAACACTGGAAAGGTAAATATATTTCCATTGCTAAGGATAGATCTACACATGTGATGTTTTTCAATGCTTTATCACATCTGTCTGCATGTGTATTTACATATCATATGCTTTCTGGTAAGGAGAAAATAAATTCTGTGCATTCCTTTGTAAATTTTCAAGATATACTTACCATACATTCTCACAAAATTCCTTGGAAAGTGCTGTTTTTAGCCTATGGGAAATCCAAACTGCTCAACAAATGATTTCCGTGTAGTAAACATTTAGGCAAAAATGACTGTGGATTTTATTTGCGCACACGGTCACATTTTGTTAAATGTCAAAAGTTTCTTTTCTATCAAAATCAATAAACTGGCAAGGAAGCTGTGTGAGCCTGCCAGCTTTCGGGGGCTTAACTCTGACCGGCAAAAGAACTAAATTGAGGAAACCACTTATTTGATGAAATTGGAGGATCCCCAAATTCATAAATCAATTTCCAAATTGTAGGAAAATATATTACTTTTTAAATGCCCCTAATTGTTATTCATTATTCTGGGCTTGGGAAACTTCACCAGAGTGGCTTATTGATGAGGCAGCCTTCAAAGAACATTTTTCAGGCACACGGGAATGAAAGCTTCACACCAGAATAATAGATGGTAGAGGAGCGTACCTGACTCAGTGCTGCTTGCTCTAGGCTAATCCAAGAAATAAAATGTGGGTTTTGTTCAGGCTTTTATTTCTTTGATATTTTTATTTCTACTTCAGAAAAAAATTAGGACAGAAAATTACGGAAGGCATTTTAGAAATCAAATATGAAAGCAGGTAGTTTTGGGATACCCAATCTATTTTTTTTCTCCTAAAAACTCCCTAAGAGAGCCACTGCACATGTGGGCGACCTCTGGCTACAACACAGCTTCTCAGAACACAGCCAGCTTCATAAGGAAAGTACCAAGCCTCCCTGGGAAGAGGATTCGGAAGGCCACCTGGATCATCCAGGAAGCACCTGGAAACAACTCCATACTGAGGGGAAAATTTATGGCTGTTTTTCTATGAAGCCCTTTGAGAAATGAACTGTCTTGTTTATAAGCCAATGACAACCGACACACTGCATGGATCCCGTGAACAGCCAAAGGATCATTGTTTGGTGAGCACATCATGGAGGCTTGAGGGTCGGCTTGTTTTTTCTCTTCTTCCCAATCCATTCTTTCTAAATAACAGATGAACAGCTTTTACTAAGGTCATCAGAATCCTATTTCTTGCCATACTTATGATGAATTACCTAAATTACTCCTGACAACCTAGAAGGGGTGGTGAAAAACTATGGTGAATGTTTAGATTTTTAAAAAAATATTAAAGTAAAAGACACCTTGCCAAGAACAGTAGGGTAAAGGTGTTCAAAGCGAGAGGGGAAGTTCTGATTGTTTTGTGGGGGGTTAATGGCCATGTGTCTCTTACTATATATACATTTTTAAATTTGAATATTCATCATAGTTTCTGTGATATCATTTCTTTTTGCTCAAACATTTATGGCTATTTCTGTTAAACAGAAATAATTATAGTATGTCGTCATCTACCTCATTCACCAGAACTAGCATCATACCACCTCTGGCCAAAGTCCAAAATGACTGAATGTTAAAGATTTTGAATTGATTCAGAAGAGCAGGCAGCCAGGACAGTACGACTCAAGTCATTCAGGAAGGTGGACTCTCAGCACTGCATCAGAAATCAGCAGGGATGATGGGATACATGTGTTTGAAATGAGGGGGAGGATTAGGACAGTACGACTCAAGTCATTCAGGAAGGAGGACTCTCAGCACTGCATCAGAAAGCAGCAGGGATGATGGGATACATGTGTTTGAAATGAGGCGGAGGATTCTGAGGAGGGACAATGACAGTGTGCTTGTACTATAATGATTCTTTACACATTCACTGCATCATTTGGTCACGCCATCCACTTCATGTAGTTGGCTGGCCATTTCTTTCAAAGGCCCTACTTCTTTTAAATGACATCAGTCCTCACTCCTACCATTTATGCCTGCAACTGTTTTTCTCTCTGTGTTCCAGATTTGTAGCCCTGCCAACTCCCTTGACTTCTTCACATGGTTCCGTGTGAGGGATGTGCCACTCACAGGAACCTTGACTACCTCCCCACTCCCAACCATTCCCATGTGAACTTCTCCCATCAGGCTAATGGTATCACCCTCTACTCCACTGATCACGCCTCAAATCTGAAAAGATTCCCGTTTTCCCTTTCACCATCCAGCTGGGAGTCTATGTCAAAAGTCCATCCAGACTCCATTTTTGCCATGTCCCCCTTCCCCACTATCATCCTGTCTCCTGCATTCCTTCTGAGAGTAACTTCTCTTTCCATCGCACTGATTGTTTCCAAACACAGAATATTTTTAAAGCGTGCATCAGACTCTGTTCTAGTGACATCCCACAGCAATGAGAACCAAACTAAAATAAATCCCTTTGACTTCCTGTGATTTCTGCCTTGCTAACCTAGGGCTTTTTTTCTGAGAGGAACACTGGCTCACTCGAGCAATACATCGTATGCCTAAAAAAATACATTGAAATGCAAAGAAAGAATGTAAAATACCTGGGACTCATCTGAGCCAATTAGGTCAGAATTTCTGTGGCATCGAACAAGGAGTATGCATCTTCAAGTTCTCCCATCTTGGAATCCCTCTGCAACCATAGCTGAGAACACATTGCCTCAGGAAGACACACCGATGCTCCTTTCACAACGTTTAACTCACAGAACACTTGTCATCTCTCCAGAATTGGTTTCATGCCACTTCAGCTAAGAGATGTCCCATCCCGTCTGCCATTTTGTTTATTTTTAACTCATTACTTTGTATCTTCTTATAGAAGGTATTTGCACATAAGACTATTTTGGTTGATTCTTTTATGAATCATCTTTTCTTATGAGAACTGAAAATGATAATGTTGGGTATTATGTTTCATTTCTGCTACATTCCTACTGCTCACCACTTTGTTCATTGTCCAGAAATCCACTACAAGTGCTGAAAGGGGAAAGTTTAAGCTACCTCTGTTCCAGAGGGCACAAGTTAGGTAGTCATCCAGCATTTCTGTCACATAGTCAGGTAAAAGCTTGGTTTTTCCCAGCATCCAAGGAAAGGATTGCTAGCACAGATTCCCAAAAGGAAATGGCATCGAAGGGGAGATGGGAAGCGCAAGAGAGAATTGGGCAGGTGAAGGAAGTGAGGGAAAGAGGTCTATAAACAGGTGGCTCATGGTGGTCTCCGCAGCCACTGAGGATCTGTGAGCAAAAGCCTGGCATGTTCCAGGAACCAGAAATGATTTCAGTGTGGCTGGGAGAGGTGATGGGAAATAATGCCACAGGAAGTATTGACAAGAGATAAGGCTGGAGAGAGATAAGGGCATGGCACAGACCACAAAGTGCCTTATGACACACGAGGATCTTGTACTTTCCCAAGCTCATCTAGGAAACAAGGAGAGGCGCATGATCTACTTAGCATATTAGCAAATCCATTTGGTTAAAGTGTGGACAGGGATGGGGGCGACAAGTGGACAAGACTTGAGGCCCTGAAGATCAGTGACAAATTGCACTAGTCCAGGAGAGAGGTACATGATACAATTTTTTTAAATGCCACAAAGAAAGAATCCTATACCATGCCTATCTGTTCAACAAATCATTCTGTGTAATTAGTTTCAGAAAGTTGGATCAGCTGGCCGATGGCTCCTTAAAGCACCAGCCAAGGGCTCTGGGACCCCAAATGCGTGCCCTCGAGTTCTGGGCTCCTGAGCTTTTGCTCCGCATAGCTTTCTCCTTATTCTGGCACGTGGAAGGCTGCCTTGAGTGGTAAATGACAACAACTCAAATGTCAGTGGGGTTAAGCAAACAGGGAAGTTTATTATTTCACAGAATCAAAATCCAGGATGAATGAGAGAGAACAAGATTGTCTTTAGAGATTTCTGTCCCCCTCAGGCTGGCTTGACAGGTGGCTGACTTCCCTCATGTCACCCTCCATTCACAGCTCTGTCTATCTCCTGACCACACTGCCAGGAAGCCCGTGGGAAGGCCTCCTTGCCTCTTAACATGTTGAGCATGGAGCCCGAACCGTCCCCCATTCTCTTTCACCTGACACCTACCCCTCAGAAACATCCGTCTCTGACCTCCTACCACCAGGAGTCCCCTCTTGTCACAGGACAATGTCCTCCCTGGTACCCAGCAGCACCCCGCCCAGAGCCCTATCACGTTTTATTAAATCTGATCCCTCTTGTGCCTTCCTTTCCCGTTAGCCTGCAGCTTCCTTTTTTCTTTTCCCATCTCTTTACACCATGCAGAAAAGGCCTAGCAGACACCAGAGGCTTAGCAAAGCCACCCTACTCCACGGGTGACATTTGAGCAGGATTTGTGTTATATATCAACAGGAGCCAGGCCGCAAGATCACCGGATTGACTACAAACAGCAATAGCCCTAGTGATAGGATGACAGCGTACAAGGTATGATCGTGATATATGGTAAATTCTTTAAATCTGTTTTAAATCACAGAAAGACTCATTGCCAATAGGCCCTCCTTCCCCGTCATTCAAAAAATGCACTTTCTGCATCTTTCTTGCCACTCTGAGAAGCGGTTCTGGAAGTCCTCTCCTGTGAGTGTGTTTATGAGATGTGATCGCCAAAACCACAGCAAACGCTGCTGCTGGGAGCCATCCAATGGGAAAGCAAGATAGTGAAAACATGCCAACGGGTCTTTAACCGCCTCAGTTACCAGAACAGTGAGTCCTGATCCACCTTACTTACCAGACACCATACAACTCTGGCTCCTCCCCAGGGCCAAATGACCGTGAAAGGTAAGTTAACATTTTGAATCAATTCAGGACATTGAGCCAGTCACAACAGCGAACCTAGAGACACAAAGAGGATTTCCAGAGCTGCTTCATCACGTGGCAAGAGCAGAGGGTTAAACGAGCTTGAAGTAAAGGGGAGAGCTCTGAGGGGAATCCACAGGCAACGCCACAGTGGTCCCCAACCTTTTTGACACCAGGGACCTGCTCAGTTGAAGATCATTCTCTCAAGGACAAAGAAAGTGGAGCTCCACCTCCTGTCAGATCAGTACCAGCTGACAGAGGGTAGCTCTACCCATCTGTTCTGGGCAGCCTGGTCTTTCCTGGTCTGTGGCTCCACGGTTGGGGACCCCTGTGTCACCGTAATAAGTCTTTAATGTAAATATTCAGTACATTTTCCAGTCCTACCTCATATGTACTTTGTGTTAATCTTATGCCTGGAACTGTACTGGACTTACGGACTTTAGTCACAGCTTATCAGCACATGGAAGGCCAGGGTCACTTAGGCTCCAGAGACAAAGAAAACACAGATGAAGGAGTTGGAGTGGCTCACCTGTGGCCACTCAGTGGAGGCAGGTGATGGAACTGGAGGTCGACATAGTCACATGAGTCAAGCAGAGCCTGGGACCACAGCCACTCCTCACCTGGGTTAGCCTCCACCCTACATCCCCTCCACAGCCGCAACTGGCAGCCCTACCTGCCTTCACTCCCCTCCTCGAACAGCCAGCCTCACCCTCTTTCCAGAGTCACTCCTCCCAACAAGTGGAACACAGGATACTTCTCAGCTCCGGGGTCTCCAGGGCAAAGTCACCTCCCTCATGGGCTTCCTGGGGGCTGCATATGAAACAAGCCATCCCCATGGTCACTGTACCCCCGTCACGTGCTGTCACCTGTCCTCAAGCACACGCTTCTCTCATTCTCAATAGGAGGCCACTCCATGATACCGGAGAAGGGACAAAATTTTAAGGGGGAAGCTTAGAATAGTTATTTTTCTTTGGCTTGCAGTTGTATCAAAACCATTTGCTTAAAAATCAATATGCCTTTAGCATATTCTTTGTAAGGTTTTGGTTTTGCTGGGTAAAGACTTGACCTTCGCAAATTTATTTCTCATGGAACATCGCCGTGTCTGGAATCTTATGACGGCTGCTTCCTCAATCTGCAGCTGAAAACCAGGGGAGGAAGGAAAATGGCATCCATCCCATTCCCTGTGCCCTGAGCAGCATGAGAGAGGAGGGAGAAGAGGAACTGTCAGTGAAGAAATGGAAGCAGAAATTGTACACAGAAACCAAGGTGTCATCGTGATCATCTTGTTGGAGACCCATGTTAACTGGGAGTACCACCAAAATGAACAGAGCGCAACACTTGGTTTGCACTCAGGAATCTGGGTTGTGTTTTATAGTGTCAACCAAATGTCACACGCCAAAGCTAGCTCTTCAGGTGTGTTCTGTGGTAGGGAAAACAAGTCATTTTAATACATACTTGTATGTACCAAAATAATAGATCATATAAATACTATTATTTTTTAAATGGGGGAGACAGGGCTGTCAGCAGCCTCTCTCTTTGACCTTCCGATGCCTCTCTTCCCTTTGGCATTCAAAGTGCATGTGTTACACACCAGTAGGATGAAGAAAAAGTGCAGTCTACCTCTGGGTGGGTAATCCATATCCCCTTGTCGTTTAGGCAGATGTGAAGATCGTCTCAACCTGAATGGACGGACATCCCAGGGCCATGGCAGACAGGCATCAGGCAGGAGTGACATTTTTAGTGAGATGAGCATCAATAGTTCGACCTTACGTTTTATGTTGTTATTGGGGGTTTTTTTGGCCCTTAGGATTGAAATCAGAGCTTCTACACTGAACTAAACCCCCATTCATTCACTCATTCATTTCATTAATTTATTCTCAACGTCTCACTAAGTAGGAAATTGCGCAGGCTAGTCTTGAACTTGTGATCCCCCTGTCTCAGCCTCCAGAGTGTTGAGACTGCCCCTGTGTATTTTTAATAATCATTACCACTGAGCAGGAGTAGGACTTTGCGGCCATTCACCAGGGAGCTATGGCAGAGCAGGCCCACATTAACATGTGGGGCCTGGAGAAAGGGGGTCCAAGACCTCTCTCGGATTCCTTTCTTTGAAAATCTTTTCCAAGTTTCTAAGCAAACTACCCAGAAATAATTAAAATTGAGGACATGAGAAGGTGTGGTCCCAGGGTATAAACTTTCTGTCACTCAACAAGTGAGTTCTGGGGATCTTGTCTCCAGGAAGCAAGATGACTCTAGTTGATAATACTGCATTGTGGTCTTGCCATGTGGTAAGAGAACAAAATTTAAGCATCCTCGTTCTCTCTCTGCACATGCATACATACATATGCATGCACACACGCGCGCACACACACACACACACACAAATGATTCTGTGGGTGGAGATGAGTGTGTTCATTAATTGGATTGTGGTCATCATTTCACAATGAACACACGGGTCCAATCAGCATGCTGTGTACCTTGAATATGCACCACATTTACTTGTCAATCATACTTCCATAGAGCTAAAAATCAAACAGAACTAATCCTAACAAGTCAATTTTCACTGCCGGGCAAACAAAAGCAGCATTGGGGCCCAGCAATGTGGTCATGCCACCCCACCTCCCCACCCTGCCGTCCACTCCTGGGCTGGGGCTTTGCTCGTCAATGGCCTTCTTGTGTCCATCGCAGCCCCCGTGGGGTGACTGGGGGCTCCCTTCTCTCAATGGGCCCCTCTCTGCCATTGTCTCCCAGGATCAGTTCATAGTCTCAAGGATATAGACTGCATTACAATTAGTCATCCTGTCCAACAAGCTCTGAAACTTATTTGCCGCACAGAGTTTACTGGCCTTTGTGACAGGGACAAAGAGAGGCTTGTTGGGAGCTGGACACAAAAGGCAAACACAATATATGGATTTCTGAATAACACAAAGGCGGGGGAAGAATAGCAGCTACACAACAGCGGTGTTATTGACCAGATGGAGGGCTCTCCCCTAACCAGCTCTTTCCAGCTTTTCCATGTGTTGGCCAAGCCTGTCCCTCAAGGTCTTTCTGGCAGGAAGTGGCAACCTGGACCAGGTAGACCGCCATCGCCACAAGATTCCGAAGAATGGTTTGATGGGAAACAGGAATGTTGAGGACGCAGACATGTTTTCTGAATTCAGTATGGGGTACTGCCGTGAACTTTGAAACCAAAACAAAACAAAACAAAACAAAAATGTTCAGATGAATTGTGCTTGCATCTGCTCAAGAGTGTGTATGTGTATGAATGCATGTATTTATGGCTCGAAGTGTGAATATATATGTACAATGTCTGTACCTGTATGTGCATGTTTATGGTATCACATACATAAGGATGTGGGAAGTGTGTATGTGCGCAGTGAGAAATGCATATGTATTTGCATGTTTGAGTCTGTAATGGCATGCTACTTGAGCGTTTATCTATGGGAGTGTGTGTCTCTGTATGTCTGTGAATGTGTGTCACAAGAGCAAGTATCTGGGAGTAGGCAGTGAGTATCTGTGTATGTGAGCTTGTACGTGCACACTTGTGTTTCTGCACGTGTGTGTGTGCTCAAAGTTAGGAGCTGGTTCTGTCACAGACGGGTTAATCCCTCTAAAAGGAGACATTCTCTCAGGGTGTGGCTGGCCTGCTAGTCTCCTCCTCACCATGATAGCCTCATTGCTGGGGCCACAAAGCCCTGGCAGAAGCACACAGCCATCTCAGGAAGGGCCTTCTGTGACTCCAAGGACAAGGCTCTCTGACAGGATCACATAGATTCCCTTTCACATGTGATAGCCTTTTTCATCTCCTGAGAACACTGCATCAGCTCTGCAAGTTTTCCAACTTTGGGTTTCAATGTAAGTTTTATACAACTCACAAAAAATAGCACCTCGTTGAAGATCAGAATGAAGGAAAGCATCATCAACAACTGAGTCGTCTCAGGTGACTTCCTAGTGGCACCTTCTCACTGGCCCCAGTCAAGGGTTCTCTATTATTTCCCTTTCTCTGCTTCCAGCCCTTCCTTCTACCTCCTTTCTTCCAATACTCCCTTCTCTTCTTCCATCTCGCCTTCCCTCCATCTCTTACCCCTTCCTTCATTTCCTTTCTCCTTTCCTCCCTCCTTCCCTCCCTCCCTTCCTTCCCCCTCTTTGCCCCTCTGAATGCAGCCATGTTCCAATGGGGCTGTACCGATAGCTCTACTGACTTCCTCCTTCAGCGCATCCACAAACCACCCCTCGCCCTGTGCTAACCCTCACAGCATTGTATGAAGCTCTTCCTACACGAGTTGCTTTGTTTCAAATACATTAAGAAAATATGATGTGGTTTAGAAAACACCATCATTGTGTCCTGACTGTGCTTGATTTACAGAGCAGATATGGTCATGAAAGTAAAGACAGGGGGTCTTAAGTATCACACAAGTCTTACTTACATGAGAAACCTAAGATATAAATGACTGAAGAGCAAAATAAAAGACCCAAGATAGAAAATAGGGAGAGAGACTTCTCGGAGAGGAGAGGAGATTTAGGAGTGGGCAAAGAGGCAGAAGGGAGAAGAAAGGGTCAAAGGCAACACGTATATGCACCAACTCCCTGAGCTGTAGGTCACCAATATGCAAATGAAACACATATCACACCTGTATATAAATAATTGATTAATGTAAACAACACCATGTGCCCTTCCCACAGAGCTTCCCATGCATCCAGACCTGCTCATCTTCCTCCGCATGACTTACAATCTCTGCCTGCAGGTGTGTCTTCAGATTTAAAGTTGCTAATGAGGGGGACAGACACTTGGCCAGCCCTGCACAGGCACTCCCTAGCTTGCATCCATGGGACAGCCTGTCACTTATCCCTCCGTGGACTAATTCCTTAACTCATGCAGTTATGCCACACATATTTAAGGACCTAGCTAGGCAATAGGTGCCGTTCGAAATTTTGGAAACGCAGTAGATGACTTAGAAGGCCATCCTTCCCTAGGACGCGTACTTTCTGAAGGAAAAAGGCAATGACGTAGAAAATAAATAAATGCCAGCTACTTCGGGAAAACTGGGCCATTCACCCCTGGGTCTTGGTTTTCCGTTCACAGATTTGGAACTGAGGTGGGAATGTCCCCTCTGGGGTCATGTGAACATGAGACACGAGACACCAGTCCACGTAGTGTGTAGCCAAGTGGAAGGACGTGTCCTCACATGTTGGCTGTTGTTTCCTTTCTGTGAAGCCGTTCCTCACATTCGTGTGGCCTTGCCAGCTAAAGGTCTGTAGAATAACAAACCATCTGGGAAATTAAGGTACTGTCTTCCTAAGGTGAGTGAGAGGCCTCGCGCCTTTGTACATTTGAATTGCTAGCTGATTCCTGGCTCTGCTACTTGTCTTTTGCTGTATAGAATCGCACTTCCCTCTGAGCCCCTGATTTTTTCAATTAGAAGAGGATAATAAATGAGATACAGAATATAAAAAGACTGAGGCCAGGACTAGGTCAAGGGTCATCAAAATTCTTAAAAGGGACATTTAGAAATAAGCCCCAGAAATCTGTAAACATGACTCAGGTGGCAGCCCCACACATCAGCTGTGGGGCTGAATTACTCTGCTCCTGCCCTACCGAGCCCCTTCTCTTTAAACGGAAGCGGCACTTCCACTTTGGGAAGGACAGAAATAAGAATGACAAATCTGTCATCACACAGAGGATGATCAAATGTTAATTCTCTCTCAGGAAGTGTGAACAAATACATGCCTGAATAAATGAATTAATATATGAATGGATGGATGAATGAAATAAAAATGGAGTGGTACATATTTTAAATTTCAGTGGAAATTCAACTGTATCTAACTTCAATTTTCCTTTTTTCCTCAGAATTTCAGTATCTTTACTTGTTTCAGACAGATTTTTAGATCATATACAGCTCTATCCTTTTCAAAGGTCCCTAACCACAGATGTGGACTGCTACCTGTCTATGGCCTTAGGAGGGTTGGGCTGCCAGGACAGAGGAGGAGCAAGCAGCAGGGGAGCAGTGAGCTAAGCTCCACCCTTTGTCAGGGTGACCCTACTGGTTTCTAATGCCACTGCTAATTGACAGGAGGGATGGAGCTTCTCTCCCCACCCAGTGATGTCCACCAACATCAGCGCAGGACACACATACTCTACCCCATGCAACCTCCTGTCGTTGGGAAGATGGTTTTCAACTAAACTGGTCCCTGGTGTCAACAAGGTTGGGGACCACAGCTTTATGTCAACAAACCATGGCCTACAGGTCCAACCCAGCTTCCTGTCCTGTTTTGTACAACTTATGAGCAAATAATGACTTTGCCATTTTTAAACAGATAAAAAAATCAGAGGAAAGTAACATTTTACAACATGTGAAAGTAACCTGAAATTCAAATTTGTGTTCACAAATAAAATTTTATTGAACCACAGCCATACTTATCCCCTTGTGTATTGGCTATAGTTGCTCACAGGACTCAAGAACAGAAATGATTAGTTGTAACAAAGACATCAGGACCCACAGAGCCAACAACATTTATTCTCTGATGCTTTAAGACAAAGTTTGCCACCCTCTGCTCTAGTTTATTTATTTAATTATCAATTGTGTGATTTTTACCAGCCATTCCTTTCACTAAATGTATTTTCCCCAAGATATGGAATTTCAACAATGGAATTGTCCTATTACACATGTCGTGACATCTCAATCACTTAAACTTAGCTGTTTCCCGTGTTAATTTCCTTGTGCATTACCTCTCTGTTTAATGATGTTCTTCCTTTTTAAGGACCAGTTCTCCTGAGATGTTGGTATGTCTTGACTATTTGTGTTCATGCGCAATTGTGCCACGTAGGAGACAAGATTAAATAGTGCTTCCCTAAGGCCAAAGGAGAAACTCTGGCCACCTGTGGTGAACACAACTCTGGAACAGGATGGCTTCTTTGTTGGTTTATAGTGTAAAATCAGGGCTGGGTCTGAAATAAACTTGTCTTTCTGCAGAGGGAGAAGGGGACTGTCCACCATGCCCAGCAATCCTAAGTCCCTGGAGCCATCGATATATCCATTTCCTTCCCTCAGCTCTGAAAATCTCCTTAGTTTAGCCCTTTAGATCATGAATCCTTCAAGGAAAGTATATTTACTGTCAACATAGGGCATCATAAGATATTTGTAATTCTATATAAAATATGGATACTTTTCTGGAAGGAATTTAATGGCTTTTATCAGATCTGAAAAAGGAATCTATATGCCATCTCCAAGTAAGTGGAAATCTTAAGACTTACTTTCATAATATGAAGAGTGGTCCTGTAGAAATGAAGGGTGACCATAAGGTGAAAACATCACATGGTGAGTGGCTGGGGCTCATGAACAACACCCTACTCCTACCTGAATCCAGAGGACCAAGTCGGTTGTACCACAGCAAGTCAAACAAAGAGAAATTAGTCTCATCATATTACAGCAAGTCTGTGAGTCTGTGTTCTAACAGAAATGGCCCCATGTCCTTCTGTGCACTTGGTTTTATTTACTCCATATAAATCCAATATAAAATAGTGTTACTGAAATGGTATACGCGGGGCTTAGAAAGGTAAATGCAGGGCCCAGCCCTGTTGAGCAATCCTGAGCTGAATCAGATAAGAAGACTCAAACAATGGAGTTTGTTTAGCCAATGGAGATCCAAGCACTTATTACTGTTTTATTTCTCTGGTTTAAAGTCCAGACAAAATTGAGCCCAGAGGAACGGGGCTTCCTGTCGTTGCCCAAGTGACACCAGGGAAAGCCAATCAAACCAATGCTTTGGTCCTGGACCTGCATGCTAATCCCCAAACACCACTTCTTCTCCATAATGAGAGTCACCTTCCCTTTAATTAAAATCCCCTTACAAATGTAGACATTCCACTTTACTAATAATTACTTGGAGAAGATTTTTAGCAATCAGCACTACGTAAATATCCGTACCTCCTTGAAGACCACAACAGTTGTAGTGCTCGCTTTTCCCCTACTTCATTATTTATATACTGCTGTAGATAGACAGAGCTCTTTGTGGCAATTAGCGTGGGCCTCCCAGTCGCTCTTGTGGAGTGAGGCTGGAGACAAGCATTACCGCTTCGATCACAATTACTATTAATTGGAGAGCTCTCCCTTCTCTATAAAATATGTACTACTAGAAAGGGCGATAAACCACCCAAGAAATACGAACCGCATGTCAAGAGATGGATCGTGAGGGCTCTGGATTTAACAAGTCATTTACCCTGTAATTACTGGGGTTGAGGGAAGGAATCCTCTTAATGGGGCAGAGGACTTGTTCACAATAGCGGGGACCCAAGCTCCAAGATCAAGGGGTTTTCCCAGGATGAAATGAACCTTAGGCTGACGGCAAAAGGCCCAATTCATCTCCCTGGTGGGTGGCTGTGTATTTTAATAGAGTCAGAGACTTAGCAGGGTGTTGTGGTTAGGATCTGGAGTGTCCCCCAAAAGTCTCATGTATTTTAATGTTATGGATTGTCTATGGAGCCATGTCATGTTGGTGGATTGGGGTCTGGCCTGGAGGGGTGGATTGCAGTTGTTGGGATTAGGGGCCTGTGAGTTAAGACTAAAGGTGTGTAGTGGCCACACCTTCGATACCCGGATGCAGGAGAGACTAAGACTGGGACTTGGACTAGTCTCCATGAGTCTCACTTGCCTTCCTGTTGATGATGTCCTGAGAAGCTACCTCCACCTCTCTGCCTCTGCCATGTACTTCAGTTGCTGCAGGCTGCCCCTGAATGGACTGTGACCATCTGAAACTGTAAGCTAAAATAAACCTTTCCTTTCCTAAATTCGTGTGTGTCAGGTATTGAGTCACAGCAACGAAAAAGTAACTGAGACACAGGGGATCGTTGGCTCACAAAATCCTTCGGATTTCCCTTGAATGTTAGCGTCACCCCTTATTGTCATCTCAGAGGCCACACATTATCTTCATGAAGTTTAGTTTCCTTGTGTGGAAAGTGGAGGGAATGTTGATTCCTTCCTCATCACGTGGGAAGGTGAAGTGAGCCTGGGACAAGTCTACAGGCCTATCTGGAAAGACAGGCTCAGAAAGTGCACGGTGCATCCTCACCCTCCCTAGTCACTGGGATTTGGTACCATGCAAATTCTGGCTATTCCCCAATGTCTAAAACTGCCCACCTGCCTGGCACCATGCTCAGCATTTCATTCATGGGTGGACAACAACAGGGTACACTGATTCCCCCATCAGTTTAAAACCCATAACACCCCTGGGTTGAGTACTGGTGTCTATCTCGCTTTATGCACACACACACTGAGGTCCTAAGCAGATGGGTAACTTGCTCCCAGCTACAGAGTGAAACAGCATCCCTTAAAATCCAGGACGTCCTCCTCCACCCAGCTCTATTGCATCTACCTGCATTTTCTACAAGTGGTGAAGCCTCCAGTGGGAAACGGAGAGGGAACTCAAATGAGAGCCTCTTTTAAAATCACCGCTCAATGATGCTTTATCCTCAGCTCTGTAGTCAGGCCACCGTAAAGACAGAATTCTCTAAGTCACAGACAAGGCCCAACATCTCAATGTAGCCCACAAATAAAGATTATTTCTTATGTACACAAATTTTGATGGAGATTGGACACTTTTCCTCCATACTGTACCTATGCCATGTGGAGTGTGTGGCCTCTGAGGTGTCAAAGGCAAAAATAAAAATTGTGATTGGGACTTTAAAGGGAGAGGCCTGACTAGAAATTCCTGCCTACTGTCAGTTTAACTCTAAGGGATCCCAGGAAAAGAGTCCCTGCTGAGTGTCCAGGAAGAAGATAAACTGGAGCAAACACAGAGCAGTTTGTACAGACTTCTTATGTCTGTGTCCCCAGATCTCTTTGTCAGTAACCACAATGGTTAAGTTTGGGCCTACTGACTCTACTGACTGGGAAGCCCAAGATGGGATGGTGGAGCGCATTTCTGGGTGCACCATGGTGTCTCATGGAGGTGTGATGTTGGGTCTGTATTTGGTGCCTGTCACTTCCTCTCCAGCTGGCACTACTTCTCCGCTCTGACTCCTGGCTGCCATGAGCTAAGCAGCTTCCCCCACCATACCCTTCCTCCATGATGGTCCTGCCTTGGAGCCAGCCTTGCGTGGACTGAATCCCACAAAGCCACGAGTGAAGGGAAACCTCTCCTCCTTTCAGCCTTCAGTGTCCGTTATTGTGCCTCACCAACCGAAAAGCTGATTAATATGGAAAATCAACTTTAAAAAAATACTCAGTGCTCACATTCAGATGGAATCAGTTTCCTGGAGCGGCTGTAGCAAAGTATCATCCATGAACAGGGTTTCGTTTGTTTGTTTTTGTTTTTTCACAACAGAAATTTCTTTTCTCTCTGTTCTAAGGTTGGATGGAAGCTTTCCATCACAGTCTGGGCAGGGCCAGGCTCCTGAGCCCCAGCAGAACCATCCCTGGCTTCTTCCTAGCTTGTAGTAGGGGCAAGTAGAGTCCAGAACTTCCTGGGGCTGCAGCTTCTGAGTCTGTAGCCACAAGTCCATCTGCCCATCATATTCTCTTGGCTCCAGTCTGTCCAATCCCTTCTTTGTAAAGGGGCAACAGTCCCACTGGGATAGGACCCACCTTAAAAATACCACCTTCATACTTTAAATCTGCAATGACTTTATTTCCAACTAAGGTCATGTTAGGATGTCCTGGGAGCAAGATTTTGATGTATCTTCTGAGGGGTAACAAAATTCAACCCTTAAAGCCAACTTTGAAGATTGGTATCCACAGAGTTAGTTGCCATCGAGTGGGGTTTTAAAGCCATACAAGCCAAACTGAGATGGCGGCACTTATTTCTAATCCCAAATACTGAAAAGGCTGAGGTGGGACGATGGAGAATTTGAGCCAGCCTGGGTAAAACAAAGTGAGACACCGTCTCAAAAAGCAACCAACCAACCAATCAATCCTGAATATCTTAGAGGCAAAGATGAAAGTGTGTGTTCCACACAGCCAGCCACAGACCACACCCTTCTTCAACTCTGCTACCAACATACTCAGATGAGTGATAAAAAAGACTAGATGGAATCTGGGGTCCATCTGTGTGATGGAAATGTACACACTTAGAAAGCCTGTCTTGGAACATTCTGGCTGTTTCTATCTCTGGATTTTCTATGATGAAAAACATCAGTTCAGATTTTCAGGAATCGATACCTATGTCTTCCTTCACTGGCGTATCCATTCCTGAGATCGGCATTTGTTCCCGGCTCTCTCCTTTCCTAATTGATTCTCCATAATGGGTGTTCACTTCAGATCTGCAATGTGGTCTGCCAAAGTTTATGAGTGGAAAAGTTTATTGGATATTTTTGCCATCACATTGGGGTTCTCTGCCCTCCTTCCCTCACTGAGTGGCCTCAGGCACCGTGCCAGAGCCAGAGTTCAGTGTCTTCCTGGGTAAGACAATGGAGCTTTTCATGGCTCCAGACCCACAGCAAACATTTGAAAACAGCTTTTGAATTGCTTTATGTGATAAGTGAGATTGAGCACTTTTAATTCAGATGGGGAGCTTTTCATAATATTGGGGATGGAGCCTAGGGCCTTCACACTGAACTACATCCCAAATCATTCATTCATACACACATACACACACACACACACACACACAATATTATATTTTTTGTTAAATTTGAGAAAGGTTCTCACTAAGTTGCTAAGTTGCCCAGGCCAAGCTTGAGCTTGTGATCCAACTGCCTCAGCCTCCTAGAGTGCTGGATTACAGATCTGTGCCACTGGACTCAGCAAGATGGAGACTTTTGAAAGACATGATGCTTTTCCTCAGCCTCAGACAAGTTTTCTCAAGCAGGTACAAGGGCTAAAAATAGAGCAATAGGACATAAACCACGCCCTAATATCACGGAGGGCATGGCTGGTCACCTACTGCCTGAAATCAGAATGAACTACACTAATAGGAAGTGGAATTAAAAAATAAAGTAAGTCCTAAGAATAAATGGCTTATTCTATGACAATTAAAAAAGAAAGAAAGAAACCATCCAGGGTTTCTGTGCTCTAAGTAGGGGACTTGAGAAAATGACAGACCCAGAGGGGACGCCAGTTTCTCTCTTTGCAGGGCACAGCAGCTCCTCCACCCTGTCAGCACCCTTCCATACACAAGCTCACTATTAATAGGGTCAAACAAGCTACTCCACAGGCCCATCTGCACCCTGGAGTATTCCTGTCTCAGCCAACACCGCCCATGGCCAGGTACCATGAAATGGTTCTTGGCACCCTCCCCACCACTCCTCAGCTGCTCCTGACAGTATGATTTGGAAAGTGCCTCCAGGCTGATGCCACCATGTCCCTCCAAGCCCCAGATGCTGGACACTGGAGTCTGCAAGGGGCTCCAGTAGCCTGGGTGCTAGCTGGCTTGAAGCAACCCTGATACACACATTCTGCTTCTTGGGAAGCCATTGAGCCAGGTTTCTAAGATTAAAAATGACAGCACACATTTGAATGTAAATTCACCACTGAAGAGCAGGCCTCCTCCGCTGGCAGTTTATTTCCCGCAAGCTGAGAGTTGTCCAGGACACTGCCTGGGGAAGGCCAGGATCCTCACCCAGCAACATGCACACTTGACTAACACACTCTTGTTTGGAAGCAGACAAGGATTTGGCACCTGGGACACTCTTGCCCTTTTTATGTTGTCCCTGTTATGGCCTTGGTGCTTGTCCTGTAGTGAAACACATGTGTACACATTCTGATGTGGACGGTAATGCCAGTGATACCCTGGCATACCCCTACCTATGTGCACAGAAGCACACATAGCATGCCCAACTCAAAGTGTGCATGGACACGTGAGAATAAGTATGTACACACTCACACCCTGCTGGAGAGGGAAGTCATATTGAGGAGTGTGCCTGGCATTGCGTGTGACCCAGGCCTGACCCTCCAAGGATATGTGACCCTGACCAATTCATTTTACTCCAAATAACAATAAAAGCTGTAGCCACCATCGATGCTTGGCGGAAGGTTTAAGCTACAAAGTGCCTGATACTCCAAGGTGTCCATTCAGGCACTCAGGCTACCATCGTTGCCATCTGTATCTACCTGCCTCACCTGTAGACAGATAGCAAGTCTCTAAGCCATGTCTCTAGTGGGCCTTCCTCCCTGGAAGTTGATCCTTACAGAGACAGCAGCCAAGAGAAACTGCAAGGTGCCCAGGTGGCTGGAATTTCTGAAGAACCCTGGCCTCCCTTCTGCTTGCTGTCCAGATTAAACACACAATGGCAGCAACGCAGCCACCACTCACCTTGACTCTACAAGTAAGGTCACCTTTATAGTTAGCTCTGGGATATCCCCCAAAAGCTATGAGCAGAGGTGGAAGGTGATTGGATGGCAGGGTGCTATACTTGTCAGTGGATCTTTCATAAGCTCTTAGAAGCAGGAGCCTGATTGGAGTTGGGTCATTGGGGGTGTGGACTCAATGGGAATTCTGCTGTCCACAGCTATCCCCTTCTTTTTCTGCTTCCTGGCTGCCGTGAGGTGAGTACTGTCTTCCATCACACCCTCCCACCAAGCCATTTTGCCTTGGGGCCAACCACCCATGGACTGAGACCTCTGAAAACTGTGAGCCAAAATAAATCGACCCCCCTTTTAAGTTGCAGGTATAATATATTTTGCCCCTGCAAAAGGAAAGTGACTAATACATTTATTGATCTCAAAGGTTCAGGTTCTTTGTTTACAACCTCTAGGGTTCCAAGGAAGATCCTTAAGTCAAGTCAGTGGAAAGACACCTTGGGGCTAAACAGTAAAGCAGAGAAGTGATAGCACCTGCCTCCACTGCCCAGTGGATGCCCTGTAACAGAAAGTAGACTTGTCAGTACACCATGATGATCAGTTAAGTCACTCGTAGTGAAGCCATGAAGTTACCAGTGCCCAAGAAAAAGTTGTGCTAGCCACAAGGACGAGAAGGGAGGTCAGGGTGCCTGAGGAGGGCTTCACGTTTAGAAGTGAGAGTCTAGCTGAGTTTAAAGAATTGGACAGTCAAGGGATAAGTGAGGTAGGGGAGCCACCCCTGACCCAGAGGTTTCAGCACAGGCCAAGCCTGGGACAAGCTCCTTGAGTGTGGCTGCTGAGTTGCCCAGACTAGGCTCAAACCTGCAGTCCTTCTGCTGGGGTTGCAGGCCTGTGCTACCAGGCCCAGATGGCGTGAGATTTCTTACTTTCCACTGTACATGCCTGAATTAGTCAAGGGGTATGCACAGAACAGTCTGAAGGGGAAGGTAACCTTCAGAGTCTGCCATACTCCCCTCAAAGTTCATCCCTTCCCAGAAGCATTGCTTGTTACCCCTATTCTATGAGCATTTTGGCACAGGCATGTCACATGCCTTGACTCAACTGCAGATGAAAAAGTGAGTTCTAGTCCTAAGGCATCACCCCAAGAACACCACCGGAGCCCAACCAGCAAGCACACAAAAGAGCAGCTCAGTTTTATGTGATTTTCACACGGCTAAATGGTACAGGGGAGCAGTATCGAGTTTGCTTGTTATCTATAATTATTTTTATTGCTATTATGAGCACTCAAGCTTGTATAAGCCCCTTCTTCTTGGTGTCAGGAGTAATCCAGTCTCTCTCCCTTGAATGCCAGTTGTTGGTGCCACCAAAAGGGACAGAGCCTGTGCCCAGGGCAGCTGACTGGTGGCACAGGAGCCTGATTCCCTCCCACCCCAGAGCAGGAGGACAGGCCTTCGGCTACAATTGTTGCCTTCACAATTGTGAATTCAAACCACCCAGTTACATAACAAGGCATTTGTGATGGCCTATTGTTCTGTGGCCTCTGGGCTTTGTCCCTCCCCTGTGCACCAGGGCCCAGTGTCCCCATGTAGGGTCCACGCAGTACTCTGCAATTTTTTACCCTCATGAACTGAAATGGATCTTTGCAGTCACCATTTATTTTCAAATATTCCAGTTTCCTCCTCCACAGCGTGACACTGTTTTCTAACTTGACACAACCAAGACGAAGGGTATGGAGAGGAAAGGTAGAAATCAGTTTTCTTGCAAATAACAGCCAAGAAAGCAGAGTCCCCAGCAGTTGCAAGAGACACCTTAGTCACTGTGTAAGGGGGGTGGGGGGGGGGGCGACACCTTCTTCCCTTACCTACATGGTGGATTTTATGATGTCAGGTTGCATTTAGCATTCATTTAAAAATGCAATTATAGCAGGTATGGCGGTATAGGCCTATAATACTGGCACTCAGGGAGGTTGAGACAGGAGGATCACAAGTTTAAGTACAGGCTGGGCAATTTAGCTGCTTAGCAAGATCTTGCCTCAAATAAATAAAATAGATAAGTAAGTAGGTAGACAGAAAGACCACCTGGAGATGTAGTCTAGTGGGAAGAAGGTCCTAGGCTCAACCCTCAATACCACACACACACACACACACACACACACACACACACACACAGAGCAGCAATTATCATGTGCTAGAGAGTTATACTACTTAAACATTTGTCTTATTTTTCAGTGATGAAACTTTTTCTTTCAACATATATTTTCTTTTTTTTTTGCCTGAGAAAACATAATGGAATTTCTTTTAAATAAGCCATAGACGAGTCCTGAGATACATGTTCTCTAAAGAGATAGGAAACAAAAAGGAGTCCTATACACTCAAACCACAAGCAGGCTTGTAGATGTCTACCTTTGACAAGGCTGAAAACAGGCAGCTGTGAAAGAGGCTGTCATGGTGCCTGGCTTAGTCTACCTGGGCCTGCTGGCTCCATGGTTTTGACTGACACTCAACTGTCCCATGGTTGAGGGAACCCTCGCAGAGAGAGCCACTCGAAGAGTCAGCAATTTGGGTGACTGGATTATTAGTGGGGGTTCTGAAGTCTGTGAAAACATTCCAGGCCAGTGGCTGGCCTGGTCTCCAAGTGGAGGATGCAAGCGAGTTACCAGCCATCTCCTTTAGGATGGAACCTTTCATCCCAGGGCCCAGTGCGGGAAACGCCCATGAGGTCGCAGATTCAGGAGTGCACATGGAGATGCCGTGACGTGACTTGGGGTTTTCAAGCAGAGAGCTGTGCCCAAGGCAATGATGTCTTATCTACTTGCTGTAGTTTATTCGCTCATTAAACCACTCAGGTAAAGATCACATTACAGGTAAAATGGACTGGTTTGATTGCTATGTGCTGAGCAATAAAACTTTATATGGATTATATCATTTAATCTCCCAACAACCCCGTTGTTATCCTGGTTTATGGACAAAGACACTGAGGCCCAGAGAGATTGAGGGAAACACACACACTCACACGCGCGCACACACACATATTCAATAACTAAACAATTTCATAGGGGAAAAGTTGGACTTTGACTCGGGGAATCCTGGTGGCCAAATCTCTGACCAAAAATAGGAAGCTTTGCCTCTCATTCATTCTTTCCACTCAGAAGCATGCTTTGATCTCCTTGCATGTAGGAGAAAAGTAAAACAGTGTCCTTTGAGTTCACTAAAACGACACAGCAAAAGCACACCAGTAGGGCCATGCTGTAACGTGCTCATGTCTGGAGACTGCATTCCTACGCTCTTGCTGTATAACAAACACCACATGCTAAGCAGCTTTAAGTGACTTGTACACATTACTAACATCCCACAGCTCCCATTGGTCTGCAGATCAGGTGGGTGTGGCTGGGTCTCTGGGTAGGGTTTTACAAGACCAAAGTCAAGCTCCCATTGGTCTGCAGACCAGGCGGGTGTAGCCTGAGTCTCTGTGTGGGGGTTTTACAAGACCAAAGTCAAAATGTCTCCAGCCAGCCTCTTGCCTGCTGAGCTGCTTTTACATTCCTCTGGGTGTGGACTGAATCCAGCCTCTTAATGTGGTAGATTCAAGCATCATTCTCCTGCCTGACTGGCACCTAGGGCCACACTCGGCTCCAAGAATCCCCTTCCCCGTCTTGGTCCTTGGGACACGGTCTTTTTCACCTTCAAAACCAGCAATGGCACATCTAGTCTCTGGGCTTTCCAGCCTCTCTGACTTCTTTTACTGCTACCAACAGGGGAAAATTCTGTTCTTAATGGGCTCACCTGATAAGAGCCAGCCCACCTGGATTGTCTCCAAGTGTTAAAGTCACCTGATCTAGGACCCTAAGGATGTATGTTAGATCCCTTCAAAGCACTCTCTATATTAAAATTTTATTAAATAACAAAGGGATGGGAATCCTGGAGAGCTGCCATCGGGGTTCTTCCCCCCACAGAGACAAAACCAGGCACTGAAGGGAGAGCACCAGTGATGGGAAGGACAGGAATGGAGGAGGGGCGGTGCCTCAGCACCCCTCTCCCAAAGCCCTGGTCCCTCCCACCCAGGCCTCTACCATGTGGCTTACCAACAAAGGCCGGGTATCTCACCAATTGGGCTTCAATTTTCTAATTAAGTTGAAATAAAAATATTCAAAATTCCATTGAGATTTTAATGGAATTGAGATAAGGCTTGTGACGGGTTTTGCCAAGTATATGGCATGTAATAGATGTTTAATAAACATCAACTATGACCATTACTGTTATTTATGATGAATTATGTAATTAGAGGTAATATTGTTCATGCTAGTGACATGTAAACATAAACAGATGAATGGGTAGTTTAGGAGGAGGTGATGCTACTAATTGCATTTAAGGACAATTTCAGCCAGAGGATGGACCCTGGGAGGCTTGCCACCCAGAACAGCAAGGGCAGGGCTCTGATCTGATCCACCGTACCTCAATGCTCGAGGCGTACGCCTCAGAGCCACCACACTGCTGAACAAAGAATGTTGACGCAAACGCTCCAGAAATGCAGACAAGGACCACCGCCCGCCCCCTTCCATCGATGTGGAGGCTGAGGCCGGAGAGACGCCCAGTGGGCGAGGCAAGGAGGCAGAAACACGTGAGCCGTGGGGCTTGGCTGCAGCCACTCCCACCCTGGCCATTCCGCCTGTACCCAGCCGCTGGTCCCCACCTGGGCTGCCAGCTCCCATTCCCCGCTCTGTTCTCTCTCTGCCTTGTCATTCGCATGGTCTGGATGGGTGGGGCCTCAGACTTTTATTTTTTCAGACAGGGTCTTCCTCTGTAGCCCAGGCCACTCCTGAACTCACGACGCAACCCAGGCTGTCCTTGGACTCATGGCAATCCTCCTGCTTCAGCCTCCCGAGTGCTGGGATTACAGGTGTGCACCACCACGCCCAGGTTATGTGGAGCTGAGGAATGGAACTCCCAGCCTTGAGCTTGCTAGGCAAGCGCTCTAACGGCGACGCTGTTCCTCCAGCCTGATCCTTCCGTTCTAACAAGCCCCGGGGTCACTGCTCCAGTGCCCTCATTTGCGTACCAAGATTCAGATGAGCTCGAGCCCCTCAACAGCTGGCGACCCTGCTGGATTTTCGCAGCCTCCGTGTCCTCTTCTGTGAAGTAGGTACAAAGCCACTGCACTTTGCTCACAGTTTGAATTGACATTTTAAAGCGGATGACAGAAAATGAGATTGTGTCTTCTATTTCTTCACTTTTCCTTCCCCTTGTCTTACACACGCCTGTGTGCATGCCCAGCTAAACCTGCCCCCCGCTCATCTTTAGAACCACAGATTTCCTTTCCCTCGTATCCAGGGATCTCCTTAAATTCTTGCAAAGACTTTGTGCCTCCTGCTGCTTGCCATTTTTAGTAAGGTAAGCTCAATTTTGGAGTAAGTTAGTACCAGATTGAGGTGGATGGGCCAATGGTGGTACGAGGGGAGTCAGAGCAAGAATGGCCGCAGGATCTCGGCTCCTCCTTGCCTGCCGGGACGCCTCCTGTCGCCTTGGCCTTCGGCCTCGCAGTGCGGAGGCAGAGCCGCCTCTGTCTTCACTTTCTCTCCCTCTGACTCTCATCCTTTCTTTCGCCTTCAATCACGTTTTGTCACGTTCAAGCTTTATCTCTGATGATTCAGGGCACAGATTGCATCTCAGATTGTCTTGTTACCACACAGACCAAAGTTTTTACAAGTGCCCTGTGGATGGACCATCACCCCTGAGTCACGGTGACTCTGAAATCGCTTGCACAGTTTAAAATAGGGACAAGATAAGGTCTGATAATGAAACCAAAATGTCCTGCCAATATGGATAATAAACAAGCTTCATTCTGTCTAGAAATCAAGCACTGAGGCTCCAATTCCCATGCCACACCCTTTTCTGTACTTTCTTCCTTTAGGGTAGACCCAGAGACCAACAAGGAGCAAATCCACCCGGAAAAGGCCACTTTTTAGGTCCTCTGGCCTCCCCACTGGAGTGGGAACTTGTATGGATTCTGTTGAGCCTGCTGGACATCAGTTTCTCTCAACATTGATCTGTCCAGAACTTTCTAGGGCATGGACATTATTCTTGAGGTCAATCACATACTTATGAGGCTGCCAGCTACTGTTCTGACATCTCACTCCACCTGGTCTTCCTGGAGTTAGAGCTCAGCCTTCCTCTTGAGAATTACCGTGAGGCTGCCATTGCTGCCCCATTGCTGCCCCAGCGTTGGGCCAGGGTAGTGAGTGGGGACACCACCCAAGGGCTGACACACTGAGTTCTGAGGGAGGACTCCTCTGCTCTGTTTTTACAACATGCCAAAGAAATATTTGCTGTCCTTAGACCTCAAGAGTAAGCCCCATCCCAATAAAATCATCCCCTAACAGTTCACTTCCTAAGGGTAAGGACTTTCATCTTCTCATTGGCTACTTAGTCATAGAAATGAAATACCAAATCAACTCATCTTAAAGAGAGCCCATTTTGGTAGTGTAGGCCTTATATTATACAAAGCATAATGAAATGCAGATTTCTGGGCCCCCCCCCCCCCAGCCTCCTGAATTGCGATAGGCAATTTCACAGGATCCTGATAAATTTTTGCGGAGCACAACAGACCTTAAGAGTCATGGACCTGGATGTTGCCACGTTTTGCTGTTTTTTTTTTTTTTTTTTTCTATCTAAACATGCTTTCAGTCAATGAAATCTTAAGCAGACTCCCACCAGAGAAAAACAGATGACCTGGCTAGTGTGAGCTGAGCATCTCACTCTTCGGTTTCAAATCTGGAACCTCTCTGGGGTACATCTAAAGCTGCAAAAGCATGACATGACAACCATTTATTTATTTGCTCACTAAGTTATTATGATGCTAGAAATTAAGCCTGTAGCCATCACACAGAGCTACATCCTTGGTACATTTGTTTTGACGTTGGAGAGACAAGGTCTCACTAAGTTTCTAAGTTGCCCAAGCTGGGCTCAAACTTGAGATCCTCTTGCCTCCACCTCCCAGAACGTTGATATTACACACCAGTTCTACCACATTAGGCTATTCCTCATCTGTATTTGAGAAAACAGACTCAAAGAGGACAGAGACTCTCCCCAGTCACATAGAAAATTGGTGGAGAAACAGCCTTTCCTAATCAGGTCACTTGGCTTCCTAAGTGAGCACCACTTATTGGACCAAATATAGAAACAGACTTAATTTAGGCAAGAGGAGGAGACAGCCTCTACCAGGACTGCCTATTTTAAAGTCTCTCTCTCACCACGCTGGGTAAAATTTATTTCCCTTTTGTTTTGAGGCTGAGCTTTCTGAGTATTTTTAAAATAATCTGTCAAGGACCTTCACCTGACTGGAAGAATTTTTTTTTTTTTTTCTAAAATGTTCCTGGAAAAGGGTAGCACATCCTTCATTCCCATCTCAGGCCTAGCTTCACTGATGTCACCATTAAGACTAGAGCAGCCATTAAAGTTTCATCAACCATGAGCCCATTTTTCCAGAGGGTAGGGAGCGGGGGGTGGGGGGGTGTGTGGCTACCTCTTTGCTGAGCTTTTCATTAACTCCCTGACCATTCATGATGTGAGGCTTGGTATCCAAGACGGTAGGAGAAAAAAGGGAAAGGTCTTACGTGAGCAAGATTTGGAGTTGTTTCTTCTGCGAAGTATAGAATCAGTTAAGGCCCAAGCATTCCCTTGGTGGCAGCGAAGTTCAGAACAGAGGCAAAGGGCATGACTTTCAGTGAGGAGTGCTATCTTAGTCATGTCCCCCGTGATGGGGACACACTCACAACTTCATGGAGGAGAGGCGTCATGGTTTCAGAGGTCTCAGTCCATGCGTGGCCAGCTGGCTCCAAATTAGGAAAAACAGTGGTGGAAGGGCATGGCAGAGAAAACTGCTCACCCCATGGCAGCCGGGAAGGAAAGAGCAAAGAGAGGAGCGAGGGACAAGACTATGTCCTTCCAGGTCACACCCAGACTGGCCCAGCCCTCAAACAAGTCTCCCCCTCCTGACAGCACATGAAATTATCAATAGGTCAGTCAACTGAGGAGTGCAGCAGCCCATGATCTAATCATCCTCTGATCACATGAGATTTGGGGGACATATTTTATATTTAAGTGCACCAGCTGGACAACTCTCCTTTCCACCTGCCATTTTTGTTTTCAACATCTAAGCCTACCTACTGGTTCTTTCTGAGAAGCTGGCCTTGGCACACATGCACGCATGCACACACACACACAAAGCCCTCGGGGAAGAAATGAGTAAAATGTACCATTGGCTCTCCAGGACCAAAGCAAACTCTGTTTGTGCATTCCTTTCAAAAATGCCAAATTATTTATGTTTTTCTGAAGTCTCTGTTAGGCATCTTAATTTCTCTCACTTCCAGATCTCCTTTGAAAGCTTTGTTTTTCTCTTTTGAGATCCTATTGCTTTCTCGTTCCCTGGATTTTCCAAAGAACAGGAGAAACTAAGAATTTATACTTCTCAGACAACAAGAGTCTAAAGTTTCCACCAACACAGATGGTCTGACTTAAGGAAGGTTTGTATAGCCATCTCCTTAAAAAATGTATGTAAGTTTTCCCCATATGGAGCAAAAGGGTGAAGGAAAATGGCTCCCAACACATTTTGAGATCCTAAGTGAGTCCCAGAGAAATATTGAAATAATCAGGGTTTGTGTAGACATAGGTCCAGGACTGGGGAATCAGGTGAGAGCCAAGAGTCCTCAGCATCACTTCCATATGCTGTGTTCATTAAAAATGGAACACTAAGCTACAGATGGGCTCCTGGGCTTTGGTAAATCGGCCCTGTGTCTACCACAGCACGTTCCCAGCAGCCATACTGAGGTCCCTTCCAATCACCCCCAACGAGATGCCTCCTTGTTCCCTCCCAGCTAGACCAGATGGATTACAGACTGACTGTCCCAGCCACAGATACCTCTCTTCAACTGTTTATCAGGATCATGTTTTGGTGTTTAGGTTGGGAGTGACCAATGTGCTGCCTCCAGTTCTGACGACCTCGTCTTCCACCTCTGGCAACCGGCACAACTGACTTCAATCCACTGGTATAACATTGGCTTTGTCATGATCATGGTTCTTCAGGAATACTCGGGATAGGAATTAGATCTTTGCCTTGTAATCGGAGCTGGATTCCTGTCTTTGGTCTCAAATCAGTGATCATGGAGGTCATAAAGTTGTTTTGATGCACAGGGGAAATAGATCATCCTGAATTTTCATTTGGACACGTAGTCTTCCCTGATAGTTTTTTCCTTCATAGGAAACTATACCTGAAAATCTGCAAGGCTTTAAAGTAAAGCGGATTTGTATTTCGATCCACTGGCAAGTGCTGTAGACATTATCATTCAAGCAAAAAAAAAAAAAAAGAAAGAAAGAAAGAAAGAAAAAGAAAAGAAAGAAAGAAAGAAGAGAAAACCAAAGTTAAAATACTGATACAGTCTGGTTTATATGTCTTGGTTCCCAGGAGTCGCACATTAAGAGGTGAGGCCTACTGTGAGGTCCTTAGGGTGTGGGCCCTTGGAGGATATCCTAGGACCTTTGTCTCTTCATGTCTCTCTTTGCTCCCTGGATGGTGGTGTAAGTGGCTTTCTTCTCCACCTTCTCCCTCCATGAGATGGCATACTTGCCAGAGGTGGAAAGCAATGAAATCAACTGAACTTGGCTTAGAAACTTCAGAACCATGAGCCACATGGAGCTTTTTCCTGTATGAGTTGGTTGCCTCAGGCATTTTATTATAGCGACAGAAAGCTGACCACCACAGGTATCGGTCACATAGATATGGGCTAAGAAATAAGCAAAACAGTATTCGGATATCTCCACGGGAAAGTGCAAACCCTGCTCTAAACTTAGATGGCCCATCACTTACTGTGCAGTTTTTCCTTTTTTTTTTTTTATTTTTGAAAGAATAAAAAGTAGCTCAAGTTCAAGTTATATTCATTTTTGGAGAACATCAGACATGTTCAAACTGGAGTAGTTTTAGACAAAAATAAGGTAGACTTGGAACTTAAAATGAAAGACAAAGCGAAGCAGAGGGGTAGGGCGGGGGAGGGAGGAAGGAGAGGGTAGGGAGAGGGGAAAAAAGGAGAGTGGGAATGTCCTTGTCACCTTGACAAGATATGTATGTGCACAAAACCCTCAACTTCATTGTAAACCTTAAATCTTGCACTAATACAAATCAATAAAATGGGGAAAAAATAAAAAATAACGTAGACTTTAAGCATAAATGGAAGTAAAAATGACCAAGATGAGACATGCATATGCACCACCTAATTCCCCAAGTCAAATGGAATTATTATATATCATAAATATGTGCTAATTAAAAATAATGCGGGGAGTGGTAATCCTAAGCAGGACTGAAACAGTTTGGAGCAAGGTGGTTCTCCCAAACACCTCACACATGGCTGTCCTTCACACCTGTGTTCTGATGCACACGGCTCTGTTCATCTCCACAATTATCATGTTCACTTCCTGCCTCAGGCCCTTGGCAAACACCGTTTCTTTTTCCTGGAATCCTGTTATTTCTTTTAACAAATATGCATTTAATGCCTACCAATTGTCAAGATGCTTTATTAGAGGATTCATAGCTGAGTAAGAGTGTGACTTCATGGATTTTATGTTTTATGTGTGCATGTGAGGATCAGGCAATTGAGGGAGGCTGGCAGCTAGCAAAACACTGATGACGGGATGATTTAGGTGATATAAGTACTATGAAAAGTGCTTGAGGAGGCGCATGGAAGAAAGGAAGACTAACTGGATACAAAGGTCACTGAAGCCCTCCCTCAGGAGAGCATTAAGGGGGTGACAGTTTGAAAAGAGGGCATGTTTCAACCTGAGATCCAAGTGGTGAACATTGTATTTTAAAGAGAATCGTTCCAGGCAGAGGGCATAGGAAGAACAGAAGTGGTATCTGGGTTCCAAGATGGCTGCCAGTGCTTTCTTCCTTCCCTGGATGTCCTCCTCATCCAGATGTGTCATCTTCTCCCTGTTGTTGGAGATGGACTTCTCTTTGGCTACTCTCTTGACCAATAGGACAAGGAAGAATTGACATTCTGAGATCACTGAAGCCAAGTCATGAGAATATTTGCGAATTCTGCCTGAAATGCTTGATATTCTCCCCCTCTAATATCAGCTGCTGTGATGGGAAAAGTCTAGATTTCTTAGAGAAGCCACATAAAGATGCTCCACACACCCAGCTGACTCCCAGTCCACTATCAACTTCTAGTCACGTGAGGGGCCATCTTGATTGTCCAGTCCAGTCAAACCTTCATCTGTCTCCAGATATCCAAAGTAGTCAACAATTGAAACTTCGAGGAAAATCCATTCTGTTGTGTGTAGTCAGCCACAGAAGTGGGAGGGGACATCATCAACTTATTTTAATCTATCAAATTTTAGTGTGACTTGTTTCCCAATAGAAAATCCCCAGAACACACCATGACTCTTCTCTATTGACCTGCAGCCCACTCTGCTCTAACTCAAGCACCACTCCCTTCCTGACAATCCTCACCCAAATTCTCAGACAGACCTGAGAATCTCCATTATGGACTCACAGAACGTGTGCTTCTTCACAACAGTTGTAGTAATATATAGCCAAATTATTGTCTTTAGATAATTATTGGGTAGTTATTTTTGGTCACCTTACTCTCTATTCTATACTCCAACACAGCAAGTCATCACGAATCTTTGCTTACCATAACAGTCCCGGCACTGAGCATAAAGCCTGGCTCATTGTAGATATCAATAAATATTCAGTGGAGAAAGGAATGAGAATGGACAGGTTGGCTTCAGAGTAGGGAAATGGTTGTCCCTATTAGTAGGTTTTGAAAACAGACCTTGCTCCCAAACAGTATTTCTCCAATGCCTGCATCAAACTAGAGATTTTTAGCAAGGAAGGTTTTTAGGTTAACACATCAAGGCACATTCTGTGCCTAGAGGAATTGGCAAAAGAAGGTTTTGTGAAGTCTCAAAGGAAAAGGGTCCTTAACAACCCAACAGAACATGAACCCTAACCTCTGGGTCTCCAGCTGCTTCCAGGAGTCCTGCAACAGGAGACCCCTGTATGCTACACCATAGTCACCAGCAACAAACACATACACCAATGCCTCGATGGCCTCTCAATCACAGCTTTGCCTGTTCCTCCTGGCTTACTTCGTACTTTCCACTTGAGAGGCCTTTCTTTTTAAGGGTGCTGCCCTGAACAGTGTGTATGTCTTGCTACCAGGCCTTATAAGCTTACTATTTGTCAGGTACCTTTCCAATTTTTTATGTTTATCAGCTCATCCGAACTGCTTGGAAGCATACGAAATTCAGAATCTCTCACGATTACAGATGAGAAAATTAAGGCATAAATTGGTAAGAAGATTGCCAAAAAGCCATGGAGTTGATAGGTAGCAGAGACTGTCTTAAAGTTGGAAAAACAAAGTATCAAGGAAAGAACTTTAAAAAGATCTGAAAACGGGTTCTAGTCCCCTTTGTCTGAATGCCTCATAAGGAGAACATCCTTCTTTGGCCTCATCTGGTCTTTGAAATTTCTTCCGTCTACAAGGATACTAAACTCTCAAGCCACAGGCTGGCACCGGCCCTTCGAAGCACGGGGCCACCAAGACTGATGAGCTGCATGCTAGAGAGGACCCGCAAGTAAAACTCCACCCGCTGGCAGCCCGCTCCTATAAGGTTCTCATGCTGTCGCTGATTGATAGGAGGTGGAGGTTCATTGCCCTCTCTGTTCCGGCTGCTGCTCTCCATTGCAAAGCAGTCTTCCAACAACCTCCAGCAAAACCAATATCCCTCCTAGGTATCCCCCATGCTACCTCTGGTCCCTGAGAGAAGACTCTTAAACTAAATCAGTCCCTGGGGTCAAAAAGGTTGGGGACTTGGCCCTGAGCCGGAAGCACCACCGGACACTACCCATGGTGACCACTCACCAAGTCGTAAGGCCAGAAAAACCCTGGCACCTGGGACTAGACCCGCCTTCACCCTCCTCTCCCACCTTCCCCTCCCACCATTGCCATCAGAGCTTGGGAACACATCTGGTTGGGTGCCGTTTGAAAGAGAGGATGGTGACCAGCTGCCAGTGAGGGTACAGCTAGAGGAGGGGGTCACAGGAGGCAGGGTCAGGACCCAGCGGCCAAGTAAAGTAGCAGATGACGGTTTGACGTGGGGGAAAGTGCACAGAGCTCAGAATCCCCCAGCGCCCAGCCAAGGGAACCATCAGGTGCGAGAGGGCTTGGCTCTGGGTGGGCCCACTTGAAGATTCAGAACTGATAAACACATCTGTCTGGGAATTTGGAAACCTGACTCAGAACTCCCCAGGCCTTTGGCTGCACCCTCTCGAGAAGGCCCCTGCGGATCCCGCAAGCCGGTGCTGATCTTTGCGCCTCCCGCCTGCCCCACTCCGCGTCCCAGCCTCCCTCCACCGTGGCCACGGCTGCCTCATCAAGAGTGACTCACGAAACCACATAAACTGCTTCTCCAGCCGGCTGCTGGGAACGTAAACAATCATCTCGTAAATAGGACTTAGCAATGGCTTACACAAAGCGCTTAAAGGAAATCTATATTTTTATGTAAACAGTCTTCTTTTACCCAGGGAAGTATAGAGATTCTGCTTGACTCTGGAAAATCGGATCACTGGGAAGCAAAGGGTCTCGCCCAGGACCAGGGGCGGCAGAGGGAAGACCATGCAGAAGCCTCACCTTGGCGCCCCTTCCCTCCCTCTTCTGCAGTGCCAGGAAAACAAAGGGGCACACTTTTCTTCTCTTGTTTTGTGACACTTTTGTTAGGTGATTAGGCATGGAAGTTAGATATCAGCATTTTCTTTTGCGTGGCTGTGAAAAAGCCCTTTGGAGGGCAAAAGCTATGGGTGTGTGGGGGGGGGGGGCAGATAGACAGGCAGACGAGGAGGACGTGCTAGAGAAGTCTGAACCCAGACATCATAGAAACCACGGAAAAAATCCCCCCATCCCCCATCCCTGGTTCTCCCTTTGTCTCCAAGCTAAATCTTGATCCCAGGTGGTGATCTATGTGGATAGAAGTTGTGAGACAAGTTGAAAATTCTTCATTGTTGCTACAACCACAAATATTCGGGGTTTGTGTTATCTGGGTTACAGTGGGAACCTGCCAGGGAAAAATTCAGACACACAAATCTTTGTGTAAACTGCCTTAAGAGTTTTAAGCTGACAAAAGCCAGAACGAAGTCTGAAATTTTGTCTTCCGAGTACCCACAACTGAGGCTCTACTGTTCTATATGTTATAACAGGATTCCAGCAGCGCTGGGCTTTCCAGGTATGCTGCGCTGTGTTTGGGCCAGAAAAGTCTTCACTTTGTTCTGCGGCCTCCCCTGCCTGACACACGCAATGCACATACTTTTTCAATACTGGTGAATAACCAGGAGAATAAAGGTTCTGGGGAGAGAGCTCTTAAGGCCTCTGAGCAATGATGGAGGGGTTTCCCCACTGGAGCGGAGGGGCAGTCTCAATGTCACCTCATCTGCCCCAATTCCACTTCCCTTCTGCCAAGGCCTAAGGCCAACCACACATTCACGTGCAGCAGTTCAATTCTAGTCTAAAAGCAATCGCAGCTAAGCAATTTCCAGGGCCTCTGCACAAAGAGGCTGGCTGGCGGTCCTTGGTGACCGCCCTGCCCAGGCCTTGATGGCGCCATTTTCCTCCCATGTGGCCACCTAGTCCTTTTTGCACATCCCCCACAGGACACAGTTTCTTCAGAGTCAGTTTCTGTTGCTTACATTCAAAGAACTAAATCCTCCTTGTTTTCCAGATGTTGAACTAGCAGATGGGAATTCAATGGTGAATAAAACTCTTTTGATAATTTAAATAAGACCAATGTTTATCTATTCATCTTCTTTTTAACAAAAAAAGCCACAATTTTGGAGAATCTATTACATGTGTATTGCTAGGATGCTGCAATAAACAAGTCATCAGAGCCTCTTTCCGTGTGGACTCCAAAGTCTTCGGGGGAGATAAGGCATCCCACAGGCAAGGCTCCTATGCCATCGGCACGGGACTGGGAGTGGAGGAGCAAGGGGCTAGTCAGAGCACATTTAAGGAACATGATCTCATATCTAGACCTGAGAAGACCCTGCCCTCAGATGACCCAACTGACCAAAAGAACAGCATAGAAATACCTAGCTCTCTCACTGAGCTCAATGCAGCCAAGAGTAAAGTAGTAACATCCATAGTACTACAGAAACATGCAAAAGAGCTAACTACTGACCATGTTCCTCCTTCCACCTTGGAAAACAACCTATAGGAGAATGGCTCAGAGAGGTTCTGGGAGTCACCGCTGTGCTCTGCTGTCTGGCCACAAGTGTGTGGATACAATGGAGTCTGCACCTTTGTAGTTACAAGTCTTCAATAGACTTCAATCGCCCAGGGAGGGAAAAGGAGGAAGGGGAAAGGAGGGGAAGGGGAGAGGAGGAGAGAAGAGGGGGGGAGGAGAAAAGGGGGAGGGGAAGAAGGGGAGGAGGGAGGGAAAAATAAGGGAACAGAGATAAAAATTAAAGGAGAGGGGGGATAAAGAGGGAGGAAAGAAGAAACTAGCCAGGTCCTCTGGTCAGCAACAGGCTGTTACTGCAAAGCAGCCACGCCCTCAGTGCTGGTAGCCTTTCTCAACAGTCTGCTGAGGTTACATCTGTCCTCACGGAGGCCTCAAAGAACACAAGAAACATACTCACTGCCTTTTTGGCTACCTGATAAACAGTGCTTGGAAACCACAGATCATTATCACTCCCTCTGGCCACAACCAGTCAGACTTTCCATGTCCTTGTGCGTGATGCCCTTCATCCCCCCACCCCAAGTCCACGGCATCATTTCCCTAAACCAAGAGAACTGTTTACTTTGGCCACAATCAAGGCAGGATTGAGGCCTCGGCCCGCACTCTCCAGTGCCCTGCAAGCCTCAGGGCTATAACCGTAACATTCATCCCACCCTCTATTCTTTCATCTGCTTGGCCTTAGACCTCCCATGTTATACCCATGCAGCTCTCTATCCATACTTCATCTATGGATCCCTTCATTGACTTACTGATGCAGGAACACACTTGTATTCCCTCTGAATCATTCACCTACTCATTGATTCCTCCCTTTAGGCACTTACTGAACCAGTATCCAACCCAGGAATTTACCCACTCATCCAGAGAAGCAGCCACCCAGCCATCATCTGCTCAATCACCCACCCACCCAAGTCTGCACTCAGACGCCAGATGGCTTTCTCACTCAAGCACCTACCCACCTATTCACTCAATCTGTAACCATCTACTGTGAGGCAGCCATTGTTGATATTGGATGATCGAAAATGGACAATATGGCTACACCCATTTCCCATCCATCTGCTAACCTCTCAGTGACTTCCATCTGCTCATATGTCCAATCTGTAGAATCTCACTCCACTGGGCATTGAATTAGGTTTGGAGAGGACCCCAGGGTGGCTGAGAAAGACAAACTGAGGTGAACCCAATTCAAGTTCATGCAGAGCTTAAACCAAAGAGGCAGCTAGGAAAGCTTGGGTCAAGAGACAAAACCCAGGCAAGAGACTAATCTGGAACTCCAGCTGATGATAAAAGAGTAATAATTTGCAATAGAAATATATCATTATAGAACATAAAGATAGCCATTTGGGTATATTAAGGAAAGGATCTGGAACTTTCCCTAAGTCAGCAGAAAGCTTAATATTGTGCCTATATGGTTAAGATATTTCCATTCTTCCATCCATCCACTCTTCCACACATCCTTCAACCCCTTCACCTCTACATCATCCATATTTTATCGAGCCATCTGCCTATATTTTCAATGATCAATAATAATTACAGCAGGAGCTCTTACCTAGAGTTGCATGCATAGGTAATGCCACTCACATGGACTCATGACTTCATTCCAAGTGTCTTCCATTGCTACTAACACATAGCAAAGGGAAAATAAATGTTTGCTAAATAAATTAGTGAATATGCTTAGCTATGCCTAGATAAACTTGAACTTGAAAGGTAGCACCTTGATCAGATAATTTGCCTTGAGGGCTGACATGAGTGAGTTTGTTTCTTATGCGATTGCTTAATGGGAATGTACAGGCTTTATCCTATTATCTACATTAGAGAAGTTAACGTTCCCATATGAGACCATGACCAGTCCAGGCATGTCAGGAGGACACGACTTTAAGTGTATGACAAAGCAAATCCAACCCTCTTATATCCTAACGTGCCACCAGAAAAGACTAAGGCCAGATTTGGGCATTAGAAGCTAATTGACCAGATCTCAAGATTCAGTAGATCCAATTATTTTTATTCAACGCCAACTTGAGGAGGTCACCACAGAGACCCTTAACCAAATTGACTAAGTTTGGGATAACCACATTTCATTAAACAAGAGTCTAGCTCTTTTCCTATAACCAATGTCAACCAATGTCAAGCAGTGTCAACCAGTGTCTGTGGGTTTAGTGGATACAGTCAAGCCATCCACAACTCAAAATGAAATCTTTTCATGTCTTCAGAAAAGAAATCTTTTCCATTTAAACCCAGAGGTGACACAGCCAGCATGTCATGTATGGAATAGGAGATACCCAGCATCTTACTTCTTAGATCTGTGGCCTCAGGCATGTCACACCAAACAGCTCTAATCCTCAGTTTCTCTATTTGTTAAATATAAAGATAACTTTTACCTCCCCTTGGCTAGATTCTAGTCAATAAGCTAGAGGAAGAGTTAGCTTGGGAACACAAGAGGCACCCAGCAAAGAGTAGCTCCTCACTTCTTGATTCCCCAAAAGAATTGCTGTATATGCATGGCTCATTTTTGTTGGTAGCACTTGCTTAAATTTCTTCTAAATTAAAAAATAATCTTTTAATGTCTGCTTGAAACTCTGGATTCTCTAAAGGGCTTCCATGCTGTTTCCTCACCACTGCCTGTCATCAAAATGACAGTCATTCCCATTCTACAGATTAGAACCAGAGGCCTATGCTGAATAAGATTTTTTTTTTTTTCCTGAACACCAAGGACAGGATTTGAACTCATCATCTATAGATTCTAAGCCCCGGCTTCTCTATACTGACCCAGTTGTAAAGAGCAACTCAACAAAATGGATGAATGGAAGAGGTGAAAAAGCCCCCTCATCCTTGGCAACCACAACCCAGCAGACCTGCACAGTTATCATGTGCGTGGCTCACCGAGACCCAAGCAGATGTCATAATCCCCTTTAGAAACAGCCCCATCTCTCACCCCTCACCCCGTGCACTTTAGTGTTGAATTTGTGAGCTTGAAGTTGAACCTAAGATCTTCCCACCTTGGTCTCCTGAGTTCTGGCATTGGATCACAGGTGTATGCCACCTGCCTGTCTATCAGCCCTCCCATCCTTCTGGTGAGCTGCCAGCTTACCAGGCGACCCTCACAGCTCACAAAGCTCCTCTGTCTGCTCAGATTCCTACAAGGAGCCTGTGTGTTCTTTTACTACTTTCCTTGGTGTGCTTCTATTTCTTTTATTTATTTATTTGAACCACTAAATTATCTAATTAGTGACATATCGCGTTGACACATGGGCCACTATGAATATTTACTGCACACTTGTTCGGGCATTTATCTAAATAGGTGGCGTGCCAGAGCTATGTAATAAGGAATAATGATTCTTCAGAAGAGTTACAGGAAATTATAGAAGGGGGAAAAAAGTTTTGCACCGTGGGCTGCAGCTTCCAGCCACATCTATCAACCCTTCCTGAGGTGCAGCAATCGCATAGTAATGACAAAAAATTTATAGTAATGAATAAATCAATACTCAGCGCTGCGGCAGCTTCAGATGTTACTTTTATGGGCCCTCCCGTGTCTATTATATATCCCTTAGCGCGGGAGCGAGGGAACGCGGTGCATGCCAACAGCCACGGGGAGAAGGGAACGGCCCAGGCTCCCGCGAAGACGATTATCCATCACCGTTGTCTCTCAAGCAGACCCATTTATATCTCTAAGCCCTAACACCGAGCGGCCCACAGTGATCAACAGCACAGCCGATAAGTGTTTGTTTTAAGAACGGAGCTGTCACCTCGTGTTAAGCAAAGCAGAAACATATAAGCAAACAAACAAATTGGGATAAGGCCGGAGAGGACGAGAGAAAGGAGGCTGGTGGAAAAGCAGGGGAAACACACATAGGAAGAAGGGTTCAGCCCACAGTGGGAGCTCTGGAGGCCTTGTCCACTAAGCAAGTATTTCCTGAGCGCCAGCGATGCACTCCACATACCGCAGGCAGGAGTTGGCAAGGAAGTTCTGTAGAGGACCTGACTTTAACGTTTCAGGTTTTCCGGGGCATAGAGTGTCTGCTGTCGTTTCATGATTGACATGGTACAGAAATGACCACAGACAACGTATTAGTGAAGGGGTGTTCTGGGAGGCAGAGGCAGAAGGATGGCAAGTTCGAGCCTTGCCTACGCAATTTCACGAAATCCTGTCTTAAGAAGTAAAAGAGGAGCTGGGTATGCAGTCCAGTGTAAAGGCCCTGGTCCCAGTATCACAATGAATCAACCAATGAGTGTAACTGTGCTTCAGTAAAGCTTTATTTGCAAAAACAGCTAGTGAACGTGGCCTGGGGGGAAGCAGTTTTCCCATCCAGGCACAATGCCACATCTTCCCAAAGGACAGGAATACACCTGAAGGACAGGAATAAACTGGAATTGCACGAGGAGATTTGATTTTGATTATGAGTATTATAATCTTCTGATTACACAAGGAGAAAGCCTTATAGGGCACTGGCCTTTACTATCATCCTAACATTTGTAAATCTGTTTCAACAACAACAACAAATTTAGGCCCAAGGCCCATAGCCTTGACATGCAGTGGTTTCTTGAAGGATTCTTTAGCATTAATTGAATTTTGATGAATTCCTATTTACTGCAAGCATACCATTTAGAAAGGTAGACCAGTGTGAAACTTAGTATCTTGACTTTGGCACTGTTGACCTCTGGCTACGTGGTGGGAGCCATCCTGTGCGATGTAGCGTATCTAGCAACATTACAGGCCTCTGACTACCAGATGTCAATATCATACACTCAAAATATGTGAATCAGTCTCTAAAAATTGCCAAGTGTCCCTGGCAAAATTGTCACTGGTTAAGACCCATGTGGCTAGGAACTAAGTGGGCAAGTAGAAACAGATCTTACATCCAAATACTTCCTTGGTGACATTGGACACATTGAACAACGATTACTCTCCCCTGCCTCACTTTGGTGGCACAGTGGTGATTATAGCTCCACCCTCATCGAAGTGTGAGGACTGACTAAAGCTACTCGTGCAAAGCAATCAGGAGGTAGCTCACCCTAGAAAAAGCACTCAGTAAACATCAGGCAAGGCCATTCGTCACAGGAACAAAATAGTGCTCTTTAAATGTATTTACCCATTTGTGTGAGCCAAGTTAAAGAAAATACCATAAAATTAATAATACTTAAGCAGAATAAAGAAGTATCAAAACCTATAAATAGGGTTTGGGAGTTGAAGTTACAAGACATATATTTAAAGAATGAAATCCAGGCCCATAGATAAGATTTTAGGTCTTAATCTTAGCCTTATCACTTATTGAGTATATAACTGAACCAGTTACTGATTCTGTAGCCTCCAGTTTTCTCACTGTGAAGAAAACCTAAAAGATTCCAAACCAGGCATGGTGGTCCACACATGTAATCTCATCACTCTGGGAAGCTGAGGCAGGAGGGTGACAATTTTGAGGCCATCCTAGGCAACTTAGCAACTTAGTGAGACTCTGTCTCAAAATGAAAAAAAAAAAAAAAAAAAAAAGGTTGTTAATTGGAAATATAGCTCAGTGTAGAAGCATGGGTTGGATTCCCAGTACCATAAAATAAGTAAACAAATGAATGATAAATAAGTAAGTTTTTTTTTAAAAAAAATTATAGCCCTCAACCTAGGCAACCTAATGAGTCACCTGCAGGCTTGTAAGCAATCTCTCATCGATGCTACGTTAGGTGGCCCTTATCTACACTTCTGTAGGCAACCCTTCCCTCATACTCTGGTAAAATAACCCCAATAAACTTATTGGTTCACCAAACTGAACTTTGATGCCGTTATTACTTTGGCCTATCTGCTATTCCATACCTGGGGTGAGTAGACGTGGGTGTGCAAGTCTCTCTAGGAAAAGTCATCCACAGGACACTTCGGTACAATAATTATGTTAAAGTCCAATTTGGTGAGCCAATGAGTTTATGGAGGTTACTTACAGGAGTATGAATGTGGAGTACTTTATAAGGCTATGAGTGCCTCAAAAAAAAAGAAAAGAAAAGAAAAGAAAAGGAAAGGAAAAAGGAAAAAAGGGATATAGGTCAGTGCATTGACCTTAGTTATCAATCCCTAGTTCTGCATAAGGGAGAGAGAGAAAAAAAAAAGACAGAGAGAAGCAAACAAATAATTCTTCAATTTGCAGAGAAGTGTAATCTACAAACCAGAATAACATTTTCAAGGCTCCTCAGTATAAAGTAGTCACTCAAAAAAAATTACTTTTCTTCCTTTCATGGTTTTGTTGTTATTAACTCTCAGTGGCTGCAAAATTATTTATTTTTGGATAACAAATCCAAACATTTAGTGGCCTAAAACCATAGTCACTCATAGCACACAATTCCAAGGGTTGAATATTTGGGGTGTTGTAACTGCTGGTCTCAAATGGGGTCAGTTATACGGTGGTGGCCTGCTAGTGACATGACATGTATGGGCACTAGTTTCCCAAGCTATATGTATGTAATCAGATAAACATGCTCTGAAAAAAAGGGTAAAAATATACATAATCTGGGAAGATTAACCCTATTGCCTAAAAATGCTAGTATCATGCCCGAATTCTCACAGTTAGAAAGTTATCTCCATTGTATAATGTTATTTTATACACATCGCCTTGTATAAGCTTGTTGACCAAAGGATAAAAATGAAAATAAAAGGGCTTGGAGGGGACTGATTAATCCCACATGGCCTCGTTGCCATGTCTGGCTGTTCCCTGGGTCCCTACTCTACAAGGACCAGCCTGGACCTAGACACGGAAGCCATCATGATCCAGCATATGGTCACACCACATCACTCACACCACCTTTTGTACGCTGCAGCAAGTTGCCAGCTCAGCACCGATTCCTAGCATGGAGGACATGCTCCAGGTCCCAGAGGGGGGAGGAACAAAGCCATGCGGCAGAGGCACACGTGTACGGGGAGGTGTGATTTACTGAGGCCAGGACTATAACACACTCCCACACTCCGCAAGAATAGGAGCCCCTCCCTTAGTTGCCATAAACACTCATGCTGGATGCCCCTCACATGACTGGCATACGCATGTGGGGGTATCCCAGATGTTCATGACCACCCCCCAGTTGCACAAGAAGTAGGAAACACCACAAAAATTCACAATCCCCACAACTATTAATGGCATATAAGTTCAAGACCAGTCCCTGGCATTCATGCTATTGTTGAGCAACACCGTGGAATGTGCATTGCATTCCACCCTGTTCTAAATTCATTTCTCTCAAATTCAAGAATGGGCAATGGGAACCAGACACTATTAAATAATTAGAACGATTAAACTCAAGTCTGCTTTCCTTTTTTTTTTTTTTAAATAAAAAAGGCATTGTGTGAAACGTTCACACTTCACTAGTAGTAAATTATAGAATGGACCTTGGGACTGCTCAGAAAGAAACTAAAGGCTCAGGAGAGAAAAAAATACATGTAGGTGGAACTCAGTATCCTGCATAATTACTCAAATTAAGAATTCATTTCAAATGCCACGTGTACATGCACCACTCCAAGTCAAATGTACTTATGCATCGCAAACATACACTAGTAAAATAATAATTATTAAGAGGAATTCTTTCCACCCACCAACTTCCTTTTAAAATTCTTTTTTCAGTAGCCACAGCCTAAAATAACGTCAACAATGTTTTCTTGTTATATTTTTTCCTAAGGACAATGACCTTCTAATGATGCTTTTTCCACAGACATCAGCTTCCCACTTTCTAATAGATACCCTAAACTGACATGTTACCAATAACAGCACGGTTTTCAAAATCTACATTTCAAACATCAAATTTTCTGGCAAGAACTAGATGACTTTCTGTAATCTATGCACTCCGACAAATAGGGCTTACCCCCCATTAGAGACTCCAACTGGGGCCTCAATGCTCTGGCCCTTCTTTCTCCAATTCAGACTCTGCAGTTGATCCTTCCAAGAAGCCCCACTCCTGCCCTCAGCTGCTTCACTTTCTGTTATGGCTTGAGGAAATCTCATTCCCGTCAAAACCCCCATTGTCATACTTCATGCGTGTACTGGAGCACCACATTGCGGCTAGAGAATGGCTCACAACTGATTCCTGGCCTTACTTCCAGTTTATTACCACATAACTCAAATGGGCCTCTAGCACTGCCAGAAAGCCAACCATAGTCCCCAGGTCAATGCTTCCTACTTAACCAGGTGCCCATTGACAGCTGAAGCTGCTTCTTCTCAGTCAACATTCAATCTTCATAGATGACCTTTATTCTCACTTTCTTGGAAAATCGGAACATTCTCTTTCTCCCTTTTGCCTCCAGCACATAGACTTGCACTTCTGTCTACCATCACAAAATCCCCAACATCCTTCCTGCTCTGCAAGCCCACCCTCTCCCATCCCAAGGACTTTACTCCTACAGTTTCTGGTCCCTCATCTACTGAGTCACACCCGCCAGCACTCAGCCATGCCAAAAGCTCTCCCATCTGCAAATGAGCAAAGAAGCTTCACTTGTTCCCACAACTCTTCCTGGTGGCTCCACCCATTTCTTTGGGACCCTTCCGGCACACTCCAAAGCCTTCTTCCCAACTGCGCCACTAACAGGACTCTTGTAAATTTCCCCTATATCTTTACTCATTTCTCCCGTCTTTGCCCATTACATTTCCCTTGAATTCTCAGTATCATTTGGCACATGCTGAATTGGGTTATTTTCTCTTGGGAACTTTCGGTTCTCCATCAAGATACTTTCTTGGTTTCCTTCCCTTTTCATGGGCCAATTCTATTGTTAGGTCTTCTCTCAATCCTTACAGTCAGCTCACTCAAAGGTTTTGACCTTAGCCTTGTTCTCTTTCACATCTGCAGTCACTCTCTAACTCTGATGGCCTTTAAAGCGTCATCTCTGTGCTGAGGGCTTCCAAGCGCACACCTTCCACATCTCACCTGACCCCTCCCTGTGGATTAAGACTCACACAGGCATCTGCTCCCTAAGTCTCTTCCACATTCACATGCCTAACAAGCATCTTGTCATGGTTTGGATCTGGAGTGTCCCCAAAAAGCCTCTTGTATTTAGAATCCTGTGCTGTCAACAGGACCTGATTGGAAGGGGTAGATACTAGGGGCTTGACCTGAAAAGATTGTGTCAACTTGCTAAGATTGGGGCTTGCCCAGAGCAGAGATTTTAGGTGTGTGTTGCATACTTGTGAGCCAGGAAGTGGAAGGAGGGTACCCAGCCTGGGTATGGGTGGCCCAACTTGCAGCTTGAACTTAGTAAAGAAAGGAAGAAGAAACATTGTTGCAGATTCTTCCTGGGAAAGCTCCAGCCTTGCCTGAGTCTCCAGACACACTTAGCTCCTGCTTGGCTTGGCTTCTGTCTACAATGCCATGAACAGCTCTCCAGCCTCTACCATGGGTTTACACTGTTGCCTGCTGCCTATGAACGGATTGTGTGAGACCTTCTGAAACTGTGAGCTAAAATAAATCTTTCCTCCCCTACCTTGTGGATGTCAGGTATTCTGTCCCAACAGGAAGAAAGTAACTAAGACACATCGCAAATGTGAAAGATATAAACTAGGATTTGTGATTTTTCTCCCTCAGATTCATCCTCTCTTTCAACAAGGAACATTTCACGTACTCGTCTATTTGATCCCCAGACTGAGCTGAGAAGGTGCCCTGACTTCTTCACTCATTCCATCAGCATCCCATTCAACCCATCAGCAAGTTCTTTTGGCTCTTCTGTCCACCTCTGCAGCCACCATGATTCCTGGGTTAGACCTGTGGGAGATGTCCTCTTAGCTGGTTTCCCTGGTGCCAATCTTGCCTCTTCTACACATTTGGTGTTCAAATTTAGAAATTACTACAGGAAAAGATACACTGCCTTTAATTCTCCTCAAAATCCTTCCCTTCAGCTCAAACACACTAATCCTATTGTCCTTGTTGCTCTCTGAGGCAGTTATGGGAGTCCTGTTTTGTGAGTGTAAGAGGTGTGATCAAAAACCTCAGTGAATGCTACGGAGTCCCATCCAACAGAAGGGCAGGCTTGTAAAACCACAACAGCGTGTCCTCATGCATCAGGCACCGTGTGACTTCTGGCTCTTCCCCAAGATCAAAATTACCATGACAGGTGAATGTTTTGAACTGATTCAAAACATGGAAGCAGCCACAAAGCACAACTAGGGACATCCATGAAGGAGGACTTTGAGAACTGCTTCAGAAAGTGGCAAGAATGACGGGACAGGGAGTCTCAAAGGGAGGGTAAGTGTCCAGAGGGGAATGCATAGCAAATGTGCCTTTTATCATACTAATTGCTTAAAATTTAAATGTTTACCAGATCTTCAGTCATCCAACATACATACATTCATATGCATACACATAGGTATTTGCGTCCCCTTTACTTCTATAAAATTTCCATATGTTTTGTGCCACTCCTAGACTAAAATCTAGCAAGACCTTGTCTCTGCCAACCTCCCCACACTTGAAGGCCACTCCCACCCTTCCACTAACCCACCCACTCTGACCTTCTGGCTCCCAGACATACCAGATTCTTTCCCACAGCAGAGTCCTATATTTGTAGCTCTCTCTCTCTCTCTCTGAAATTCTCTCTCCTGAAACCTTTGTAATGACTCACTCCCTCACTTTATTCATTTCTTAATCCAAATATTACCTCTGCAGAGAAGCATCCCCGACTCCCCTCCCTAGAGCCGACCTGTCACTCACCATCCTCGGTCCTGCCTTTGTTTTTCTTTAAAGGACTTTTCATTGCCCCAAATTCCCCACACATGTATTTGCCTCCTCACTCACCGCCTGTGCCTCCCACAAGAAGTCATTTCCATGACATCAAAGACCTTGTCTCTCGTTTACCACTCACGACGTAGCACATCACAGACACTAAAGACACGTGTGTTGAGTAAAAGACTGGTAGTGCTGGGGAAAATAATAGTGGTATGAATGTTCCCAACACTTTGACTTTTTTTTTATATTCATGGTAGATGTAATCTTTTGGTTTAAATAATAATTTTTAAAAATTGAATAAGACATCATCCTGTGTGGACCATTGACATTTAAATTAATTTTCTTATTACTTCTACCACCTCCAAATGGCCCATAGTACTAAGGAGGTGGGGGAATGGAACTACGTCTAATCGCAGTGCAGCCAACACCAGTGGCTTGCTTTTCCTGCCTCCCGGCACTGCTACAGCCACATCAGGCACATTGGAATTTGGAAGAACACATCGATAGTTTCCATCACATAAAGACATATAAACTGTGTGTAATTTATTTGACATTAATATTAGGTTCCACCACTTTATGCATACAATCCATCCTTCTGAATGACAACTGTCCAAAGCACAACTCAGAGAGGGATTCTGAAATGGTGTTTTGGCATGATTCCCCACAACACTACCACTAGCTTTTTTTTTTTTTTTTTTTTTTTTTTTTTTTTTTTTTTTTGGCTTATTTTTATACTCAGATGGAGTCCAGAGCCTTTGCACTAAGGTAAATCCTCGGCCCATTTTCTTTCTTTTGCGACAGAGTCTTGTTGTTACGTTGTAGAGATGGGACTCCAGCTTGCAATCTACCTGCCTCAGTCTCCCAGAATTCTAAGATAACAAGCCTGTGACAATCATATTCAAGAGCAGCTCTAGTCAATATCCCATGGCTCACTCATATGCATGAACTACCATGGCTGTGCCCACCCCAAGGTGAATTCTGACAACTCAACCCAGGCTACTAATGGCCATGTCTGTGCCTCTTATTAAGGCTTCCCAGTCTATAGAAAGACTGTGATGCTCATTATTAACCATTCAAATAGGGCCACTCCCTAAGGTCAGGTTTATTTGGGGTGGAAGACAGAGGACAAATTAGAGACACACAAAGAAACACACCTTCTTACTCACTTCTATCCTCTTGTCCCAACAGCCACACTGAATGGTGGCATTGCATGCAGATGATGGCTCATGACCAATGAAATGTGAGCATAAATGACAGGTGTTCCTTCTTGGTGGAATCTTTGGGAACCAGTGTACAATTTGATGTGCTCCCCTATGCCAATGGGACAGCAGAGGTACAGGAAGGGAGGAAGCCTGCGTCAATGAGAGTCCTGTGTGGTTCTGGTGAGTGGAGACAGGCCCCACCCCACTGGCCCAAGATGGGGAGAGGAGAGGAAAAGAGAGGTGAGAAGAGGGAGAGAGAAACTCTAAGCTGCTGTGACTTGGGGGATAGTTATATTTATAGGACAGGGTCTCCTATCTTGACTGCTAAACTTTGTAGGCGGAGGATCTACGAAAGAGCTGGCAACTGCCCAAGCTGGGCATTAACTATTTAGTCATGGAAGACTTGACAAAGCAGGGTCTGTGACAAGGTGGGGATGGCAGGTGCTGAGACAGTCCACACAGGAAAGCCCTGTGGAGCTGAGTCACCTCATAATAATTCCAGGATTCTGCCTGGTCTCCTCCCTCATTAGAAGCTGCCTTCAATAGAACAGCCTGTCCTCCAGCTCCTTAAAGTTCCAGCCAACTGGGGAACCTGGACACCCACAATCCTGCCACCTTCAAAGTATAGCGATGCTCGGCCAGTGCACAGCGCAGAGTGTCCAATGGCTCCACAGACTCCTATTCAAGGATCCTCACCTGTGGATGCTGGGTAGACTTAAATCTGAATCCCGAATCCTCTGGCTATATGACGTTAGGAAACTGATGCTAAATTCCTCAGCTATGGTATAAGAAATCCTAACGGTATATACCTCAATTAGATGTTGAAAGATTTCATGAAATAGCAGACACAAAGAGCTGCATACCATACCTGAAAAAATCAGGTACAACATACAAAACTGACAATCATATTCAAGAGCATGGCCAGCACTTGTCAGCATTCCATGGCTTGCTTGTATGCATGAGCTAACAGAGCTGTGCCCACCCCCAGCTGGATTCTGACAACTCTACCCACCCAGGCTACCCATGGCCATACCCGTGCCTCCTCAGGCTTCCCAAACCAGAGCCTAAGCAGATGCCTCCTGCCAGCCAGGTGCCCTAACCTCACTAAAGCATGACATCACCCTTGACCAAGCTGTGCCACCATTCTGTGCCATCCAGCCCTGGGTGGCTAGCCTTGGCTAACGTCTGCTCTGATACTCAAGCCATCTCCCGCCCATGGCATTGCTTCTCTCATCTTCCCACGGCCTTAAGATCCCAGATGCACTGAAGTATGTGGACCATACGGCAGCAAGAGGAATTCCTAAGGATCCTAACACACATTTCTTCTCTGCTTGAGATCCACAGAAAAGCACACGGGATGATCACTCTAAGAGGAGAAAGTTCTACTTTGCTTCTATACTGCCTACTGGGCAGACGAGCCACACTGTCTTTGCAGAATTGGGCTCTTCCCACTCCCGCCTCAGTGGTTCCAGGATGTATCAATGACCTCACTGTAGCCGAAGAAGTGTGATCAGGAAATATGGAAACTTTTAAGGACTTTCATTTTGTTTTAAAGATTAAAGACGCACTGCCTCGCCTAACCCGGGCTTTAGGATGTACTCAAACTCTATGTTCATGCAGTAAGGGAGCAGCCTATCTTGCTTACTGCTGGTTCCTCAAAAGATACTTGTGCTCGATGGCTATTGGCCAGCCCAGTAACCAAGTGGACAAAATTCCTTGTCTAGATAGACCTGAATCACGCATTGCTGCTGGGGCTCCCCCAGGCTACATTTTGAAGGGCCCCAATCTTTGCTCTTAGAGTGCTATGTGATGTTACTCTGTTACCCAAAGCCAGAGATGGGGTTCTTGGCCCTGGACTGTAAACGCATCCTCAACTCCTTTTCCTCAGTCCTTTGCAATGACCCCAAAAAACCCCCAATCCAGGGTTCTCAGATCCCAGCAGGAAAATGAGCCCAGCCTAGGAAATGACCTTGTGGCACGGAAAGGGCTGGCGCTTTGCTCAGTCCACACGAGGGCTGTGAATCCTTCCCTTCAAAGGAGTGATGCCTCCGCCCGGCCTAATTTGCTGAATAGAAAAACTCCAGGTTCACTTAGTAAAACCCAGTCTGCATGCTTCATATTTCTATCCCTTATTTCCATACAGATTAGCTTCGTAGGACCTGGAGTACATAAACACCCAGAGAGGGCTCGCGGCCTTAGTGGGGGGAGAGGCGGCGTGGAAAGGGAGATAGATCCTCACTATTTTAAGTTTCTTCATGGTTCAGCAGCCCCTGCTAGGAGTTCTAAAGCAGCAAACAAAGTAAGAGAAGTTCTATTGATTAGTTTACAAATAACTGTTGTGTAAGAAAAGATACTGAACAGCGAGCTGGCCCACCGAAGGCTCGCTCCTCCTGGGCTTTCTATTCTGTGGTCTCGGGAGTTGCGCCTAAAGCAGGGCGAAGGCAGGAAAACAGTGTCTGGGTAGGCAGGAGTTTGCACCAGGCGAAAAGGCGAGCAAGCAGGGCCAGTGGTTTGCTGCTGCTTTGAAAGTGCGCCAGGGTATTCCTGTCCCTCAATTCTTAGTGGGAAAAAAAAAAAAGTTCTCCATTTTTCTTTTCCTCTGGCCAACACAAGAACCCTTCAAAAAAGGGACTCCATGACACAGATAAGAGGCATTGGCGGGGAACAGGAACAGAAGCGAGGGATCTACATTCACTGTACACGTGTGGATCTGAGGAATCTGGCCTGAGAAAGAGGAGGGTCATTCCAGATGAGGGAGTTGTCCCAGGAGAGAGAATACACACAGGGGCCAAGGCCAGGACTTCAATCCCGCCCTGCCCTGCTCTCTCTGTACGGCCAGCTCTGCAGCTTCCTCTAGAGAAGATACGCTGGGAGGAGTCACTAAAATGAGGCAGGCACAAGTCTGGGATGGTGTGAGCACTTGAGCGAGGACACAGAGGCCACGTTGGTGGTCTTTTCATGGAGTTTCTCACGGAACATGGCAAATGGCAAGAGCGGCTCAGACGTGGGCCAGGCAGATAGCTAGGGATCACCTGAGGCCCGCTGTGGAGTCTGGTCAGTGCACATCGACTGACACATAAAGTAACAAGCCAAGACCATAATAATTCGGGAGTAGAATCAACATGAGCATAGCAACAAGGAAACAAAAGCTTGGAGCAGGTGCATAATCCTAGAACTCTGGGAGGCTAAGGCAGGAGGACCAGAAGGTTGAGCCTAGCATGGGCAACTTAGCAAGACTATCTCAAAATCAAAAGTGAAAATGGGCTGGGGATGTAGATCAGGGTGAAAGCCTTCGGTTCTAACCAAATAAAATCCCATGGTTCATGTGACCAGCAGGGCGGCCAGGGTGTGGGCTGACCCTGGTGTAGCTCGGGGAGGTACCTGAACATGAGCGAGAGTCATCAGGAGCTCAAGCTTCCATCCAGGGGTGACCTCCTGCTTCCCCGTTGGGCCCAGGACAGACAGATGAGAGGAATATCGCTTTTTTGTGAGAAGATTCCACCAGGAAAACAAGGTTCTCTGGCCCAAAGCCTGTCTCAGGTTTCTAGGCTTGCAGTCGGTGTTCAATTTGAGTCATTTAGTACCACAGAACAGCCTACAGGACATGCAGAAGAGACCCCCTTTGGTTGTATGGGCCACAGAGCTACAATGTTTCCCCAGGAGAAGGTTATGTGATCACAGATGCTGTGAATTTTCTAGGAAACAGCAGAAGGAATTCATACTGTTGGAATAAAGAGCATCATGTTGTAGTGTCATTGGAACCTATGTTCTCATTCCATTTCTCCTACATATTGGAGTTCCCTCTTTATAGAACATACAAGTCACATATAAAGAATAAACCCCATGGTACACATCTGGGCACACCCATCCAGATCTACCAGTCAGTAAGGCTATGGTCATATGCTCAAAAATGTAGGACAGTTCTCTACGTCCTGTGTCCTCATCTCTGGAAGATCATTCAGTGTAAAACAATGACTCTAACCAGGAAAGAATGAGCAAACCAAACACCAGTATCCTGCCAGACCATCTGGGTCACCTGCCTGTCTTGCTAAACAGCAGGAACCTATGAACACACACCTCCATATGTGAGGTACAATGCTGCCTTTTTATTCATCTAAAAAATGTTGATTTTAAAAAATTAAAACCTTACCTCATAGGCATCCTATGAAGATTTGAGATAACTTTTTAATTGAATAAATATATCTATGCCTATAATACATCATACACCTCTCTGGGGAGTATGTCACTGAGACTAGGTCCCTGTCGTCACAGGGCTTCATCATCTAGGCCCACGTTTCAGGACACAATGAGGGTAAGAACAGGAAGGGCAGGTGTGGGAAGAACAGAGGCCAGAGGAGAAGAGCCAGGGATGAAGCCAGAGGCGGGTTTCCAGCTTGCAGAGCAAGGCAGGTAGTTGGGATTTCATCTGAAAGCCACAAGCAGCCATCACAAGGTTTTGGGCCAGGGACCAGCATGCTCTGATTTGCATTCTGGCTGCTGCGCGGAATGAAGCTTGAGGAGGGACTCAGAGGAACCACAGTCCCAATCAGAAGGGAGCATCACTGTACTACAGACAGGAAATGCTGGCTGGTGGTAGGAGAAAGCACAAAAAAAAAACTTTCAGAAAATACTTCCTTAGAGAGCTGGCAAGGAAATATTTGGGGCAAAACTAAGGTTAAAAGGCCCTCTACAAGTCTATATAACCATCGCAGGGCACTCTATTAAAAATATGTAAAAACTCCATGGTTAACTTGAGGGCGACTATGACAGATAAACAAACAAAAGCAGCAGCAGCAGCAGTGATTTGGGGCTCAGAAGCTACAGGTTTCCAGCCCCTGGTTAGGGGACAACAAGGGAAGGCATGGCCTCATCATGAGTGGTGTGTGTTCGCAGGACCCCGCTGCTTGGTAAAGAGAGAAGGCTAGCCAGGCTGGTGCATCAGGATCTGATATTTGGTTCTTCCCATGTTCTGCTAACTAGAGCCAATATTTTACCCGAAGTGAACTTATGGAGATGGCACTGTTCCTTCCACATTTTAGGGCACAGGGCCACACAGACCCTCAGGTACTCAGGAAAACCTAGAAGGAGATGCCAGGAGTGTTTGGACCAGGAGTGCCAAAGAGTTGCTTCTTTGGACATGATGTGTACATTCTATGGCCCCGAAAGCTCCCTTTATAGAAATTTTTCAAGAGGATGGAGAAGCAGCAAGGGAAAGGATGGAAGGGAGTGGGTACCAATTGCAGTGTCACTGATTTATTCACTGCAAGGTCAAAGCCTTGTAACTACTACAAGTAACAGCTATCACCTGGTTTGGCCAGCAATAAGGAAATCAATCAGGATTTTCCATACACAAATATCTAATCCACGGGGATTAATAGAGCCTATAGTCCACACCCAAATAACTTTTAAAGTTCACTGGATGAAAAGTTGCTTGCTGGTTGCCATTTGCACATAAATATAAAGGAGAATATGGTGTAGAAACGTACAATACTAGTGACGGCGTCCTTCAAATCCAGTGTCAGAGTTTAACGTGCACTACGAATGTACGTTATACAGTGTTTACATGTTTATCAACACCTGTCTTCGTGTTTATAAAGCATACACATACTCACAGCTTAAATATCCATAACCATTATAAAAACAAAGTTAATATGGGCACTTAAATGTTACCCAGGAGGAAAAATATTGAGTTCCAACAAGCACTGTTAACATTTTTGTGTTTAACTCAAGTATTTTAATTTGATATTTTTCAAAGTGAACTGTTTATGGTGTTAACACAGCTTTGACTCTGTCTTAAAAAGCCTTGCTGTATCATGTAACCTAACACGTTATCAATAGCATTTTCTATGAGACTTTGAAGTTTTAATAGCTTAGTGGCCAATAGATTCACCAATTATAGAATGAAACAAAATACAAATTGAATTTAAAGGGTATTTTCAATATTTCCCTATTACTTCCTTCTAATAAGTAATAACTCAGTAAACATTGATCTTTTGGTAAATATCTTTGTTGTTTCAGATTATGTGATTAGCATACAACTAGGACGAGTGCTGTCACAAGTCTAAGGCCAGAGAGCCACTGGATTCTGTCTGCTGGTTGGAGAGCTGGTATCTACTTTTCTCAGCCTCATAATCCTTAAATATCCATAGATTGAAGAACTTTGTTAATCAGCATAAAAGGTTTATCCCCACATTCATTAAATGAATGTGTTGCCTCTACTGAATTGTTTTTTAATCTAAGAACATATTTTTCTGCAGCTCTTAAGCAGGAGTTGCTGCGTTTTCATACCTCCAGTGTATAGGTGTTAATTAATCTCTATCTCACTGTTAAGTTAGCTACAGCATTTCTTGTGCCCTGTAAAGCAGTTTGCTGTCGGTTCTCCACTATAACCACACCAACATGATGAAGGTGATGAGGACGGTGTCCCTTCTGGGCATATGGATCCCAGAACATGTCAGTAGCCAAGGCTGCTCCCTGCCATCCCCCTCCCCAGTGTGCCAGGACACATTTGGGCTTGTACGGCATTTGAATCCCCTTGATCTGCCCTTATGTAATAACTATGACTCACGCTCCTGCCTGAGTCACCCAGGTCCTTGCCCAGGGCATCTCCGGAGGCCTGCAGGGTTTCCTACCTGCCTGTCCCCATCTGAATAGAGATACCATGACTCAGCTCCGGGGACAGGGTGGTTCTCTCTGTCTGGCCAGTGTCCTCAGCTCCAGGAAGCCTCAGGCCTGCAACTGACACCTGAGAGGAAGGCCATGCCACTTACTACGTCAGCAGTACCTCTCAGAGGGAGGCCCGCGCAGGAAGGAGCAGTCTGGAGGCCAGCTGGCCCCACCACCAGCTACCGGGGTGGGGGAGAGGAAACTCCAGGGCAGAGTATGTGCACTCTCCTTTCCTCCTCTGTGGTCTATTGGGCGCTCGGGTAGAAACGGACGAAAACGACTACTTGTAAGCTCTGAGCCCTTAACCATTTGCCAAGTTGCACTGTGTGAAGAGCGTTCGATCTTGTAATGCCCACATTCAACTCAACAAGGCCTCGAAATAGCTGCTTCCACTGTGCACACCTCACAGATGTGGAAACTAAGGGCCACGAGGAGGAAGCCCGTACAGCTAGGGAAGGGACACACGAGGTGTCAGCACTTTCTCATTTAACCAGTGGACAGCCTTCTCAACCTGGAAAACACATCCCAATCACCAGCGGGTCCAGTTGAAATGTGGACCCAACCTCGGCAGATCTGAGTGGGACCCAAGGAGGTTCTGCATTTCCAGGAAGTTTGCAAGGGAGAAACAGTCTATGGGTGTTCAGACTGCCTGTGGAGTGACCAGCATCTGCACTGCGCTGTCAGTACAATGTTTTCCAGTCGTCTTTATCTGGGAAACTCTTTGTTCATGCACCCCTTTGTTGGTTTATCCATCCTGATGTCCAGCCAGCATCGGCTGCATCTCCACCATGAGTCAAGTGTGGAGAACAAAGCGATGGATCTCATTGCAAACATGGAGAAAAGTCAGACCAACAAGACGACAAAACCCCTAACATAGATAGATTGAGAATAGAGCAGGAAAAGAGCCAGAACAGAACAGCGCACAAGAAGCGGCAAGTATTGCGAGGGAGCCAGAGAAATCAGCTCCCAGCGTGACGTGAGAAAGCCCAGGTGAGACGGGCCAGGTCTGATGCGTTGGAAAGGGCTGTCTCCTAAATGCTCTGATTTCAAGCCCAACACGAGTAATGGGCAGGGGAGAAGAGGAGGCTCACGGGACAGCTGAGGACAAGCTCCTCACTAGAGACGCGTAGTCCCCATTCCGCCACCCTAGGCTATTTCATGCCTTCGTTTGCCCTCTTCCTTCCACCAAGACAGTGCCTACTCAAATCCCAAGGACTGTCCTCACTTCAGGTCCCAGTCCAAATGTCCTTTCTTCACACTCCCTGGGGCACCTACCTTCAGCATATGAGCAGGAACTCTTGTCCGTGGTGGATTTTTAAGTTCCTATTTTGTGTCAGACATCTTATTAAGACTTTTGCATATGATAAGTCATTTAACATTCCAGACAGCTGTGAAATGTGTAATATTGTTATCTTAATTTGTTCAGCAAGGAAACTAGGGCACCAAGTAGTTCAGACACTTCTCTGAAACCATCCAGCTCCCCAGTTCAATGACTTGACTAGAAAGACAGGCAGGGTCTTGACTACCAAGCAGTTAGGCCCATAGGTGCCAACCTTCTATGCCACCACTACCCTAACGCATGTTGCTGGCTGTTCTCAGGTAGGTTGGAGATCCTTGCATATCAGGCCCTGGGGAGAAAAAGCAGGTGTGTGCTTTAGAGAACTAGCTGGGTATGGTGGTACATGCCTGTAATCTCAGTACTCTTGGAGGCTGAGGCTGCTTACACTGTGGGGGGGTAAATAGAGTGGGGATGAGTCTGGAACATAGGCTAGTACAAAAAAGAAGGAAATACTCCTAAGTTTGCTGCAGCTGCACTCTATCTGGAGTGTCCCCCAAAAGCCTCAAGTACCTATTGATACTGTGTACAGTTTGGAGGTGGAACCTGGCTGGAAGGGGTGGATGCTTGGGGCTTGACGTGGAGGTGTGTGTGCTGGTTCCGCTCTTTCTCTGAGACTGGTCTCTGTTCTACCGACCCATAAAGACCTCTGGCTCTGGCTCTGTCTCCAAGTGATTCCACCATTTTCCAACAGCCCACCCATGAACAGACTGTGACATTTTGAAACTGTGAACTAAAATAAAACTTCCTCCCTTAAGTTGTGGATGTCAGAGTATTGAGTTACAGCACAAAAAGAAAAAAAAAAAAAGTTGTATCACTCTAGCACTGTAGACCCTGCAACTCAGGTCTCCGGTCCGGGGGCAAGGAGCTTTTAGAATCTGGGAGATGGATAAAACACAAGGCCTGAGACCCCTAAAACCAGCTCCAGTGAATTAGGCATGTCGGGGCTGAGCTTAGCACTGTGGTTTTAACAGGCCCTTGATGGGAGTTGGGGGTGCTTTTGACCAATCCTGACACCATAGATCCTTCATGATGAGTTGCTGACGTTACACACCGAGTCCCACTTCAGTCACAGGGTAACCACTACCTGGCTCCTAGCTACTCAGGCTTTCTGAACCTCAGTTTCCCCCATCTAGGCAAGGGAAGAACACACAATAGTAATCAGCACAGAGCTTCAAGGATTCATAGAAGTAAACTCCCTATCACAAGCCAGCGGGGGAAGGTAAAGTCCTAGCGTAACTGACAGAGGCTTTACAACAGGAAAGGAGCCCAGAAGAGTCCTTATTGGCACTTCTATGGCAAATGGCAGTTCAGAAAAATCCTCAGGTGGCTTTTGTTCTGCCAAGGCTACTGAGTTCCCCATCTATCTCTTTTGAGAGACAAAGGACACTGATTTTTTAAAAAGACTATTAGACAGAAAATAATAAGCAAAGGCACTGGGCATTTGTAAGGGACGGAGAGCATGGGTGCGACCAGGGCCGGAGGCAGCGTATGAGGCTCTAGGCACAATGCCCAAGGGCTTCTTGCTGACTTTCATCAGTGCCCAGTTCAAGCAAAAATGATTTGGTTTTAATTTTCTTTACAAAACTTTTTTTTTTAATTATGAATATATGCTAACACTGAGATAAAGTGGAACTTCTAGCTGGATTGTTTTAAATTACTATTCGTGTTTTAACCTCTAAGTGTATTAACGTGCATCTTTAATATATAAGGACTTTATATTTTAAACACATCCCACGCTATTACTTTATACCTTGAAGGTAACACTGATATTCTGCTGTAAAATGTTAAGCTCTCGTTACTGGATGTTAACACAGAAGTTTGGGGCAGGGACCATGACAGGAAGGACCCGAGGACTATCCCCTCAGAGGCAGGAGTGGTCAAAGGATTCACTCTGCTTTTGCCCTGGTACATCCATTCATGCTCACGACACACAAACCTGAGTAGCTGCGGTAGGCCCTGCTTGCTGCAGCAGCTGAGTACTTGACCACAAGCAATGTTTCAGCAAGAATGGCCAGAAAACCTAAACACTGTTAAAGAGCTATATCAACAGCCAAGACAATGGGGGCCAAGACCTGGAGGGAAGAAAACTCACCGAAGCTGGCAGCACCACACCACACTGTCCCTTGGGGCATTTACCAATCTGTCAGAACCCCAGGCAGAGAGCACAAAGCAAGTAGTGGTAAACTGTAAGAAGCTGTGAAGTTGAATTGTGCTCTTGACAGTCTTCTGGTGCAAGGGGGAGAGCAAGTGAAACTGAGACTCTTCCAATAGCCAAGACGTGGGTGAAATCTTGTGGAGAAAAGCAGAGATGAAAAAGCCTAAAAGTCTGATATGTTCATTCCCAGCGGGCATCTGCCAACTATTTTGGCCTATAAGAACCAGCAAGAGACTTCATGAGATCAAAGGAGACAGACCGATATGGGGTCACATAGAGTGCAGTAGATGGAAGAACTTGGGGATGGAAGCACATCCTGTTAACAGAAGAAAGAATGGGATCTCTACATCCACAAAAAGGAGGAGGAGGTTTAACATGCTAACCCATTAAAGTATGGGCCACGACCAAGTACAGTGTACCTGGACATTCAAAAATACTACCATGTTCAACAGCTAGTAAGTAAAAGTCCAGACCTTAGTAGCTGATACACCATGTTTAGCTAATTATTAAGGGACGTGTGTGTGTGTGTGTGTGTGTGTGTGTGTGCGCGCGTGTGTGTGTGTGTGTGTCCTGGAGGGTTTGGAATGTCTGTCTGCCAAGGTCACTGATGGCTACAGTGGTGATGATTACCAAAATAGCTGTAGTCATATTGAACTAGATTCCTCATAAGTTCCACAGGCCACAGATGGCCATGCAGTACGGGTGAGGAGAAGAACAGAGATCCCAGGTGTTTTATGGACCCAGGGAGATAAAATTTAGAGTTAAGCTTTCATCAAAGGAACTAAGCAGATGTGAATGCTTCATGAACCTGGAGAACATTCTAGATCTTACCAAGGCTCTATCTCAGGCTTGAACTAACTCAGACATGCTCTAAGTGCCTATCAAGAGCTGACGGCGCATCTGAAACTTTGGTGACTTAGGGTATCTAATGTCTATGTTTGGCACTCAATAAAAAGTTACCAGGCCAACAAGCAGCAGGATGTCACACCAAACAACAAAGACTGACAACTGGAAGGGAGCACATGTGAGGGACATTAAAACGACAAGATACAGATTTTAAGATAATCATAAGAGGAAAAAAATCTTGCAAAAGTATTGCATATATAAGAAAGATACAATAGAAATTCGAAGGCTAAAAATGTATAGTTGTTAAAATTAGGAACTCGATGAATAAATAAGACACATCAGACACGGGAGGGGGGGTGACTAGAACATGACAAGCAAAGAGAGAATAGAGGATTAAAAAATACATAGAAGAGATGAAGACGTACAGGGTACTGGAAATAGGGTTGAGGCACGTGTAATTGGAGACAAAGAGTGGAAGGACACGGAGAAATGTACAAAAAGTACTGAAAGACAAAGCACTAAGAATTTTCCTAAAGTGTTGAAACACTTTAGATCACAATTAAAAAACAAAACAACACAAATCCAAGCAGGAAACGCACAAAGACAGACACAATTAGGCATATCACAGGAAAAAATGCTAAAACCAACAACAGAGACCTCAACAAAACACCAGTAAATCAAACTCAGCAGCATATTAAAGGAATTACACATTGTAACTGGGAACGCAAACGTGGTTAAATGTATTAAAATCAATAACTGTAACATACCATCTTAATAAAATGAAGGAAAAACCACAAGCTCTTCTCAATTGATACAGAAAAACAGCTGGGCACATCCAGTATTCATTCATTAAAAAAAAGAGAAAAAGGTACTTGATAAATTAAGAACAGAAACAATATTCCTCAACCTAATAAAGGACATCTACGAAGCCCTCCCAGCTAACATCAGCCCGAGAAGCTGAACACTTGCCGCCTAAGGTGAGGACCAAGGAAAGGATGTCTGCCTTCTCTGCTTCCATTCAACTTTGTACAAGAAGCTCTTGCTCAGGCAATTAGTCAAGGAAAGAAAAAAAAAAATCACTCAGGCTGTCAAGAACAAAGGAAAACCCATCTCTATTTGCAGATGGCACTGCTTAGATAGAAAACTCCACAGGGTCTGAGCTGAGTGTGGTGCCACATACCTATAATCCCATCACGCTGGGAGGCTGAAACAGGAAAACCCATAAACAGGTGAAAAGAACAAAAATCAATAGCTTGTATCAAATTAAAACTCAAGTATGTGTAGTGTAATTATATGTTAGTGGATACATTAAATGTAAGTCGAACATTCTAGGACTCAAAACACAAAAATTGTCACAATGGAAAAATATTTTATGCTTGAGACATATCCACAATATAAGTCTGAAGGTAAATAGATAAAGATATCAAGATATTAATTTTTCTCAAAGTGCTCTTAGGAGTCAATAAAATGCCAGTCAAAACTCTCAATAGGTGTTTGGATATTGACCAATTTTCTATCTATCCATCTATCTATCTGAGAATCTAAGACAGGGTCTCACTCTGTAGTCCAGGCTGGTCCTGAAGTCGCTATGGAGCTGAGGCTAGCCCCAAATTCATAGCAATCCTCCTGCCTCGGTCTCATGAGTGCCAGGTTTACAGGCAGTACCACCATGTCCAGCTTACATGGTGTTGGGGAATCAAAATCAGGTCTTTGTGCTTGCGAGGCAGGCACCCTAACCGTTGAGAAACGCCCCCTAGTTCCCTAACATACTCCGGTGGAAATGCAAAAGTCTCAGAATAGTGAGAAAAATCTTGATGAAAACTTACACTGTAAGATGTGAAGGCCAAGTATAAATGAAAAATAATTAAAGCAGTACACTTCTTGATACAAGAACAAGCAAATCAATGAAAACAATCCACTAATTGATACCCCCCAGTCGCTTATTTAGCTAGTAGAAATGATGCTACGGTGCATTTGGAGAAATGCTTGTTCGCCATATAGTGCTGAATCAATTAACTGACGCTTGACTCCTACTAAAAGGAAATTTTGCACACAAATGTCAATTCTAGGTGAATTGTCAACAAGCTGAAAAATTAAAAGTGAACTTTAAAAATATAACAAGAATACATCTTCATGATCCTAAGGTAGGAAGTAATAAGGCAAAAGCATTATTAACCTTAGAACATATTATTGATAAATTGGCCTTCATAAAAAAGTCTGTTTATCCAAAGACACTATTCACTTAGTGAAAAAGAAGAGTCACGATGTGTAATTATAGAATATAGAGACATATGGGGCATTTCCAGGGCACCAATAATTACGTACTGTCGGCTTTCTGTTGCAGGTCTCATAGTTGTGGAGTTGAAAGTCGTTGAGCCATATAGGCGCTTACTATTATGCCCTTTTCTGAGTATTTTCTGTATTTCAATAAAACATTTTTAAAAGATAGATTTGATGAATCAGTTCCCTGTGTCTGGTAACCTTGCATAAAATAGAGGCTTGAAAAATTCTGGTGTGTGTTCCACAACATACTTCCAATGAGCATTCACAAACTCCCTGAAACCTTGTCCCTACCCCATAGGTAGAAGGCCACATGCCATCGCCAGTACTGCCTGTGCTGGGGAGGTGGGTGGGTTATACAGACAACAGCAACTTGCTCAAAGAAACCCTGAGCATGACCCATTGTCATCAAGAGCCCTGAGTGCTGTGATAAGTCACTTTTGATAAGTCATTCATGGTTTAGAAACAGAAACTCTTCAACTACAATCTCCAGGCTCATCCAAAATTATTCACAAGGTAAAACAGAGACAGGAAGTTAAATTCACTTTTCTCCCCAAATTTGGAGTTGAGGTGGGATATCAAAAAGGAAGCAGAGTTTTCCAAAGCAATAATGACATAGATAGCAAAACGAAAGGGACTCCTAGTGACAACAGTGGTCTCTGAAGCTAAGGATGAAGGTTCTGACAGGCCCATTGCAATCAGTTAGCAATGTCTGCATGAAAAGCTGAACTGAGAAGCCTGCTTCTCCACTCAACACAGAAGCATGCCGACATTGGTTAGTGATGTCTGCCACAGACCACGCAAGGAATAGAAGAAGTCTTTGGGCATAATCTCTACAAGCCTAGATTTCAAGTTCTTTACACCACATAACATCAAGATTTTAATTAAAGGAATTAATAAATGGCACTTAGGTTTAATTTTGTTAATGAACCAGGAAGGAGCTGTATATCCACGTGTATTTCAGTAATTCATTTTCAGAATTTTTGTGGGCATATTCACTTACTCTGTAATCCATTCATTTTTTTTCTTTTCCATTTCTACTGAGGGTATCACATGTGACAGGTCCTGAGCTCAGACGGTGAATACATGCTCTCTAAAATTCATAGCTTTGCATGAGACAAAAATCAAATGAATATACAAAGGCATTATAAGGTAATCCTAAATTGTAGTGAGTCCTCTGAAGCAAAAAAGGGGGTGCTCTTATGGGGAGAAGGCAGGGTGATTTAATACAGGATCCAAGGAGTAACGATGGGCACAGGAAGAGATGGAGGAGGAGTCAATGCCCAGCAGGCATGCCATCCCTGAGGCAGAAGTGAGCCTGGCATATTCCAGACATGGAAAAAGGCCCTGGGCACACTTTCTGTGGCATGTAGGAAGAGGTGGGCACACAGAAAGGGGTGGGCACACAGGAAAATACCAGCCCTGAATGTGCTTGCAGGCAGGTGCAAGAGCAAGGTCAAGTGGGGCTTTGCTTGTCCCTTGTGAAAAGGCAGTGGGGATACGTAGTGAGTTCCTCCATCCCTCAGGCCTCATAGAGATCCCAGAACATACTAGATGCCCAGTGCATCCCTGATGAGTACCAGTGAACGAGTGTGAAGAACCAAGAGGCTTAGGTGTGGCGAACACTTACTACACTGGGTACTTTTAAAAGCAATCTCAATTAACCTCCCAGCTGTCCTATGAGAGAGATGACAGTCATTCCATAAGAAAGTGACTGAGGACCTAGAGAGGCTGAAGAACAGCTTCAGAGAGTAAACCATTAAGCAAAAGAGCCAGGACTCAAATGGGGGTCGGTCAGGCACGCTAATAATCCCAGCACTGAGGGAGGCTGAGGCAGGAAGATTGCAAGTTTAAGTTCACTTAGAGACTTTGTAAGAACTTGCCTCAAAATAAATAAATCTATCTATCTATCTATCTGGGGACGCGGCTCAGTGTGAAGGTCGTGAGTTCAAACCCTAGTATTGGTTCAATCAATTGATCATCGGTGTCTCCACTCTGCCTCACGCAAATATCAGGGCTCTCCACTAGGAGGTAAAAGCTGGAGTACGTGCGTGCCACTCGCCACAGAAGACGCGAGGGCCGAAGGCTGCTTGCTCATTTCCCAGCTTGCACCCTCCTCCGCCTGCGCAAGATCTTCCTCACCCCGCTGTCTCCTTGGGTTAACTTGGAGAGCCGCCCTCAGAACTCTGCAGAGTGGCGTGATTCCTGAGTTTGGGGCTTCGGAGGTTGTGATGACCTCATTTGGGTCAATTTTGTTTTCAAAGTGAACCAAATCACAAAGGTTTTTCTTCTTGTGGGAAATAGCTCTACTTTTCCTTAGCTGTCCACCCTGACAGTGGCAGAGTGACTCACTTGGTAGGTGTTGCAGTCCTCAGGAAGTCCTCTGATTTGGACCTGAGTCCTAACTGCAGGTGGCCTCTCAGACCAAGGCGCTGAGGCACCACCTTGTCCAGTGACAGTTGAAAGGGACACACCCTCCCCAAGGACAGATGCTGTGCCAAAACCCGGCTGACCATGTCAATTTCAGGCTCAGGCTCAGACTCAGGCACAGAGGCCGAGTGAGAACTGGCCATGTGAGCAGGCTCAAAATGAGGAAAAAATCCATCTCTGTGCCTGCAAACCCCAGACCCCATCACCAGTTGTAGTCAGCGAATCATCTCATCCGGCCAACCCAATGTCTGTGAGAACCTGGTGCTGGGGCAGGGGTGTAGTTTACCTGGCTGCGTAAAGAGGCAAAAGAGAAAAGGGTCCCAAGCCAGCACCTCTGAGACCTAAACACCTTTTCTCATAGTGAGAGTCATTTTCTTAAATCTTTTTCAGGAGGAAAGCATTTTCCAATAATTCAGTCAAGGTACCAGGGCAGGTCGAATAGTCAAAATATGATGTCCTCTTTTCAAAAGGATCCTTTATTTTGGTAGGCTTACTTTTCTTCAGCTCCTTGTATATTCTAGTTATGAGCTTCCTATCTGAGATGTTGGTGAATATTTTTTCCCAGTCTGTTGGTTCTCTTTTTATGATGTTGATAGTTTCCTTTGCTGCGCAGAAACTTTTTCATTGACAAGATCCCATTTGTTAATAATGGGGATAATTTCTTTTGCTTTTGGTGTCTTGTCAAGGAAGTCTTTGATGTCTTTTAGGTAATGGAATACTATGCATCTATAAAGTCCAACAGCGTGGAGGCTTTTGCAGGCAAATGGAAGAAACTTGAGAACAGCATGCTTAGTGAAGTGAGTCAGAAGCAGAAGGTGAAACATCGAACGGTCTCTCTGATATGAGAAGCCCAGATCACAACTATCTCATGGAACTTAAAACAAAAAACAAAGTGAACCAGGGGGGTAGGGAGGTAGGGAGGGGTGGGCCAGGGGAGGCACAAAAGGAGAATGGAAAAGTCCTCGTCACCTTGACAAGATACGTATGTGCACAAAATGCTCAACTTCCTTGTAAACCTTAAATTTTGTGCTTATACATATCAATAAAATGGGGGGGGGGGGGTGGAATATGCTGTCCTAGCCCAAGGAGGAATTTTGAGCAGCTCCCCTCCCACTTTGGTAGAATGACCTTAAAACTTGTTCACATGCAGCTTTCTCTGCCTGGCCCTTCAGTTTCGGACCTGGTAAAAAGATTCTGCAACAGGTACCTGCCAAATGCCATCTGGAGGAAGACTCCTGGGAAATGTTCCCAGACACCTCCTGCTTGTGAAGGTGTTTCTCTGGCCTGAAACAGACTTACTTACCGTGTCTGACTTAGGAGTTAGCAGACAACAAGGGAAGACACACGGGCATCAACGTAACAGTGAGCCAGTAGCCCAGCGCGAAGGTATAGGCCCAAATCCCTGCTTCATAAGAAGCTGAGGCAGGAGGATCACGCATTCGAGTTCAGCTTGGGCAACTTAGTGATTTAGTGAGACTCAGTGTGAAAATTATTTTTTAAAAAATTAAAAGACTAAGGACCAGGTTCAGTATGTAGGCCCTGGATTCAGTTTCTAGTACCCAGGAAAAAACTGAACCCCAAAATCAGGGAAGCAAAAGTAGATGTTTGTGTCCTCAAATTCTATCCCAATTCAATTCCTTCGCTCTTCTAAAAAGCTTTCTTTTTCATTCTGGAATATTATGGCTTTTTTCCTTCTTTATCCTTCTGGGGTTTATATCCTAGGCACTTCCAGATGCCTACATCTTGAAAGCAAAGCAACCATCTCCATTTTGACCTCTCTCTCAGAGCACCTGTGTCCTAGCTGTCATATGTGGTCATGGAAACAGGCACTGTGGACACTATGAGGTCCCTGTTTCAGGATTCTGCCTTCACAGGACCTCAAGGCACACTCTCACACATCTGAATTGTCTTAGCCAGAGAGGTCAGGATGGTACCCAAATGCCAACTGAACTATGAAATTTCAATGCTATAATGTCAGGAAGATTCTGCGTGCAGGTCAAGGAACAGCATTCCCCTTGCTTATCACTCGAGGACCCAGAGTAGCAGAAAGGCCATGACCCTGGAGCTGGACCAACTGAACCAAATAACTCCCAAGGTCATCTCAGCCAAAAGAGTAATGAAGGCGTTGTACTAGCTTTCACCTGCTTCGTCCCAGAAATGACCCACTTCCGGTCACTGTACCTAGTTCCTTACTCCTCTGTTGGTTACCACTAGTTCTGTCACTGAGATGTGAGCATCTAGGCTTGAGCAATTGGCCCATCTCATGGCATAAACTCTACTAAACACAAACACAGTTTTGTGCATAAGCGTTAATATGTCTAGCTTTCGAAAGTCACCTCAGAACTTCAACTAAAATGCCTCTGCCATGTTATTGCTATTATTCAGGTTGGTATTTGATACTAACTTTCTTCTTCCTTTTGCAGCACTGGGTCGTGAACCCAGGGCTTTCACACTGAGTTACACACCAGGCTTTTTTCTCTTTCTTTTTATTTTTTAGTTTGAAAGACGGTCTTCCTAAGTCACTGAATTGGTCAGCCGAGGCTCAAACTTGTGATCCTCTTGCCTCAGCCTCCCAGAGTGCTGAGATTATGGGCATGTACCACTACTCTCAGGTTACACTGACTCATGGTGGATAATCATTATTAAGGTAAGAAAAGCTCCTACACTTTTCAACTTTTGAAGCAAGAATGAAGAAGGTTTGTCTTAAATATAACTTAAAAGTTAAAGACATGGAAAAATGTAAATGATGTGATGTCTGGAAAAGTCCAGTGGGCTTTGCTGTTGGTCACCCAAGCCTTCAGGATAATGGACTGGAGAAACAACTGCCACGCCTAGGGGGCCACTTGTCTCCTCTGAGCCTAGTGGCATCTGCTTCCGCTCCTCTCTGGGGCTCCCGTGTTGGGTCAGGGTTACTTCCTGGGGCTTGTGCTGATCCCCATTTGAATGGCCACTACTTCATGGAGGCAGAGCAGCGCCGCAACTGCACAGAACGGCCAGTTTCCCCCAGCTGATGCTGAGTTCCTCAAGCTCAGGCAATGTCCCCTTTGCTCTTGTTGATGGTGGGCACAGCACTTGCATTCCAGTCTGCCCTTGCATGCCTTCACTCAATGCCCAGGGAAGGACCAAGAGGGATGTCCCCTGCATCTCAGAAAAAGACCTGTGAAACCTTTCTACAAAATGCCTGCCACAACTGTACCTTCCTCCCTTCGCCTCGGTAAATGTGAGCATTTTCAGGTCCAGTTGTACCTAGAACACCCTTCCTCATATCTTTTTCCATTTCCTTCTCTTATTCTTCAGCTGCAGGAGCCAGAGCTGAAGGTCCAGGTTTGCCACAGACATGCTAGAACCAGGCAGCCGCAAGAAACCAGGCTCGCCGCCACCGTCGATGTTTCCCATACCCTATCTGCTGGCGTCCTGACCTGCCTCCAGCTTGGGCTGGGCAGGTCTGTGGTGGGGCAAGTGGGAACCAGAGACAGAAGACTAGGACGAGAAGGTAGCCCTCCAGGTGCAGCCAGGAGAGTCCAGCATCCTGGATTCAAACACACACCATGCGTTTACTAGCCGTGCGACGTGCCTTAAGTTAGTCAACCTCTCTGCTGTTCACTGTCCTTGTATGCAAATTGGAGATGAGGACATAGCTGTGCTCAGTGAGAAACCATGCAAAAGTTCTGGGCCAGCTCATATATCCCCCTCCCAAATTCCTGAAAAGGCCCTGAATCAATGTAGTTATCACAAACATATACTAATAAAAAATAATAATTATGGGGGAAAAAGAGAATTCCTGAAAAGGGACAAACTGACATGATCAATTGTAAGCTTTTTTCCAGATCTGGCGCTACAGTAAAGAGTTTAGAGCAAACAAACACACAATCTGTCTAGTAACTACACAAAACCTTAATGAGCAGGAAACAAAGTCAAATCTGGACTCAGTTAAGGAAAACATATAGATATGACACCTACTCACCTTCTCAGATAAGCATGACCCATCCCCTCCTCTCCAGATCAATCCTGAAGCCACCCCCCACCCCCATGGATCAGCTCAAAAGGACTTACCATGGGAAATCACGATATGCCTAATCATTTTAGCAATAATCGCTGAAAAATCGGTCATTACTGGAAGTGACCAGCCATTTGGCTGCAACCGCCTGAAGCAAGATAATAACAGCAAACATGGAGATGATTATTTTAGCAAATTGCCAGCAACTGGTAAATTCAGAACACAAAGGCCCCATGCCTGTCTGGGGTCTCTGGGAAATCCATTTATGGGCAAAATAAATGCTACTGCTTAGGACATAAAAGCTGTATGTGCCACTTTCTCTCTAAGGCAGGAACAGTACAGTGTAGGGGTTGGGTCAGGGAGGAAACTGTGGGAGGGGTGAATTGAGGGGGCTAGGGAGAGAGAAGCCCACTTTTCCTACTTTGCTGAGCCCAAGGGGCAGCCGACCAGATGAGAAGTCTCAAAGTGAGCATAAAACCACATACACCATCAGCAGAACTCCTACATCTAGGAATTAGTTCCATATGTTTTGTTTGTAAGAGATAGAAAGCTTAACTAATTTAAACAACAGTGGAACGTTTGGGCTCTGTGAAGACAAAAGTCCTGAGATCAGTTCAGGCATGGCTTGACCAAGAGAATCACTGGATGTTTCTGGTCACCTCACCTAGCTTGACTTTCTCTTTGCTGGCCCCACAGCAAGGCAGGTGAAGACTTGCTGCATTCCAGGTTCAAGTACATTTCCCAAGAGACTCAGAAATAAGTAGAATGGACTCTGAGGTCCAGAGGAAGTTCTTGAACGGCCAAGTGCAGGTGCCAGCACGTGCAATCCGCCTGATACAGCTGTAGCACACGAGAGGGCCACAGGGCAGATGTACCTCCCTGCCACTCACTGGGCTTATGAAACTTGGGGCGTCCCCTAGTTCCTAGCTTCCTTATTCCCCTTTACCCGGTGAGGAAACTTCTACCTAAATAGCTTATTCTGCAGCTCAATCCAATCTGGTGACTTTATCTCCACGTCATGGTGGAGCCCACAACCGGCTAGGTAAGTTCCTACTGTTTTATTCTTTGACAAACTCAGCAAAGAAACTGGATTTTATAGGATTTTGAACAGGAGGGCAGAGAATACCTTCTCCAACCCTGGAGCAATCCTGATTTCCAGCAACACCACACACAGGAGATTCTTCCCTTCAAACACAAGCTCAAACGGCTGGGGCACACACAGCCAGTCAGTGCAATGGGCCTCATGTGTCTAATTGGCTTTGATCTGCGTTCTCTTTGGTGAATGGAAGGAAACAATTAAACAAAATGATGAAAATGTTCATAAAACTGAATGAAGAACCAAACTCAGGACCGAGGGCAGATTTCGGAGAGCTGGGAAGCTGCATGCAAGAGGACTAGGAGGACAAAGAAAATCACACTTATCTACACTTGCTAAGAGCCTCTGTCACCACCTCCTCATCCCTTCATCTTTGGTTTAAGCTCAGACTTCGACATCAGCTCGGGTTTACACACCCCTTCTGAATGCACAAAGTTCTTCCCTTCCCTAGTACTCCTTCATTTTCTTTTCTGGATGCCAGCTTCTAGCTCACCTTCCAGACTCAGACTCCTTCCTGCAGAACTTTCTGGTCCTCTAGGCTTGGGGAAACAACTGCCTCTCTGCATTACTCTCACTATCTGGGAAGGAAGGGTGGATGGGTGAGGGCAGTGAATCTTGTCTTCTTGCTTCAGCGGCCTCCAAGAGGAACAGCTTTGAGGGGTGACAATGTCAGCAATTAAGAAATACAGACTTAGGGTCACCAAACATCTGGCTCCAGGAACACAGAAGTGCTTACACCATAAAAGACATTTCTGGGAGAAGATGGAGTGTGAGATCCTGTGACGAAGGACGCAAGTGAGTGTGTCCCCAGGGTGGGAGGTAGGAGGCTGGTCCTGTGATCAGATCCAAGGTGGAAGCCATGAGGCAATGGGAAGTTAATGGGATCAGCAGGGCGCCCCCTGTGTCCAAGGATGGATGCTCGAGTTCTAGGCACTAAGACTTGCCAAATTTACCCAGTAACCTAGAGGAAGGTGAAGTTTCAGGGCGACTGCATACAGAGTTGGAAAACTCTGCGGAACAGCACCCCCAGTGTAGAAGGCACCCTGGTCCGGCACAGGTCTCTGGGCCTGGAGTAACCAGGGAGCACAGGAGCAATGCCCTACACTCCAGTGTGACCCTGTGTCCTTTGCATATAACAGTTCCTTTGATCTGTCCCACATTATCAACCTGGGTGAGCTTTTCTTTTTCAAATGAAGAAATAGAAGTCAAATCTCTTGCTCAAGGTCCCCTAGCAGTCACATGACAAGCCAGGATCCCAGGGTCGGACCAGCAAGATGGCCCCCGAAAGTGCACTCCCACTGCAAAGCAGAGACAGACAGAGCTAAGCCCAACCTCTGCACTTCCACCTTTGCGCCTGCGACCTCGGAAGTCTCCTCTCCGAGCCTCAGGGTCCTTATCCTTGGAGTTCCCACAATGGGCCCTGGGCAGAGAGTTAGGCCTCTTGGTGGCTCCGACTGATGCAAGTTTATTCACATTTCCTTTTCAATGCAATGATGGTGGTTCAAGCCTGTAACCTCCGTGTTCTGGAAGCCTGAGGCAGGAAGATCTCAAGTTGGAGCTCAGCCTGGGAAACTTAGTAAGATCCAGTCTCAAAATCAAAACCAATATATGGACTAGAGATGTTTGTAGCTCACTGTGAAGGCCCTGGACTTGAGAGTTGCCATGGGAATGTGAATCGTCTCCTGAGCAGCACCCCAACCTCCAACACCCCATCCTCTAATACAGGGCGGGTTTCTCCCTTCACCAGTTCATCTGAGGTCTCCGCCCTGTGGAAGAGGCTCGGGATCTGTGGCAGTGAACTCAGCAACATTTGTTCTCAGCCCCAGAATAAACAGAAGGCAGCTCTCCCGTCTCCCAAAGTGCATTTACTGTACTCCAAACAGATGAATTCCCTCTGTTTGCATTAATCGCATGACTATTTGGTCCAATTATTCTTACCACTTCAGCAATCATGGTGTGCTTGTTCAAGAAGAAAGAAATAACAACAGCTTATCTTGTCGAGAGCAAAGAACAAACAGTGAAAAATCAGGGTCCGCTCCTAAACGCTCCACTTGCTGTCATTGTGCTAAAGAGATGATTCACGTTCTCATAGCAACTCGGGGAGGAAGAAAGAGGGAGTGAGGGGTTCTGAAAAGGATTCAGTTGCAATGGTTAAAAAACCTTTTCAAAATCAGTCCAAATGGAGATAAAACTATTTTTATCGCCCAACTCAACTCTGCCTGCCCCCACCCCATCCTGTCTTCTGCTAGTGACTGATTTACATAGGTTTAAATAATTCTTTCAAAGAACACATTTCATCTGAGTAGGGTAGTGGACAAAGCACTTAATGGTGGTTCATCCCTCGGGACTGGAATGTTTGCAGGGAAGGCTCAGAGGTGGGGGCTAAAAGAACCAGGGCCGAGACACCATGAGGCCGCTCCAGGCTGAGAGGCAGAGAGAGAGCGGACACTGACTTTCTCTGGCGACACCAGGCATCCAGTCAGGCCTGTGCCATGGGACAGCTCTGGGCATTTTCCTCATACAATGTTTTCCACAAGATTACATCTAGCAACCAAGAAGAAGTGAAGAAAAAAAATGACTGCTTTTTCATGGCCCCACGCTTACATCAACATGCAGTCCATTTCCTGGCCAGTTACAGGAACTGCTGCCTCTTGACTCTCATCACCTGTCTGTAAACCTCTGGATAACACAGCAGGCATTTGTGTGGGTACTGTCATGATTTAGATCCCAAATGTCTCCCAGAAGTTTTATGGTCAGAGAGGGGCAGGGCATAAGGGCATGACCTAGAAAGTGAAGAAATTTCAGTCTCCACCTCCTCCCTTCTCTCTCCCTTCTTTCTCTCTCTCCTTTCCTCCCACTCTCCTGCCTCTTGGCTGCCATGAAGTGGGCTGCTTCCCTCCACCATGCCCTCCCCATGATGTTCCTGCTGGCAACCCACTGATCATGCATGTGCTGAAACCAAGAGCCAAAATCCACTTGTCCTTCTTGAAGTTGAATTTTGAATCAGGCATTTTGCTCCAGCAACAGAATGCCATTGCCATCATTAAGCAATGTAAAAATCAAGCCAGCCAAGCCACAAACAGCACACCTCAAGGCCACTCCGTGCCAGTGGGGTGCTGTGAACAGGAAACTGTTAGCTAATAAAGCCATCCATGGGTGGTGGGACCTGGGCTGTGTGACTGTGGCTCAAAACATCACCATCAGGACTGGAGGATTGCATTCTCTGCCAACCTGTCATTGGGTTGTAGCGGTGGGACAGCCTCACTGGTGTTATATTTATTAGCAGTAACTGAGAGCATCTGAACCCTGAAGTAACCAGAGGAGTTGGCAGCTTCATGAACCAATCTGGAGGGTCACTGAGCATCTGTAAGGATAATCATCTTACCGTTATCACGCACAACTCTCCTGCAAGGTCAGGGGTTTAACAACAAGCTGAGTCTTTCGGTCACGTGGTAGCTTAGACTCACAAGGGACCCCTGCTGCACTAAAGGATCCACCTGACAAAGTCACACACACTCACCCATGCACCAAAAGCTGAATGCCCTAGCTAGGAACATGACGGATGAGTTAGTTTCTGCTCACTTTGGTGTACAGTTTAAAAGTGGGGATAAAGATAAATCCAACATTACAATACAGTAACAAAAGTCAGCAAGAGACATAAATACCAAGTATAAATTTATCATATATAAGTATTGCACTATTAGGGTAATGACATCCCAGAAAGACATCCTAGAGACGATGGTGTATAAGAAAGGCTTCAAAAGATGAACAGGAATTTGTTAGATGTGAAAAA
>PVKB01000159.1:850042-1041627 GCA_004027205.1 Ctenodactylus gundi | reverse complement strand
GGGGAGGGGGAGGAGGGGGAGGGGTGGGCCCTGAGAGGAGCGGGGCGGGGGAATGGGGCTGGCCTGGCGGGCGGAGGAAGAGGGAGGAGAAAAAGGAGGAAAGGGGGAAGACGGCCGACAGGAGGCAGTGACGGTGAAGAGGAGGAAGGAGCGGGAGGACAAGGCGCAGGAGGAGGAAGGGGGTGAAGAAGGGGGAGGATAGGAGGAAGAGAGGAGGCATGGGGAGGATGGGGAGCAGGAGAGGAGGAGGAGGGAAGATGGGAAAGGGGAGACAAAGAAGAGGAGGAGGAGGAGGAGGGAGATGACGCGGGAGCGCCGCCGTGGGGCCATGCTGGGATGCTCCCTCATGGCATCTGCAGGCTTGTCTAGAGCCACAAACTCTGCCTTCTCTCAGCTTTTTTGGGGAGGGGACCCTTTTGTTTTGCTGATTTCCTGGATGCTGTGCCCTAACTCAGAGTCAAACGGGCGCCTTACCACGTCCTGTCCCCATCTTGCAGAGTGCACACGCTGGAGGCAAACTGATTTTAAGTCAAAGTACCCTTGGCAGTGCCGACTAGAGAGTCATCCCAACTTCAGTGAGAAGGCTGAGATTAATTAGTCAACATTCAGGGAGATAAAATACCAAACAATGGGACCTTCAGAGTGTTCCCATTCCCGGAAGCATCTAGAAAGGCAGATGATGGGAGAGATTGGTTGATTGTGGCTCTGGGGATGGAACCCCGGGCCTTCACACAGACCTACAACCCCGTATCCCCAGCCCTTTATTTATTTATTTATTTATTTATTTATTTATTTATTAAGACAGGGTCTACCTAAGTCAGGTTGCCTACACTGAAGCTCAAACTTGCCACTCTCCTGCCTCACCCTCTCGGTGTCCTGGGATTGCAGGCCCGTGCCACTGGACTAGGTTGAGAGTTTTAATGTTTGAAGACTGACAAACCAGCACCCATTCTAAGTATGACACCCAGCTGCACTTCCGCTTGCAGCTTTGTCCCAAGGGTACTGTGGTAGGCTGATACTGGAGGATCCTAAATTCAAGCTCTCTTTGGGCAACTTATAAAAATGGACTGGGGTTGTAGATCATTGTGGAGGCCCTGAGCTTAACCCCCAGTACCACACTCACAGACAAATGCTAAGACACAGTATCTGTGTGTTTCCAGATAATTATCTGATGATTTTCAACAAGCAAGGACAAATAGATATTCTACTCTGTGGTATCTGGCTTCAGAGGGCTGCACAGATTGTGTTTTTAAAAAGTCAGTGGCAGCACTGCCCAAGAAGCAGGCATGTTCTCTTCGTGGTTATGGGTGACCAAGGCACTTACCTACCTTGAAACCTATTTTGAATAGTTTTTCTTTCCTCGTTATTGTTTAGTAAAGCTATTGGTCTGAAATCCATTGTAACACAACAATATAAAATACTTTCAGTCTAATTTTCTGGGTGAAAACTTGGTATGATTAGATGTACTTCTATATTATAAGATCCACAAATGTACACATGCTAGACAAATTGTGAAATTTTGATGGTGCTGAGGAAGGTAAAAAGTTCAGAAAATCAAGGTCAGAATGAAAAAAGGAAACAGTCTGTGTCTAACACAGGCTGGGAATAAGCACTTGAGTGTGGATGGTAGGAGAGTGTTGTATGCTGTATGTACCATCACGTGTGGATGGTGGGAGTGTAGTGTGTGTACTTACATACAACGGTTTTGCTTGATGCTGATAGTATCACCATGCCTAGCAGCTGTCAGCTAAACAAGGAGCTGAGACTGTTTATTTATAAAGATATTCCTAAGTTATTTGCAATGATAGTGCTTCAGAGTAGAGTTTACTTTGCAGTTTCTTTCTTTGTTTCTTTTCTTTCCTTTGTGTGTGTGTGTGTGTGTGTGTGTGTGTGTGTAGTACTGGAGATCAAGCCCGGGACCTATGCACTCACCTGTATCTCAGCTCATTTTTACTTTTGATTTTTGAGATAGAGCCTTTCCAAATCCCTAATTTTCCCAGCCTGGGTTTGAACTTGTGGTCCTCCTCCCCTCCCTAAGCCTCCCAGAGTGCTGGATGAAGGTTTATGCCACTGAGCCTAGAGGCTTTGCAGGGGTTTTTTGTTTGGTTTGGTTTGTGTTTTTTGTTTGTTTGTTTGTTGGTTTTGTTTTTTTGAGACAAGGTCTGGCTTTGTAGCCCTAGCTGGTCCTGAACTCACTATGGATCCCAGGCTGGCCTTGAACTCACAGCAATCCTCATGCCTCAGCCTCCCAAGTGCTGGGATTACAAGCGTGCACCACCACACCTGGGTTTGCAATTTTTAATTGACATCCAAGGTTGCTCAGCCTTTTGCTCCTCAGGCCACTGAATCTCACAGATCATGGTGGGCTTTCTCCTGCAGGTACGGCAGTGGGTACCTTACAAAGTGTGTTATGAATAGGACCATCCACCACTGTTTGTGTCTCACAAAGGTTAAAGTTCATAGGCTGCTGCTTTTCCTAAACAAAGTCAGATACCCTACAAGATAAGAAGACAAAGAAGCCAACCCTTGACATTTTTTTCGATACACTTGCTGGGCTGTCTTCTTCATGTACTTCTGGCATGAAATGCTCAGAAACCATCCATCAAACCACTGAGTTCCACAGGGTTTGAGACAAGCTGAGGTAATGTGTAGAGGTTCCCAGGCTGTGGAGGCAGGGGAGGGGAATTGGGTTGACTATTTTTACAATATTGAGGACCCTACCTAGAGCCTTCGTGCTGAGCTGAATCCTAAGACCATTTTTTTAGTTTTGATTTTGAAACAGGTCTTATTGAGTTGCTCATCTGTCCAAGCTGGGCTGGAACTTGCACCCTCCTGCCTCAGTTTCCCAGAGGGCTGGGACTACAGCTGTGCCCAGGCCACGAAGCCCTAGTTTGGAGTGTGAGTTTATAAGATTCCATGAGGTGCCATGCTGGGTACTGAAACAGTAATGCCTACAACTCAATATCCGAATTGTTTTTGGTTTCTTGCAAATCTGAGATTTCTCAGAGCATCTGGGAGGGGGAAAAAAAAAACCCCACATTTCTCCGTAGTAGTATGAAACTGGTCTGGTTTCAGTATCATCTCTACCCAGAGTAGTAAACAGTATGTGGAGTGGTGACTGCGCTGCCTTCTGTGCTGTTGTGGAGACAAGCTGTCAGGGAGCCTGCCTCTCTCCTGCTCTGGTGGCTATACACAGAGAAAGGTGTGCAGGGGACAGGCCGTGGACTGACACAGCAATATATACATTTTGAAGATGTGTCAAAATACAAGGCACTGAGGCAGGCGCTCCACACTGACGTTGGGAAAGTGTGGGCATTTCTCAAGCTGATTGCTATTATTATGTGTCACAAATGCATGCTCATAAAAGAAATTTTTTTAGAAAGAAAAAGTGTGTACAGTTTCACGAAGGCAATGATAAATATCGCTCACCGAGGCTGCTGTGCTAGGTTCTTAATTGGTTCCCCCAGCTAGGGTTTTTCTCTCTTTAAATCCACTTGTAACCACAGCGAGGATTGTCTTTCCTCTGTCACATGAAAAAATCACAAACCTAAACGCCACCATGATCCAAGTGTACTGGCACAAGCCTGGAACCCAGGCCCTCTGGGAGGCTGATGTAGGAGGGTCACAAGTTCAAGCCCAGACTGAGCAATTTAGCAATTCAGTGAGACTCCTTCTCTAAATCAGAAGTTAAGATAGAACCGGAAACGTCGCTGAGTGAGAGGCGCTGGGTCTAGTTACCAAAACTGCACATAAATAAATAAATACTTTCAATCGTACCTATTCTTTTTTTTATCTTTTTCCCGCAGACTTATTCTTATTTAGCTGCCTGTGTCATTGCCTCCCACCCTTCCCTGCCTGTAAGCCCCTTGAAGACACACCATGTTCCTTTTATCTCTGCAGCCTCCATGGACAGTAGATAAGTACCCGGCACAGAGTACGTACTGGGTAAGAAAGGTGAGTGTCACCCTACCCTGAACACGCGTCTCATCCTGCCTGACCTCGTGCGGGGAGCGCAGTCAGGCATGCGCTCTTCGTAGGTGGCTCTGCAGACGCCAGCGCCCAGCAGGCCTCACCTCCAAGTACTCGGACAGTTTTCAGCCACCACTCTCACCAGAAGAGTACGAAGTTAATGCCAGAGGTCGCGGGGAAAGCAGGGCCAATTTGTGAGTGCACCGCTGTAGAACACATTATAAACATTTCTAGAAGCGCTTGCAGGGCCCCCAGCCACATCCACCGAGATGCTGATGTGATGACCATGCAGGAAAGAAGTCCAGGGGTGGAGCTAGGGTGGGAAGCAGTTTTATATTCTAGATCTCTTAAACTACATTTCTGGTCGGATGTGGCCGTCTGCCAGAGGGGCCACCGGAAGATGGAGGCCACATTCTTAAAAACAGAGATGGACTAAGGAAATCGTTTCTCTCAGTCTCTGTCTCTGAGCAGTTGTTTGTTTTAGCAGTCCTTTGCTTACATGAAACACACCACTTCTGCTTTCATTCTCTTTAATGGTGTTCTCTCAGAATCTTTTAATCTGCAGGTTCCTCCTCAGATTCTTTTAAGTTGTGATCCTACATTTTGCCAGGTTTCTGTATTTCTATAACACAAATATTCCCTAACTGTAATTTGCCACACATATTTTTGATGTGTGTGTAATGCCTTTACTGTCATTCTGGTTTTTAATTTTTTGTGGTATTGGGGATCAAGCTCAGGGCCTTTGCACTGAGTTATATCTTTAACCTAATTTTTATTTCTGTTTTCAAGGCAGGGTCTCAAGAAGTTGCTAAGATGCCCAGGTTCAATTCAAACTTGTAATCCTCCTGCCTCTGCCTCTCAGAGCGCTGTGATTACAGGCCTGTGTGACTGGGCCCATTACTGACCAGTCTTTCCTGGGGGAAAAAGAAAAAACATCTAAGACATAATCAAGGGGCTGAAGGAATGGCACAGTGGCTAAAGCACTTGCCTTGCAAGCTTAAAGCCCTGAGTTCAATTCCCTAGCACCACATAAAAATGAGTGTGGTGGTGCATGCCTGTAATCCCAGAACTCAGGAGGCTGAGACAAGACAGGCCAGCCTGGGATACACCAGTGAGTTCAGGAGTAGCCTTGGCTACAGAGCAAGACCCTGTCTCAAAAAAAGAAAAAAAAAAGACAATAAAGAATGAGAGAACAGAGAGTTATGTACACAGCAAGAAAATGTTTAAAGGGGCTGAAGGAATAGCTCAGCAGTTAGAGTATTTGCCTAGCAGGTACTAACTAACTGAGTGGGAATCCCCAGCACCACATAAACTGGGCATGGTGGTGCAAGCCTGTAATCCTAGCACTCAGGAGGCTAAGGCGGGAGGATTGCTCTGAGTTCAAGGCCAATCTGAGCTATGTAGTGAACTCAGAACCAAACTGGATTACAGAGTGAGACCCTGTCTTAAAAAAAAAAAAAAGGAAAGACAGATAGAAAATGTTTATGGATGCCAAAAATTGCACAAACTCATATTCAAACTCAAATGATTCTAGTCTACAGTGTTAACAAGTTAAAAAATGAAAAAAAAAAATATTTTGCCATCTTAGTGGCAGTATAAATCAGTTATCCCTCATAACCCAATCACTTTCCAAATACCGGAAGTCTTGGGGGAACATTCCACATCCAAACCACAATAGAGACAGACCCATAGGTGTCTACCCTCACATGGCTTACAGGTCTGTAACCCTGGCAATCTGGGAGGCTGAGACAGAAGGACCACAAGTTCTAACCCAAACTGAGTGACTTAGTGATTCAGCAAGACCCTGTCTCATCATGAAACATTTAAAAAGAGGGCTGGGATGTAGCACAGGGATTCTCATTCCAAGTGGGCTTTCTGGGTCACTCTAAGAGTCTCTGCATTCCATAAGAAATTTCAGGTATGGATAATATGTTATTTAGTTCACAAACCTGTAATCCTTTAACATCCCAGTGGTCTCTGCCTCTGACCTCTCTTTCTTTTCTGTTCTCCTTTTTCCTGTCTTTTTAATATCTATATTAAGACTAGGGCTTGTTCTTTCTCTGTTGCCCACCAAGTGTCAGGACTCAGAATTACTCTTTTTCTTCAAGGAGACTACTCAGCCATCATTTTTTTCTGTTTACTGTACAAAGTGAGAAAAACTATTTGGCAAAATCTGAGGCCAAGAGTCGCAACCCTTCTAAGAGAACATCTAATCTAACCTTTTTCTCAGAAGGTAGCTTCACTGTCTGAAAAACACTCTGCTTAAGCACTGATTAAAATTTCAAACATCAATCCATTCCCATTCAAAAATAGTCAGAAATATGTACATTAGATATCCCTTGAGACTGTTTGAATGTGAAGACGAAAGCTTTCTTTTTTCAGAAATCATTTTGTTTTTGCCAAGCCTATAAGACTTGAAAAATAATTTAAAACATTTAGTGAAACCCAATATCCCAAGAGATTCATCCGTCTCTCCCAAATTGTTAGAACATGTGCTTTATTTCTGCACCTAAACTTATCCAATTTGGGCCTTCTCCTTGAATTAAAAAGGGAAAAAAGAAACTTTTAAGCGAGAGGGGAGAACAGGCTACCAAAAGAAAAATCCAAACCAACTTGTGACTCTTGGATTTGAGAATTCATCTGCAGTTGTGGCTTCTGTTCATAGAAGCTCTTTGAGAATGCAGATAGCCTCAGCATTCTCTTATAGGAGAATCCTAAAGTGCAAATACTCTAAGGACCAAAATGAAAGAGAAATGACAGGAAACAGGGAGGTAGACTTTGTGGAGATGGGAAAGGGATCTGGAGGCGAGGGAGATGGAAGGGGAAGTCAAAATGTTTAGGATGCAACATGTAACCAGGCTGGAAGCAAAGAATCGGACCCCCTGCACTCTGGGAGGCTGAAGCCGAAGGATCATGAGTTTGAGCCCAGCCTGGCTAAGGTAGCAACTTAATGACAACCTGTCTCAGAATAAAAAGTTAAAAAAGGGCTGGTGATGCAGTTCAGCGTGAAGGCCCGGGACTCAACCCCTAGTACCACACAAAAAAAGGATGTAGTGTGTATATTCACCAGTCCCCAAGATGTATGTAGTTCCTGAGTATTTGCACCAATTCCCCTGAATGAATGTAATGCATACTGATAAAAATAAATTTGAAAAAAATGAACAAAACAACAACAAAATACAAACAACTACAATCTCCAGAGGTCGCATCATGCCCCAGGAGCTGCTCAAGTTTCTGTGAATAGTGCACTGGTGGATTCTATCAGGGTGCCCGACCAGAAAGCCCCGGTCTGCTTATAAAGACATGATACCAAGAAGATAGAGGGGGGATGGGCAGGAACGAACCTCTTGGCAGGTTGGGGGTTAGGGGGAACCAGAGCTTAGCTGAGCCCCTGGGCCATGTCTGAGTGACACCTCCAACGTGGCAGTGCGACCTGCCCTAGAGGGAGCACATGTAACCACAAGTGATCACAGGAACACTGGCTCCCCAAGCCTGTGGCTCAGGTCCTTTGTCAGCTTCTTCCACCTGCTCGTGTCCCAGCCTCTGCTCACTGTCTGCTGGCCTTGACTTTGCTGACTCAACCTCAGCTTCCTGTCTCTGTCTCTCCCGGTCTGTGCTGACCCTGCTGCCCTCCCTTCTGCTCTGCTTGGTGAGCACAGGGACAGGGCGAGCCCAGGAGCCTGAGGTCATGTCACTCTGTCTTTCTAAGGAGCAGCAGAAGGAACACCAAGGGAACCTCCTGGGGGAACCACCCCCGATCCATCAAGGCAGCAAGAAAGCAGGCTGGGACACAAGGCCTGTACCCCCAGACTGGGGAACTTAGTGACTTAATGACACCCTGTCTTGAAAAAAAGAAAGAGGACTGGGTTCAAGCCTCAGTACTGTGGAATTAATGAACAAATTAACAAATAAATGAATTAAAAGTGAATAATAGCAGTTCTTACACAAGTCTGATATGTGGTCTAAAAGGACAGCCTGTGATGTATCAAGTTTACCTTTGTAACTCCATCATTATTATTTCTTTCTTTGTTATTGTTGCTGTTCTGGAGGTGAACCCAGGGCCTTCACACTGGGCTACATCCCCAGCCCATTACCAGCCCAATTTTTAATATTCAATTTTTGAGGCAGTGACTAAATGGCCCAGGCTGGGCTCAAACTTGCCATCCTTCTGCCTCAGCTTCCCAAAGTGCTAGGATTACAAGCCTGTACCACAGAGCCTAGGTAATATTAGTTTCTGTCTATATCAGTTTTTTTTTTTTTCTTTTGAGACAGGATCTCACTCTGTAGTCCAGGCTTGAACTCAGCAATTCTCCTGCTTCAGCCTCTCCAGTTTCTGAGATCCAGGTGTATACTACCATGAACAATTTATGTGGTACTTGAGGAATCGAACTCAGGTCCTTAAGCTTGCTGGGCAAACACTATAACCGCTGGGCTATTCCCCCAACCCTTACATCAAATGTTATACAGTAAAACTTTACTGGTCATGACTTAACCTTTCATTATTGGTTAAAGGAAGAATATCTTTCTACCAGCTCTAGTTCCTTCTTCCAGCCTGCTTTGTTCCCCAAAGTCTCCACCATTTGGCTCAAGCCCCCTGGGAGGGCCCCTCTTCCCTCCGAGGGCACTTTCTCCTGACCCCCAGGGTCTCCTCTGTCTACACTATCCTCCCTGGCTCTGCTGACAGAAGGCCACCTACTCGCTTGGTCAAGTTCCAACTCTTCTACGCTTTCCCAGAGGCCCTTCTTCCCTAGGCATGCTTAATTGCTCTGTAATTGTTCCTTCTTTGGTCTGGGCTCGATTTCACCTCAGGGTTTTTGCATTTCCTGTTCTTTGGTCTCAATTCTCTCTCTGAGGGGTCAGACATTTTTAGTGTGTGCTCCAGCTTAGCTGTCTCTTGCCCAGAGGTCTTCATAAACCTCCCAAGGTGAGAGGATTGTATGAGTCTAGAACGCTTCTCGGGGTCTCCCTGCCTTTGTATCACTAGCAATATCTTTGATTATTTTCTTTCTTTATCTGCACAGGGCTGTTTCTGTGTCTCCCACGGTGACACAGTGATCCTGTGGCATGCAGCAGGCACTCAACAAAGATTGCAATGGACAAAAGCTTGAGGATAGTTTCCTCTGGGCCAGTCATTGTACTGGGACATACCAAGTAGGATTTGGGGGTCCCTGCTCATGAGAAAAAGACAAAAAATACTCGAAATAAACACTGGAGACAAAGGATGGAGACAACTCCATATGATGGTCAATGGCTAGGCCAGAAGAGAAAGTGTAGCCAAACCTAAAGAGGAAAGGGAGCCTGGGACCTGACTGAGGCCGCCTGGGTGGTGAGGCCTTTGTATTTCCTCCTGGGCAGCAGCTCTTCTACAGTTGCACCCTGGTGAACCTTCATCAGAGCTTTTGTGACATATTTACTTAATCAAATGAGACTCAGTAGAAGCAGTTGTGAAGAAAACACGTTTACACAATTCTTTCTGCTTTTGTGTCAGGCAACTTTAAGATTATTACATATAAATAGAAATTTGCGCTTTGAATACATTTCCAAGGTAGGGTGGCTTCAAAAATCGTGTCATTGTTTCCAGCCCTTGGGGACTTCCTTTGACATTTTCCCCAGAAAAAAGCAGGTGAATTTTTTGAAGGAGGTGAATTTTACAAAGGGGCAATGAAAAATGAATTTGCTTGATGTTTCTCAGTATAGAACCTTCACGTCAGTGTTGTACAAAATACTAAACACTGAGACGTTGCATAAATTATCTAATTAGAAACAACTCCTGACTCCCATTCAAAATGTCTTCATTTTCTGAAACACAAATATCAGTTTTTGAAAGTCATGTTTTCTTAGCTAGAACAGTGTACAGCTGTCAGATTCTGTTGAGTGTTTCCCTGTTTCCTTTATCTTCTCCCATTTGATAATGAGGTAAACTATTTGCAAAGGTATGATGGTGAATGACATCATGTGTTTGGGCCCAGAAAGTATTTACAGTCTGCAGAGACAAAGCAACAGGGACAGAGAAGCCTTGTGTTTCCCACATCGCTCTCTCTCTCTCTCTCTCTCTCTCTCTCTCTCTCTCTCTGTCTCAAACGCAAATTCAGTACCACAAGGAGCTCTTAAAATGATTATTTTTAAAACACATTTGTTATATACTGGACCATTTCATTCTGTGAAGAAAATGTGGATAATCCATCCACTTATTTTTGTCTTTCCTTTTTACAGGACCTGTTTTGCTTTGGAAACTATGGTTATCTCTCAAGGGTTTAAAATCTTCTAAGCCTACCAAATAAAACATTGTTCTACTGTTAGAATCCTGTCTTGTTTTTGCCAAACTTTGTTATTTCAGAGTTTTGTCAAGTGCCTGACATAAAATACACAGATGGTAAGTATTGTCTGGACACGTAAAGGAGTGACTAGACACAGCCAAGTTACCAGATGTTCAGACAACGCAACCACCAGCCCCTTATCAAAATGTTAAGTGGAACAATACGTACCCTGCTGTTAACTCTAGACCATAAAACGTTAGACACCTATGCATGTAGCAAATAACCTTTCAGTAAATTACAGGATGCATGTTATATTTTGTCTGTGAGATTATTATGGCAAAGAAATAGTGCTTCTATATTGTCTTAGTGGGGGAAAAGGAGCCGTGATGCTCCATTTAGTAATCAATAATTCTATTAGCAGACTTTTTTGAGGCAGAGTCTTCTTCTGTAGTCCAGGTTGATCCTGAATTCCTTATGTAATCCAGGACGGCCTCGAACACACGGTAATCCTTCTGTCTCAACCTCCTGAGAGTTGGGATTACAGATGTGCATCCCCACACCCGGTTTATGTGGTGCTGGAGAATTGAACTCTGCCTTGTGCTTTCTAGGCAAGCACTCTAACCTTGAGCTATACCCCTCCATCCCCTATCAACAAAGTTTTTATTATAAAATACTTAGTTAATAGAAAATTCCTATTGATTGGTGTTGAATGGATATAAAAATCATAGTGGATATCAATTAGAGATGAGTTTAGAACCAGAATTGCGTCCCCCGCAGAAGTTAGCAACCCACAGAGATTGTATTGAGAGACACACTTCTCTGCCCTCTTGACTTCAAAGACTCCTTCAGGGCCTGGGGCAAGCACTGATCATCCAATGGAAGACAACCTCATTCCCTTGGATTTTCTTTCCCAAAAGAAGTCGACTTTTGCCTGAGGGTCTACCCGCTCCGTGTTGCACCAAGGAGCCCTGAAGCAGAATCCTGAGGGCTGGGCTGTATAGCAGCACACTCTTTCCCCTAGCCTGAGACTGGTTAAAGGCCCTGTTGATGACATAATTCTTGTGAAAGACTGCCTGAGGCCCAGGGACAGTCGTTCCAGCTGACACACAGTCCCACTGTTTCTGTGTTGGTGTAGTGTGTGCGAAGTCAAGCTGGGCCCTGGAATTTTTACACTTTGTTGCAACAAAGTGAAGAAAAAGTTACAGGCCGAAAAAAGGCAAAGACAAGAAACAAACAAGAAATGGCCCTTAACTCTGTGGGGAGCCCACCCCCCTCTTCCCTCTTGGTAAGCCTTTTTTTTTTTTTTTTTTTTTTTTTTTTTTTTTTTTTTTTTTTTTTTTTTTTTTTTTTTTTTTTTTTTTTTTTTTTTTTTGAGATATGCTATCTCTCTGTAGTCCAGGCTGGACTCAAGCACACTGCAATCCTTCTCCCTCAGCCTCTTGAGTGCCGGGATTATAAGCAAGCACCACCTAGCCCAGGTTATGCAGTACTGTCGAATTGAACCCAGGGCCTCCTGCTTGCTAGGCGAGCACTTTTGACCCAGCCTGGTGAGGCACTCTTAAGCAAGGTTTTCTGTTACTTGCTGCTAAAAGTATAGTTATGATGCTATATGGATTTCATTTAAGTTGAAATCTTATAAGGCTAAAAGGGGAATAGCAGCTCAGACCTGGTATCCCAGCTCCCTGGGAGGCCAAGGCAGAATGATTGAAAGTTTAAGACAAGCCTAGGCAATTTAGCAGCTTGGAAAGACTCCATCTCAAAAAATGAGTTCGGAATGTGGCCCAGTGCAAAGACCCTGGGCTTGATCCTTGGTACTGCAAAAGAAAGAACAAAAGGTCTTGGACAGAGGATGGTCATCAGATAGAGGTATATAATTCACCAGAATATGTGGCCTCTAATTTTAATATGGGCCAGAAAGTGAGAAAATAATGTGTGTGTATGTGTGTGTGTTACGTGGTCATCACAGAAATTTCCTATTGAGGTTAAAGCACATGAACTTTGATTAGAAAGGAAGAAAAACTATTTTCATAAACAGAGGGAATTCTCTTACATCACGTCTTACATAACGTCTAGGAAGTGATTGCTGACTGGTGGCTTGTTTGGCATCTGTGATCATGAGCTTTCTACAAGGTCTGCAAACCTAAGGGTTACCTTCAGATGGGGCAGCTCCTACCACCGCCACATGACAGACAGTCTCAGATGTGACAGGTACCTATGGACAGGATGCTCAGCTCCGCTGTCCAGGTGAGTAGAGCCTGTGACCCAGGTTCAACCCATACATCCCAGCCAAAGATTTCTTTTTTCAAGTCATATGTTTGGGGATACTTTTTAAAACTTCAGGTCAAGTGACAGAGGACCCAAGAAAAGCTGTTATGAGCATTTATGACAAAAGGACCTGAATTAGTTTGGGTCCTTACAAAAGGAATTTACAGAAATTATAACAAAAAGAATCCATTTGGAAGGCTCACAAGTCTGAGGACAGAGATAGTCCAAGATGGCGGCCTGTATGTGAGAGAGCTGAATGGTCTGATGGCTGCTCTGCCTCCAGGCAGAACACCATTAGGAACTAAAGGACAGCCGGTGAGAGTCTGCTGTGTATCTTGGTTGTTTGAAGAACAATGGTGAACACCAGAGACTAAAGATCAGCAACTAAAGATCCGTGATGGGCAGACAGGTGCAAGTCAAGACTGGAGAGAATCTGGGATGAAGATCAGCAGCGTGTAGCAAGTTGGTGTCTATAGACAACTGTGAGGGTGAGAACTTTTCCAGAGGAAAAAGCTATAACAATCTTTCTTCTTCCATCCTTTTATATAGTTGAGTTCCCAGTTGGGCTTCCCACATCCGGGAGGGTGTTCTTCTCTCATTTGCTGACCCACAAATCACTCACACTCTAATCCAGGCTGGTTCCTAATTGCCTGACCTAGGCACGGTTCCCAAACCCTAATACAGATGTGGTTCATGATTGCCTCAAGTTGACATAATCTCTCCAACAGTCACAGGGGTAGCTCAGGCTGGTCCTGAACTCACCAGGTAGCCCAAGCTAGCCTTGATCTCATGGCAATCCTCCTGTCTCAGCCTCCAAAGTACTGGGATCACAGACATGTGCCACCATGCTCAGCTTTATGTGGTGCCGGGGAATCAAACACAGGGCCTTGTGCTTGCTAGGCAAGCACTCTAACTGCTATGCAATTTCTCCAACTCTGAGAGAGGCTATTTTTAAACACTAAAGTAAGAGAGAAAAGCTGATCCTTGTGCCTGGCATTATCTAGGCATTCCCATGCGTGGGGGAAAGCCCTCTTCTCCGAGCCTGTTGTAGTGCCCTTGTTCCCCCAGGAATTGTGCCACAGAAGGACCTAGGACCCCTCAGGCCCCAGTTCTGCCCCCATATGCAGTGCCAAGAACATACTTTGGCACTTCCTGAGGATCCATGCAGCTGAAAGGCTGACAAGACAGGGCCAGTTCACCTGTCACAGCAGCCATCGTCAAGGTCCCCCTAGCAGCTCCATATTCACTTGCTACTATTGTTTTATGGCTTATAAAGATTAGAAAGATAAGAAGAGATTCATGTTACAAAGCACTGACTCTATTGTTGGTATTATCCAGATATGAAGATTAATTACCAGGGCCCTGTGGTACAGGCATGTAATCCAGCACTCTGGGAGGCTGAGGCACAAGGATTCCAAGTTCAAGCCCAATCTGGGCAATTTAGCTACTTATTAAAAACCTGTCTCAAAATAAAAACATAAATAAAAATGACCTGGGAGGGGCTAAAGGTATATAGTTTAGGGGTTAGAGTGCTTGCCTAGCATATGTAAGGCCCTAGGTTTTTTTCCCCATCTCCACATAAACCAGGTGGAACATGTCTGTACTCTCAGCACTCAAGAAGCTGAGGCAGGAGAACTGCTGGGCTACAGAGTGAGTCCAGCACCAGACTGGACTGCAGAGGGAGACCCTGTGTCAAACAAACAAAGAAACAGAGGGCTTCAGAGAGAAGGATGGATGTGACTGAACCTTATATTGGGCTTAGACGAGCATGGGGTGGTGGTGGGGGGATGTTAGTGGAGTAGGCTAGACATTGAGCCAAGAGAAAAGCAAGTTGCCTAAGAGGGAAGGGGTCGGAGCTAAAGCCAATGGGCCGGGGTACGAGGAAGGAACACAGAATCTAGAGACATTTAAGAGTAAAAGCGCAGCCAGGAGGACCAGGTGACCAGTTAGTAGTTGTGGAGAGAAAAGGAAGGGAGGTTTGCATTATTCCTAAAGTATGAAAGTCCAAGGAGACACCTGATGACACCCTCCCCCCAAAGCTCCTGCCTCTATGCTAATGAAAGAAAGAGTAGTGTTAGGAAACCAAGGTATTAATAATTCGTTAGTAATGGGTAATGGAACTTTAGGCAGAGTAGGGTACATATAATTAAAGATCCTATTAAACTCATATCATAATGATTTTAAATGTCTGGAATCTAGTGTGTGTGATTACTACTTATTATTACTCTTATAGATGGCTTTGATAATAATAAATGCTAACTGTTTAAAATAAACACCTGCTACACACAGAAGCTGGGAGAAATGTGGCCATTGAACATGCACTGTTCATTTAAAATGCTTTTCCTGGTTTCCGGTTCTTACCTTGATTCCTCTGACTTAATCTTCCATAGTTAGCCCCAACATTCTATCAAGGAGCCTTCCTAGCCACATGTAGAAAGAAAAGGAAATAGCTCTGTCATCTGTTTTCACTTTGGGTCTGAGCTGGTCTAGACAGGATGAGTTCATTCTCAGAGAGCTCCTGGCGGTGCTGATCTGTCCTAATAATGGTGAAACTTACACCAGTGATGCTAAGATTTTTATTGTTAAGAATAATTCTTCATTCGTTCTTTCTCTCTCTCTTTCTTTCTCTCTTTCTCTCTCTCTCTTTCTTTCTTTCTTTCTTCTTTCTTTCTTTCTTTCTTTCTTTCTTTCTTTCTTTCTTTCTTTCTTTTCTTTCTTTCTTCTTTATTCTTCTTTGTGGATGGAGCCCAGAGCCACACTGAGCTATATCCCTAGTTCATTTTTGATTTTTGGTTTCAAAACAAATTCTCACTTAGTCATTAAATTGTCCAGGCTAGGCTCAAACTTGCAATCCTCCTGCCTCCGCCTCCCAGAGGGCTCGGATTATAGGCCCACAGCAGCTAGCCCAACCTCTTTGGTTCCTTATAGGTTGTCTATTGTTATTAATGGAATAACAGCAGTGTGGACATAGAGTATCCTATAGTTTCCAAACCCTTTCACATCTCCTAGTCAACTCAAATATTTGACATTTGAAGAAATTAGGACCCTTACCATAGAATTTAGTCCCCCATTGTGAATTTCAACACATATCTAAAAAATTGCACAAAACATGTATAGCTCAAGGAACTAAGATAATCATCTCCGTGGCCACCTCCAAGTCAAGGACCCACCAGCTCCCCAAAGCCTTTCCTATGATTTTTCAGCAACCACCTCAACCTCTCCTGCACAGGTCACTACACTTATGGCCTGACATACCCATCACCTATTTGCTTTTCTTCACAGTTTTGCTAGATATATCTGTATCCTATAGTTTTCATTTGTTTAACTTGATTTAAGCCAGTTTTGCACCTGGATTTGTGGTACTGGAGATCAAGCCAGGGCCTCCACACTAAGCTACTTCCCCAGTTTATTATTTTATTTTATTTATTCATTTAGATACAAGATATTGCTCTGTAGTCCAGATTGGTCCTGAACTCACTATGTAGTGCAGGCTGGCCTTGAACACATGACGATTTTCCTGCCTCAGCATCCCCTGGGATTATAGACATGTTCTGTCATGCCTGGCTTTCCTATGGTGCTGGGGGATTGAGCCTGGGGTCTTGCACTTCCTAGGCAAGTGCACTAGCTATGCCCCCAGCTGCTTTATCTTAAACTTTGAGACAGGATCTAGTTAAGTCACTAAGTAGCCCGGGTCAGAACTGTGATCCTCCTGAAACTGTGATCCTCCTGCCTCAGCTTCCCTGAATGGTAGGATTTCAGGTCTTCACCTCCAGGCCAGCCGGCACCTGGATTTTTGAAGATAATTTTTTTTTGTTTATTTGTTTTTGTTTTTGAGATTTGCTAGTGCTGTTTTCGGCTGCTGTTCATTCATTTTCATTTCATTGTTATAGAGTGTTTTTATCAAATGAATATGCCACAATTAATTTCAGCATTTACTGCTGATTGAATTTGGATTGGGATTGTTTCCGGTTTGCCTGAAACAAATAATGCTTTATAAATGTATGCACCTGCACAAGCGACCGTAGCTATGGATGGTGGAGGAACAACTGAGCTGCAGAGTACCTACTTACCACAGAAAGCCAAACAAGCCACGTGGATTTTTGCTACCTCTCCACACCCTACTGGTGGCACCTGAGAGCACTTGCTCTGACTTCTTCCTCTGCTGCTATTGTTGTCTCTATTGTTGTCCTTTCTGGAGGGCAGATCAGTTTTATCTCATGATAAATTAAATTTGCATTTCTTTGATGACTACCAAGGTGATCGAGCTTTTTTCTCTTTTTCTGGCCATTTAGATTGTGTGTTTGTCTATATTTATGCGTGTGTGTGTCTGTGCATGGTTGAAATCCCTTGCCCATTTTTTCTATTATCTCTCTTCATTGATTTGCAGGACTTTTTAAAATCATTTTATTATTTGACACATTTTTTTCTAGCCAGTATCTTGCTTGCTTTGTGTTCTTCATGATGTCTTCTTTAAACAGTTTTCAATTTTAATTTAGTTTACTTTATCAACCTTTTCTTTGTGGCTAGTGTGCTTTGTTTATTGTATGAGAACTCACTTCTAAAGACACAAAGCCATGTTATTTTACACCCGAGGACATGCGGCCGGGGAGAGAGAGTGATTTGCCAAATGGAACCCATATATTTTGGTACCATTGTGTTTTCTTTTCATGACACTAATGTAATATCTTTTTAAGTGTAAAATATTTTTAACTTATTGAAGTCACTGATCTTTCCAACCATCACTTGATATGATAGAAAGCCTTAAGGATGTCAAAGAGCAAGGGTGGTACCCAGGGTTAAGGAAACCCGGAAGGTTCCCGTTTGTCCCTTCCCACCCTTCATCCCTTCCTGTCCTTAGCTGGAAGTGCAAAGACATTCTGAAAATATTCCCAACTTTGATCTCAAATAGATTTTTTTCTCAGCAAATTAATATTCCCCTTCTTCTCCTGGCCTCCTTTCTATCCTGTAAGCTTGAGACCAGGCAAAATATGGTATAATAGGAACTCAAGTTCATATAGAAGACATACATTAATTCACAAGAAGTCATCATTTTAAGACTTTATTTTTGGTTTGGAATAACAAAGCATATGGAGTTGTGGTTTGAATCTGCAGTGTCCCCTCAAAACCCACCAGAAATATTAATATGGAGTGGGATACCATGGAACCATGTGCTGTCAAGACATGTGGCCTGGTTAGAGGGATGGAACCCTGGGGCTTGACATAGAAGGGGTGGACTACTAGAACAGGATCTGGAAGGGTAGGTCTGCCTTCCTCCCTGATTTGGCTTTCAGTGTGCCATGCCACAGAGAGCTTCTCTCTGGCTAGATCTCTACCATGTGCTTCCACTATTACCAGATGCCCATGAACGGACTGTGACTTTTTGAAACTCTGAGTCAGGTATTTTATCTCAGCAGCAAAAAAGTAACTAAGACGTATAGCAGATTATGGAGGATGACACATAAATAAGGCAGTAATGCAACATACTTCTAGTTGAACATGGGCTCCTCAAACCCCTATGGGAATGTAGACCTCGCAATACCGCCTTGGCTGGGTGAGGATTCCCCTAGACTTAAGAAGGATCCAGGTAGCTTCCCCTGCATATTCCAAACTCTCCCATGGCACTTCTGCTTGCTTCTTGGCACAAAACACCTCCAGCACATTCCTAATGTTACTATCTTTTATAACTTCTTATTTTAACATGAATTTAAACAACATTGCAATAGTTCATGAGTCTTCCATATACCCTTCTCCCCAAATTTACACACTCTTCTGTTTGCTTTATCACTCTATGTATTACTTATACATATCTTTTTCTCTGCAATATGTAAATTGAAAGCTTCATTCTTTTCTCATCCTAATTACTTCATTGTGCATTTCCCATGATCACAATCAGGGCATTTAATATAGCTATAACACCTTTATCTAGTCAGTAGTCCACATTCAAATTTTATCAATGGTGTCATCATATACTTCATTGCTATTTCCCCTCTCAGTCTGGGCTCTGATCAAAGGGTTGACATTGCACTCAGAAGATTCCCTCAGATGTCCTACGCTTTTCTTAACCTTGTGTTGAAGCGGATGGCCATTGTTTTGTAGACTCCTTCTCAATTTGTGTTTGTTTTCTGTCTCCTCGGGCTCAGATCTAGGCTGCGCCTTCTGTCACACCCCGGAAGCAAAGGCAGCTTTTTTGTTCTGTATCCACAGCCGCAAAAGGTACGTGGTATTGAGAAGATCCACTTTGACCATGTGGTTCTACTTCACCACGAACCCCTGGGAATATCTCCTGCCTCACTCAAGTTTGATGTACTTGACTCCTCGTCTGCTGAGAAATTTTAAACTTCTTTCCTTCTCTTTATTAGTTTCCTTTTGTAAGAAAGAGCTTCCTGTATATTTGTATGTATGTGTGTCTGTCTGTCCATATAAACTTACTGACTTACATTTTCCTCAATAGATTGTAATCCATTTCTTATTTTGATGTTTAAATTGTCCAAGCTTTAGCTGGTGAGGAGCCTTTTAGAGTGAGCTGTCTCCTGTCTCCTGCTTCCTTCGATACCTTCCCACCATCCCCATTTCTGGTGCTTTCAGATAGTCCAGAGTTCATCTTGAAGTTCCTTGTGTCAGCCGTAGAATTAACCTTTTCCTCTCAGTCCTATTTACTGGAGAATGGTGTTTAGAAAAGCTAGAGCAAGGTAGTGATTACACAGCTGTACACACTTGTCAGAAGTATTTATAGAGACACACACTGAAAAGAGTGATTCTCCCCTACTCATTAAAATAATAATAATAAGAAAATCTAAAAGTGTGGAATTCAAGAGTGGAGCAACCAAGCTGTAGCACATTTCCACCTCCCACAAAAATTCCCGTGAGCCCTGGTGCCAGCCCTCCTCCCACCTCCGCCACGAGCAGCCAGGGGGCTGCTTCCCCTCCCGCCACTGCACCTTTTCTAGGACGGTGTGTACGCAGACTACGTTGCCAGCATCCCCGACAGTGTGCCTCGAGTCTCCTCCACGTTCTCCCTTACACTGACGCTTTGCTCCTTTTCCCTACTGAATAATATGCCCTCATGTGCTCTGCTGCTCACCGGTTGAGGAACAATTGGGTTTTTGCAATCACCAGTAAAGCCATCAGAAATATGTATAATTTTTCGTTTCTCTTTTATACATATCTAGGAGTGGGATTTTCAGATCATATACATTTAATCTCATAAAATATAGATTTGCACTTACGAGGTTTGAAACAACCTTTGTAATTTTACAAAGTGAAAAAAAAACTATAAACAACAATTGCCAAATCTTTACCAGTTACAATTATACCAATAGACAGTGAGCATTCTCACTGCTCTGTCATTGCTGGTGCTTGGTGTTGTTGTGATGTCAGAATTTTCAACTTATTTGTTAAATGTATTTGTTTATTTATTTTTGTGGTGCTGAGGACTGAGCCCAGGTCCTTCACACTGAGCTATAGCCTTAATCCTTTTTTTTTTTTTTTTTTTTGAGATAGGGTCTCACTAAGTCACTGAGTTGCCCAGGCTGGTCTCGAACTTGTGATCCTCCTCCCTCAGCTTCTTCCAGTGCTGGGATTACAGGCCTGTGTCACCAGGCCTTGTTTAGAATTTTTTAAAAAGTACTTCAACAGGGGCATAGTTACATCTCATTTATGGTTTTAAGTTTCCTTTCCTTGATGTATGATAGGAAGCATCTTTTTGCATGACCCATGGGCCTCCAAAGAAACAAGAGTGGAAATATATCGCCCTTATTATCGTTACCTACTTTTTATTTCCATTTATCATTGTGGAATTGATTTGCTTAGCAGTGTGTGTACTCCATGGCCCACTATGCATAAGGTCTATGTTCATGACTGGTTAGCAGCTGTGAATGACAGGTCAGGAGTCTGGGAAGACAACATTCCTCTTCTTACAAAAATTATCCTGGGATCCTTCTGTCATAAGGCGGGCAGATCAGACCTGCTGGCAAGGACTTATGGGTAATTATCAAGAGACCTGACCAAGAAAGGGCGACATGGTTAGAAGATCCAGCTAATAAGCACTGGGAACACTGTTGATCTTTCACCCTATGCCTGGGTGCCGCTTCACTCTCAGTGTCCCTCCGCACCCACCTGGAGCAGGCTGCCACCAACCCGGAAGTTCTGGGCACTGGCGACCCACTTTGCAGACGACAATTTTCCACAGGAGGGCCAGAGGTGGCTCCAGTCGACTAAAGGCCATCCATTGATTGTGCACTTTATTTCTCTCATTGTTACATTGGAATATGTAATTTTAAAATTATACAACTAACCCTCGTGCAGAATGGGTGGGAGCCCTGCGCTCGTGTATGTACAACTGGACAGTGCCATCTTCGGAAGGCGGCGGGAGGCAGAGCTTGGGCGGTAGTAATGCCAGCGATGCAGAGCGGTGCAGAGCGGCTGTAAGGCAGGTGCAGCGTGGCAGCACGGCGCACCTCCGCTGTGCCAACTTAAGCGTTTTTTGTTTGTTTGTTTGTTTGTTTGTTTGTTTTACCAAGGTCAACTCAAAGGAGTAGGAGAAACTACAAATTGTCTTATTGACACCTCTTTAGGCACATTTGTATTTTAAATGGGAAAGTTTGCCATCGTTAGCCTGGAAAACTCAGGAGAGTTTATGGAGCGGCTCCACGTATCCAAACGCAGGGGCTAGGACGAAGGACGTTGACGGAAAGATCACGCTGACAGTCGGTGCTCTTTAAGCAAGACGAAAGAAAACAAGACCAGAGGAGCTCCGCCAAGGCCTTGAGAAGCACCCAGGAGATCGCTGCGGCAGGGCAGCCGCGGGAAGAAGGGGCGCATTCTGCCCTGCCCCCGCCCCCTCTGCGCTGTGGCCACCTACCCCGGGCCCCAGCGCCCAGCACCCGGCCAGGCCACTGGCGCGAAATAGCTGCTGGGCAAATGCTTCTTACTGCCCTCGGGCGTGTCTCGGTTTACACATCTTGCTGGTTTCTTTGCCTAGTGATCCATTCTACTGTTCTGTGTGGTCACTGGATTTTTTTCCACTTTTAGATGACAGCTATGGTTTCTGAGCAATGAAATGTTTTCAGGGTTAGGACACTTGGCATCACTCCATAGGGCGGGAGGGGCTGCTGGGTGACGGGTTTCTGCGATGGTGCTTTTGGGGACAGTAAGGAAAATGTCCTTCTGTCCACTTACAGAAGAAGAGGGACAAGTCACACTGGTGTACCTACTGCTCTCCCCTCGTGTATTCCAGTCACTCTAAAGCAGTGACTTACAAATGATTCACTTAGGCTTCTATTTTCCAGAACTGAGGACACAGCCCAGGGCCTTTGTACTGAGCTACAGTCCCAATTTGCTTGTTTGTTCATTTGTTTGCTTGTTTCATTGTGAGAGATTGAACCCAGAGCCTTGTGTGAGGCAAGTACACAACCACTGAGTTTCATTCACAGCCCCCCAATCCAGTTTTTATCTTTCACTTTGAGACAGGGTCTGTCCAAGTTGCTAAATTGACGAGATTGAACTAAAACTTGCAATCCTGCCTCGGTCTCTCACAGTGCTGGTATTAAGATCCATGCCACTATGTCTGGCAATATGTAATTTCATAATGGATTAAAAAAGTAATCTGTGTTGGGTTATGATGATCCCAATTTACACACTGAGAAGCAAGATTTTCTAAGACCATTTACATCTCTCCAAAGCCAAGTAGAACAAGAAGGAAGTCTTAATCTTCTCAGGCTCCTTATTTATTTATTTATTTATTTATTTATTTACTTACTTACTTACTTACTTACTTACTTACTTACTTGAGATCTAGTCTGTCTCTATAATCCAGGTTGGTCCTGAACTCACTCTGTAGCCCAGGCTGGCCTCGAACACATAACAATTCTCCTACATCAGCCTCCCAAGTGCTGACATTTCAGTCAGGCACGCTCTACCATATCCAGTTTATATGATGGTTGGGAATCAAACTCAAGGCCTTGTATTTCTTAGCCAAGTGCTTTCACCATTGAGCTATATCTCAAGTCTCCCATAAATCTTTAAATGTCTTTTCTCTCATAAAAGAAATGACGTTGCCAAGTCACTGTGGAAAGTCACCCAGCTTTTCTCAAGGTCCACCAGAGATAGAGAAGAAGGACCTGTTAGAAAGATGAGTTGAGAAACCGCAGTGGGGCGCTCGAGTGTCCTCACAGGCTCCTGGGGGTCGCTGTGCAGTCTCCAAATATATCAAGAACAAGATAGGTTACCATCTGTCAGGGGAAGTTTGAAAATATAATTCTGCCTAGAGATCAGAGAACAGATCTAGGGATTTCAAAATTCTCATAATTATATGGTTGAGGAGGAACTACTGTGAAAACCTCTTTTTATCCCAAGCAAAAGAAAACACTGAGCATGTAGGTCAACAGTCAATATTGTACATGTGAAGTTCTTAACATAGAGACACTTATTTCAAACAGTCTTGTTTGGTAAACTCTAGAGCTGGAGACTTGCTACCCATAATTCAGACTCTTACATGGTAACTTGAAAAGATCTTTTTAAAAAAGGCTAGGGATGCTGCTCAGTACAAATGCCATGGGATCGGGCCAGGCCTGGTAGTGTAGCTCTGTAGTCCGGCCCTCTGGGAGCTGAGGCAGGAGGAATGTAAGTGCAAGCCTATCTGAGCAATTTCGTGATATATCAAGATCGTTTCTCAAAATAAAAATAAAAAAACAGGCTGAAGATGTGGCTCAGTACGATGACCCTAGGCTCAATCCTCACCCCACATACATAGACATTAAAAAAAAAAAAACCCACTAAAACACTGGGCTTGATTTCCAGTACCACACACACACACACACACACACACACACACACACAGACAGACTCCCTTCAGAACAGCACAATGGTTGGAGCACTTGCCCAGGAAGCAAGCTTATGGCCCAGAGTTCAACTTTCCAGCATCACATAAGCTGGCTTCTGTAATTCCAGAACTTGGAACTTGGGTGGCAGGGGCAGGAGGATTGTTCTGAATCTAAAGCTATCCAGGGCTCCATGGTGAGTTTAGGACCAGCCTGGACTACAGAGCAAAACCCTGTCTCAAAAAAATAAAAAAGCCATTTTTAATTTTATTTGAAACTAAATACAAATGTATTGCGGGTCTCATGGCAATAAAACCAAGGAAAATTTATAAATCAAAGGCAAACGAAATCAGTGCCATTTAAGTCAACAGTAGGAATGTGACTGTTGAGGTTGTTTTTGAACTTAAATTGTCAATGTTGGATTAAGTTTGTGTATTTTATTTTACCTGCCTTTGTGATTCCTTCAACTTACTCTTACTTAAATTATCCTTATTTCAATGATGACTGTCATTAAGTATTTTATTCTGTCAATACTTTTCAAAATATCATACAATACATCACAGTGAGAATAGTGTTGGAAAGTCTGGAATGGAGACTCTACCTATGCTAAGGCACTGTCACATTTAGGAATAGGAAGAGACATGCTGGAAACTCCCCAGCTGCCCTCATGGGTTCCACTTCCCCTGGTTGAGCAAGCTGAGGGCACTGACTCTTCCTTCCTGCCACCTTCCTTTGCTCACAGACAGCAAAGCATGATGTCACTGGGCTTTCTGTTAGTCAGTCATCATCTGAAATGCAAGGGGAGACACCAAAATTACTTGACACTCCTCAGCTACCAGACACTCTCCATGATAACTTGATATAGGTTTATTTTAAGCCTGCTGTGCTGGCTCATGGCCTGTATTCTTAGCTCTGTGGCAGGTGGATTGCAAGATGTAGCCCAATGTGGCAAGTTAGCCACTTGGCAAGACCCCACCTTAGAATAAAAACAAAACAAAAAATAAATAAAAATAAAAAAGAAGGGAAGAAAGAAAAGAAAAAGGGCTAGGCTGGGAAATTATCTCCAGTATTGAATAAAAAAATTTTTTAAGTTTTTATCATTTTAAAGTAACAGTAAAAAGTATAAAATGTTAAAATATTGTTTGAGCTTTCAGACTGCTGGAAAGATAAACATGGACACAAACATAGATTTCTTTACATATTAGTAGAAGAAAACACAAAAGGACAGTAGCCTTTCATAGCTGACTATGCCTGGGGAGCTCATGACCATATTAAAGGTCAAATCCTGCACCACTGTTCTACCCCGTCCTAGCCTGGAAGCAGTTGGGCCAGGGGCAGCCTACAAGGGCACTAGACACCAGGCCAAGAAAATTACAACAAAAACATCGTTTCAAAGGCAAATCACCTCAGAAAACATTGTGACTGACAAATTATTTTCAGCTCAGACTTAAAAATTGCTTTTTTCTTTCCTAGTTCAGTCTTTAGAGGACTATGGAAATCAGTTGTCTGGATGTACCATAGTAGGTACAGACTAATGATCTGTACTAAATTTAACTCTTTTTCTCGTTTCATTCCTCCTGGGGAACCGGCATATGTTGCAGCCTAATCATTTTTACTTTCCTTCCTGTCCTCCATCCCTGGGTCTCCTTCCCATCTCCACAAACTCTACCTCTCTGCTAACTCTTATTTCATTTAAAATATTTTTTTCAAGGTTTTAAAAACAGTTTAACAAAGAAACATTAAACCCTTATTTCAGAGAAGGAAACTGTGAATTATGTCTCCCCTGCACCATTTTTTTTTTTGATGGCATGAAAAATTTTCCTCAAGACATTGACACAGAGCACTATCCTCAGTCCATTTTTTTAATTTTTGATTTTGACTCAGGGTCTTGCCAGGTCACTAAGTTGTCCAGGATGAATGTGCAATCCTCCTGCCTCAGCCTCCCAGATTGCTGGAATTATAAGCCTGTATCACAAGGCTCAGCTAGCTATGTTCTCTATTTTGGAAATGGCCCCAGTACCTAGCACCGTGCTTTCCAATGGTAAACACCCACTAACTGTTTGATATCTGATGAGTGACGCAATGTCCCCAAGCTCCAATTGTAATTCACAGGTGTGATTCTGTTGATAATAACCAAGTCCCTTGGAGACTGAGGCACTTGAACACAGATGGCAAACCAGAGTACTCTGAGCAACCTCCATCCCTGTTGCTACTGAATAAATAAGAATAAATACTTGTGATATGTGTATGAATAAAATATGCAGTAGGTGTTTTTTATTTATAAATATAATGTACAGGATTAAATTCAATAAAGGCGGGATATATTTTTGACTTGTGCTTTCCTTTCTTATAGGACTGGGTGGCTTTAAGCTTCATGATTTATAAAAGTGTTTTCATCTCCTTTGAGAGTTTTTGAGTTTTTCTCAGTTGGGAGAAATGGCTGCCTCCCATGGACAAAGTCTGTAGGAGCTGTTGTGGATTTTGGCACTGGGATGTAGGGGTTGTTGTCTTCTGTTATTTTTCAGGGATATGTAAGTCGCTTATAAAAATATGCCTGTGGGCTGAACTTTGGCAGTTAATGTTTTTAGTTAAGAGAATATATTTAGCAATACCTGAATGTTTAAAAGAGTAACACGTAAGGAAGCTATTTTTAAAAGCTGGGTGACGAAAAAAAACACTGGTTGTTATTGCCACCATTTGAATGTGTTTGGCTAAAATCTTCAAGTTTATTTTTTAAAAAATATTTGAGAAGTGAAGATTTGGGTTAGCCCTGCAATGGCTCAACTCATCCCAAAAAGCAAATAACTCAAATCCTTCCTTTGGAACATTGGTGGCTGAGAGAGATTTTTTTGGAGATCTGACCTCTGAGGATATAGCATTTCCATCACCTCTGCGATGTTAGCTCAGTGTCAGTAGTATTGGTGTAAATTTGAACGGACAGAAATGATTTGGGATTTGCAGTGTGGCCTCAGTTGTTTCCATTCATTCCAATAGTTTAGTAGGTATGTACAGAGAATGTTTAGCACTCCTAGCTTTGGCCTTTTTGTCGTGTGAGTGTGTGTGTGTGTGTGTGTGTGTGTGTGTGTGTGTGTGTGTGTGTGTGTATTAAGGACTAGGCCTAGGGCCTTCATACAAGTTACATTCCCAGCACTTGTTTTTATTTTTTATTTTGAGACGGAGTCTTGCTAAGTTGCCCCCAACTGGTCTTGAACGTGTAATTCCCCTGCTCATTCTCCCCCAGTGCTGAGGTTACAGACCCAGTTTCTTTTTCTCCTTCTAAAACTACCTTTTAGAGAGTGGCAGATTTTACAGAGAGACATTGGCGGATCATACCCTGTGCTAAAGAGAGGATTAAAGCCATGATTTTGTGCAGCATAAAGACCCAAGACCTGGACAATGTCCATCATTTCCCTCCAACAACTGAGAACCAAGGGCCCCCAAGCCACATGGGCCACATGCCTCTGGCCACAACTCTTGCAAAGGAGGGCAAGTACTTTGTTACCTGACCAGCATTTGCTGTATGGACTGCCACAGGCAAATCCTAGATGAAGACAGAGTCAAAAACAGCGAGTGATGGCTCCTGGCTGTATGGGATTTTAAAATAATGATAATTTTTAAAAAAAAGACTTTGTTTGACAGGCCCTTTCTACCAGAACTAGAACTGTGATGAAATCCCTGTGCTTGGATTCTTTTGCACATTGACGAATGTTCCCTCGGGACACATTTTTTAAGAAAGATATTTGTAAGGCGTGTGGGCCTGATGATTTGGGGGCTTATGGTGTAAGATAGACAAATCACGAGACAAGGCCAGAATTTAGCGGATTACTAAGTTACTATCTGTAAGGGTCAGGCGGCTCAGACACTTAAAAGTATAAGAAAAGAATGCAGGAACTTGGCTAAGAAAAGCACTCAGACAGCTCAAGAGCGGAGGAAACGAGGAAATCCAATCAAATGAGGCAGCTCCAAAGGCGGGTGTAGCAGATTTAAAAATTAGGAAATGTAAGACTGAATCCAGCTGGGCCCTGGGGTGCAAGCCTGTCTTCCCAGGACTCTGGGAGGCTGTGGCAGGCGTATCTCAAGCTCCAGCCCATCCTAGGCAACCTAGTGAGATCCTGTTTCAAAATCAGAACTAAAATTGGGCTGGAGATGGAGCTCAGCGAGCAGGCTCTGGGCGCCATCTATACCCCCAAAATGTTAGAACACAGTTCATGTACATATATAAGTATTAAACTTTATTTTTTAAAAAATTCATTGTACCAAAAGAAAAAAAAAAAAAAAAAAAAACAAGCGCCTGAAACAGTGGGCTGGTGGTGGAGCCAAACAGGTGTAAGGGTCCGTCTCATTTCATGACAACACACACAGTTGTCCCCTTTGCAGCGTCCCCCAAGGGGTGCCGACGCAGGGCCACCTTAGGCCGCTGGGAGGGACTGACTTCATTTCATTGTGAAATAAAGATGATGCTGTGTCTTGTAATCACAGGCCTCAGAGACTCGATGGATTTCCCTTTAATCAGAAAAGTAAGGGCAGGAGGAACAGAGCAGCGGTAGGCGCGCTTGCCAAGGCTCCAGGTTTGACTCCCCAGCATCCTTAAGCCAGGTGGGGGCGGGGGGTGGGGTGTGCACCCAGGGGACTGAGGCAGGAGGATTGCCACGCATTCAAGGGCAGCTTGGCTACATAGTGAACTCGGGGCCAGCCTGAACTGTAGAGCGAGACCTTATTTCAGACAGAGAGAGAGGAGGGAGAGAGAGAGAGAGAGAGAGAGAGAGAGAGCAAAGCAAGAAAGCGGAGGGAAGCGTCGGTGGCTTTGTGGAAGGAACGGACGTATGGCTTTAGACCGGAAGCTCCATGAGGAAATGCACGTCTGTACACAGCGCCGAGGAGCGTGAGGAAGTCATGCCTAACTGGGCGAAAAGGGTCCCAGGCAGAGGTTAACACGTGCAAAGGTCCCGAGGCAGGAGCTTACCAGGTGTGCTTAGAGAACACTATCACATGGTCTTACTTACATGAGAAAGCCAAAAAAGCAAAATAAAAAGCGAAGATAAGAAACAGGCAAGTAGATTTCTTGGAGATTGGAAGGGGACGTGAGGACCAGGAACAAAGGAATGGGTGGTGGGGGGAGGGGAAATTTTCAAAAAGATCAAAACATTATATGTAGATCACCAACTCCCCAGGCTGCATATAATTATAGGTAAATGACTATGTATGGAAAATAAAGATAGGAAGGGGAAAAGGGGCAGTACAGGAGGCCGTGTGACCACATGGATGCAGGGAGGGCAGTGGGGGGCAGGTGGGGAGGGGCTTGAGACTCCAGGTTGAGCGTGACTTCATAGGCTGATTATTTCAGGGAGAAATAATCACAGGCCCAGCATGAGACATGTTCTGGAAGTTCCTAGGAGTCTGTGTGTCTGCACTTGAAACACAGGAAAGGCCCACACTGGAGATATAAATCGGAGATGTACATTACATACATATGTGGCCAAAGTATGTATCTGTTTATATGAACATAAAGAATTCTAAACCTACTCCTAAGGCCAGCTACTCAGGAGGCTGAGGCAGAGGAAGCACAGGACCCAGGCCAGCCTGGGCAGCTTGACAAGTCACCGGCTCAAAATAAAAAGCAAACCCTAAGGGGAGGGGTGCAGCTCAGCAGGAGAGCAGTTCCATAGCATGAGGGTCCCGGGTTCGAGCCCAGCCCTGGAAAACAAACAAGTCCAAGGCCTGAGCCCTGGTGAGCCACCCACATTTTCCTCACATGTCGCCTGGGCCTCCAAGGTGAGCCAACCTTAGTCCCCAGCAGTGCCATCACAGGCTCAGTGTCCAAGATCCATGCCAGTTCTCTCTCTCTCTCTCTCTCTCTCTCTCTCTCTCTCTCTCTCTCTCTCTCTCTCTCTCTCTCTGTTTTTCTTTTTGAGACAGGGTCTCATTCTAGAGTCCAACCTGGTTCTGAGCTCACTATGTAGCCCAGACTGGCCTCCAACTCATAGTGACCCTCCTGCCTCAGCCTCGAGTGCTAAGATTACAGATGTGTACCACCACACCTGGCTTATGTGGTGTTGGGAGAATCGAACTCAGGTACCTAGCACTTGCTCGGCAAATGCTTTGACTGCTGAGCTATTTCCTCCAGCCCCCCAGTTATCTTTCTTGATGGCCAGAATTTACTCACTGCATTGACACCTGTCAAAGGGGCTGCTGGGAGGATGCATGATCCTCAGGAACAGCACTTTCACCTGTGTCACGGCATCGAGCATCCCCTGGTGCTGATGGAGCCAAGGATGGAGCCCCATGTTGCTCCAGGTGCCTTCTAACCCAGATAAGTCCCATTCCTTGAGGGATTATCCGTGATGGTACCCGCCACCCTCACACAGCAGGTGCTGCACACATAGAGCACTATGGTGATCATGTCCAGTGAAAAAGTACTTGGTCCAGCTCCAGGGACACAGAGTACCACCCACATGCACTCATATCTTTCTTTTACCAGATGAAGTCTTGAAGACTTTTTTCTTTAATCCCGTGAATTACAGAGTATAAAGTTCTGTTCTATACAATCACCAAATGACACCTTCAATTATATAAGAAAACTGCAAGGATGTATCCATATTAGCTTGTAATCATTAACATTTAAATGCAAAATCTCCTCTTTGGTAAGACGTAGAGCTATTGCAAATCTTCCCGTCACTGCACGTCCTCCAGCTAGCTTAAATCCTATAAATAACACTACTAGCTGTTTGTTTGGAAGCCTGGTAATAAAAATCTAGGCTTCTAGAGAAAAGAGAATGTTTCTGACATGATGTCAATCAACATATAGCATAGCGATGTTTATCCAATGGGTATTAGAGTCTGGAATAATATCAATCAACCCAGGTGTTTCATAACCTTTTTGTTTTGTTGTTGTTGTTTTGTTTTCAATGCTGAAAATCAAAGCCAGGGCCTCAGCATGCTGGGCAAGAGCTCTCCCACAGCTGTATCTCCAGGGCTTCATGTATTTTAAAAATTTTTATTAGGATATGCTTCTGATGCATAATAATTGTATTTATTTTGGAGATAATACATCGCCTCTTAGTCATGCTTGCTTCCCCTTCTACTCCCAGTCCTTCAGACTGCCCACTCCATATCTCCTTTTTCATTTTCATAGCCTAACTTTCTGTTTCCTTTATCTTTTACTTTCCTCTTCATAGCCAGGGTTTCTCACAGCACAAAGATCATGCTGTCTTCGATCTTTGATGTCGGATTTATTTCCTTCATCATTGTACCTCAAAGCGCGTCCATTTTCCTACAAGTGACTCAGGTTTATCCGTCTTTATGTCTAAGTAGCACTCCGTTGTATGAATATGACACATTTTTACTATTCATTATTCATTTGTATGATGCATTTTATTAGCCAGACGTACAGGCCACCTCCAAGATTCAGCTATTAGGAGTTGCGCTACTAGATGCAGGATTATGCATATATCCCTGTGTGACCACTGGAGAGATTATGTCAACCCGAGGCAATAAGGAGCCACACCTGGACAAGGGTTTGGGAACCACGCCTAGATGGGAATTGAGAACCAGCCTGGACTAGAGTGTGAGTGATTTGTGGGCTGGCCAATGAGAGCAGAGCACCCACCCAGATGTGAGAGGGCCAGCTGGAACTCCCATGGTATAAAAGGGAGGAAGAGGAAGATTGTCATAGCTTCTTCCTCTGGAAAAGCTCTCGCCTTCACAATTGTCTACGGTCGCCGACTTCCTGCACACTGCAGATCTTCATCACAGATTTGCTCTGGACTCAACTTGTGCCTATCTGCCCCCTGTCGCTGGTCTTCAGTCACCAATCTTCAGTCTCCGGTCTTCGCCATTGTTCTTCAAACAACCAAACAACCGAGATCAGCAGCAGATTCTCACCAGCTGTCCTACAGTCCTGGATGGGAGATCTTCTTCACGGCTGAGAAACCATTGGATCCTCCAGCTCTTACATTAGCAGTCTGCCATCTTGGACTATCTCTATCCTCAGATTTGTTAGTCTTCCAAATAGATCCTTTTTGTTATAATTTCCGTAAATTCTGCCTTTTGAGAAAACCCAAACTAATACATCCTGTTATAGGATCTCTAACTTTTTTCAGAAACCACATGTGTTTCTTTAAAAACTGTTTTGGAAGGGCTTCCTGTGTACCTTGCATGCTGAAATTCACTGGTAAATACCATGTGACCCCTAAATGACTGATGTGCCGAGACACAGAAGAACAGAGTGGGGACACAACACCCATAGAAGGAACTTCAATGCAGAATGGGAGAAAAAGAAGCCCACAACTTTTCCTAAAACCTGCCCTTACTTCCTGGAGATTTAAATTAGTGGAGATCTGGATTCTGATGTTGCAATGCCATTCTCTGGCAGCAGATAACCTGAACAGCTTTGTCACCGAAGGCCTCGCTGGTATCCTTAGGCCTTCTGTTTCCATTTTCCTCACCCCTGGGAAGGGTGCGTATGAATCTCTAACCCCACACCAAGCTGCATATGCCTTGGACAATCAGACCAGGTCTCGGAGCCATTCTATAAGCCACACTCAAACCATGATTTCAGTGAACCAGTTTTCTTTCCACAGGTGAAGCTATAAACATCTTGGCCTAAGAATGCCAGTCCAATTTTCTCCCAGTGAAGTCCATTCCAATCAGAATATTTGGACTTTTACCCTGGAATATTTACCTTGATTGGCTCTTGGAAGCTCATCTCCCAAGGGACACAGTTTCTGGGTGTGGTAACCTCTGCTCCCTTCCCCAGTGTCTTCATTTCTTTTGCCTTATCTTGTCTTTTGTTGTGTGTGTCTGATACTAGGGATCCAACCTAAGGCCTTCACACTGATCTACATCCTCAGTCAAATTTTTACTTTTTTATTTTGAGAGAGGGCCTCACTAAGTTGCTAAGTTGCCTAGGCTGGGCTCAGACTTGCAATCTTCCTGCCTCAGCCTCTCACAGTGCTATGATTACAGGTGTGCACCATGGGGCCTGGCTCCTAGTGGTTATTTTTCTCTTGAGTTCCCAGGCAGATCTGCAGCCTTGCCCCTTCTTCCTGAGGGCCATGCATTCAAGTTCTCTAGGGGTGGTGAGGAGTTCTATAACATTCCTTCTGCAGCCTCTCCCCTTCCCCCCTGGACATTATAAATTCCCTTTGATCTATTATCACCTGCAGGAATTTCTATGATCTCTGTTTATGGAAGTTTATCAATGACCTCAAACCCTATAATTAAAATTCTGTAAGACTGCAGACTACCTAGAAAGGATCAAGACTGGGTGGAAGGCAATTATCTTCAAAATTCACTAGTTATCACTAAGTCACCTTAGAAAACCTCCCTTAGAGGCTAACAGGTAAGTTCTAAAAACATTAGCTCATCCTGTATGGATGTAGCAGAGGGAAGTTTTCAGGAAAAATATTCATGGGCAAAAAATTATTTCCTGATTTTTCATGTAAGTATGTATATACTTATGTAGATATACATATTTAAATTCAGACAAGGAAATGGAAGCCTAAGAAGATTGAGTAATCCAGGTCAAAAGTCAAACAGCCTGAGTGTGGGACAATGGGATTGGCATCTACATCTCCTGTTCTCTGCAACACACACACACACACACACACACACACATTTATACATGCGTGCACACACTGGAAGGACAAGTGGGAAGATCTCCAGGCAATCAATGCCCACTTTCAGTAGGACCTAGACCACTGTCTGAGAAACCCTTCTCAGCAGGAACTGCAAGGAAAGGGCTCTTCTTACAAACCTTTGGAGATTAGCCTTTATTAATATCATCATCGTCATCACCATTGTGATTTTCCTGCCTGTCACCCCAAGCAGAACAGATACAATTTTGCATAATTTGCTTTCTTTCATTTTTAACCTTTGTATTTTTGTATCCAATATTGACTGTTCTAAACATATAAGACAGATACACCTATGGCCTTTATTTATTCATTCATTCATTCATTCATTTAGAGACAGAATCTTGCTCTGTAGTCCAGGCTGGTTCTGAACTCACAATGTACACAATGTAGCCCAGGCTGGCCTGGAATTCATGACAATCCTACTGCCTCCGCCTCCCAAATGCTGGGATTACAGGCATGAGCTATCACACCCAGCTTTTTAGCTTTTTTTTTTTTAAATAGTAATGAGGTATCAAACCAAGGGCCTTATGCATGCTAGGCAAGCACTCTAACCACTGAGCTATGCCCCCATCTTTCTGTAGCACTCACACTTTTTAAGATTTCAGTTTGCTGTTGGACTCAGGGGCACAGGCCTGTCATTCCAGCATTCTGGGGTGCTGAGGCAGAAGGATCACGAGTTTGAGCCCAGCCTGAATAACTTAGGGATATAGTGAGACTCTGTGTCAAAATCAAAAATTGGAAATGGGCTGGAGGTGAAACATAGTGCAAGAGCAGTGGGTTCCACCCCAGCACCGCCACCCTCCCCCCCCCCCCCCCCACACACACACACAATCCACACACACGGTATCAGTTTACTGTGGGGGAAAATGCTTTGTGGACAAAACCCAGCCATGCCCAGAGATAGCAAACAGAGCTCTTGCTGAAAAACTCACAAGCCCAGGAGAACACAGACCACATTTTGTACCTTAGAAAGGCTCTGAGACAGGCTGCTATTCAAGGAACACTAAATAATATACCCATTAAACTGAAGTTACCATTCCACATTTCAGGCTAACTTTGCCTTCACAAGGTAGGTTTCATTTTCTTAATAGCACAGAGAAAATGATTGAACCCAGTGTTTGTGACCAGTGCTTGAAAACCACAGCGCCTTCCTTCCCTATGCCCCACCTGTCCTCATGTCATTTTTAGAGCGTGAACAGAATTACTATTGTTACTCTCGTTTTTAATGAGAAAAGGAAAGCAGAGAGGCAATGGTTTTCCCCAGAGTGACACCAACATTGTTGATCTATTATCCCTTGGTTTAGTTGGTTGTGCTGTGAACGGCTTAACTCTTTATTTTCCAGAGAAACCTATGTTTGCTTATATTTCTTGTTATCATTGTAGGCACGAGGAAATTTGAGTCCTTAAACCCAACAACACAGGATGTAGGTGCGTGGCATTCATGGTCATCAAACTATGTGATTTGTGAGGATTTTTACAAATTTGACGTTGCTTCAGGGAAAAGCACTTAAGATGAAACCAAATCAATCTGTAAGACATATCATGTAGTGTTATGGTTCAGATCTGGAATATCTCCCCAAAGCTTCCTGTGTTCCGAAGGTGACTCAATCACGCAGATTGATCTATTGGTTCCCTGTACTGCTAAGAGGCGGGGCCTGGCTGGAAGGGGCAGATCACGGGGACATGACCTGGAAGGAGACAATTTTCTCAATAGTTTCACCCTTTGTTCTTTGCTTCCTGTCTTGCCATGAAATGAGTAGTTTTTCTCTAGCTAGGCTCTCTGCCATGCCTAACTACCTTTGTTGGTCACCCGTGAATAAACTAAGACCTTCTGAAACTGTGAGTTAAAATAAAACTGTCTCTTCTTAATTTGTGGTGTTGAGTATTGTGTCCCACCAATCAGAAAATAACTAAAATACATATTATGTAATACTACGTAATACATAATAAAAATGATTTATCTGATTTTAGTATATTTTCAAAGTGCTACCTATCTGTTATAAATCACATGAATGACACAACATGTGGTGAACACAAAAATTAGGGCAGATGTCCTATTTGTAATGATTCCATTGGTGATGGCATCAGAGCCAATTTCTCTCCTCCTTTCTTGAACAATTTCTTTTCTTTTACTGTAGTTGTTTTTCTGTTGTTTTGTTTGTGGTACTGAGCCTTCATACTGAGCTACATACAAAGCCCATGTTTCATTTTTGATGTATTTTTCACAATATTTACTCCTGTTTATTTGATCTTGTGATTTATAATAAATATCTAGTTCTTTCAAAACAGTGTTAAATGAGAGTAGTGATAGTGTGCCATCTTCGCTTAATTCTTCAAAGTTTTTAAAATTTAATTTTAAATTTATACATCACATCTCATTTCCCTTCCCATCCACCAACATCCCCCCTCCCAATTTCTCCTTTCCATCTCCACAAAGTTCTTATTTTCTTCTATCTCTCTTTTGCTTTTTTTTATTTGTTTTTCTTGTACTAGGGAAATCATATAATGCTTAACATTCTGTGTCTGTTTCCTTTCACTAAGTATAATAGTCTCAAGGTGCATCCATCTTCCTAGAAATGACTCAAATTTGTCTTTCTTTAAATCAGAGTAGTACAGAGTACAGAGTAAACATACCACATCTACTTCATCTATTCATCTGTTGTTGGACATATTAGCTTATTTCAAGATTTGGCTACTATAAATCGTGCCGCTATAAACATGGGTATGCATGTATCACTCTTGTATGATAACTTTAACTCTTTGGGGAAGATACCCAGGAAGGGTATAGGTGGGTCAAATGGAGTATCTACTTGCAGTTTTTTGAGGAGTTTTCATATGGCTTTCCGTACTGATTGTACCAGTTTACAGTCCCACCAACAATGGAAAAGGGCTCCTTTTTCCCCACAACAGTCCCAGCACTTGTTGTTTTGAGTTATTAATACCAACCATTCTTACTGGAGTTAGATGGAACCATTTTTTAATTTTTATTGTGTGACAAGACTTCACTCATTTGCTAAGTTGCCCAGGCTGGGATCAAACTTGCAATCCTCCTGCCTGAGCCTCCCAGAGTGCTGGGATTATAGGTGTGGCTCCTAAATAGGAAGCTCCTGTGCTCACAGGCCCAGGGCACAGGGTATAGTCAGGATAGGACACAGGACAGGAAACTCTATTCTTAGCCGTGAGAACTGGTGCACACCAGTCACGTGACACACACACACACACACACACACACACACACACACACACAAATGAAACAGAATACACAAACAACAACAGCAAAAAAACCTTAAGGCCTCAGAGCTCGAGGAGAGTTGTAGTCTCAGCACTCTGGGAGACTGAGGCAGGAGGATTGCAAGTTCAAGCCCAGTCTGGGCAATTTAATGACTTAGCGAGAGCCTGTCTCAAAAATCAAAAGGAAAAAATGGACATGGAATATAGCTCAGTACAAAGGCTCAGTCTCTTGTAACACACACACACACACACACACACACACACACACACACACACACACACCAAAAAGCAAAAATCAACAACAACAAAAAATTCTACCAAAAAAAAAAAAAAAAAGGCCTGAGAGCCCCAGAAGTGTGGGACCAGGCTTTGAGAACTCTGGGGTTCATGGCCAGCTCTGCTTGCTTGCTTGCTTGCTTTCTTTCTTTCTTTCTTTCTTTCTTTCTTTCTTTCTTTCTTTCCTTCTTTCTTTCTTTCTTCTTTCCCTCATGTTTTCCATATGTAATAGTTACGTGCATCTTGGGAACTGTTATGTACACGTGTTGCAATTTGATGACTTCACTTCCCCTTTCCCTCCCTCTAGCCTGTCTCCTCTGCCCCTTCCCCTCTTCCAAGCCTACCTCTGTCTCCTGTCTTCTCTCTTCTGTTTTGTTCTGTAACTTCCTTATACTTTGGACTTCTCACGTGAGAGAATCCACCGACACCTCTGTGTGTCTGACTTCTCTCCCTTAGCACTGTGCTCTCAAGGTGTCCCCGTGTCCCTCTGGATCTCCCCCACTTTTCTCTGCATATTAGCTGCTGGCTCTGGACCTCACACTCTGGAGTCACCACTGGGATGGCTTCTCTCTTGTAAGGTCCCTGATGAGACTCTCCTGAGGATTCTGCGATCAGCCTGGCTCCGGGCGGCCGTAGTCTCTGAGCCAGTCCTATGGGCGCAGGCTGTAGGTGCTGAGTGGCTGCTCCAGTAGCCAGGTCAGTGGGACTGACAGGGAGAGAGGCTCCCATTGGGGCCAGGGGGTGAGAGGAAGAGGAAGGATGTAGGCAGCTGCTCGAGGGAAAGGTACGCATGGCACGGTTCTTGTCTTTCTTGGTTAATGGCTCCGTACTTACCTTCCCTGGCTTTTTTCTCTCTTTTGTCTTGCAAGAAAATTTAGAAATACAGGAAAATCCCAGCAAATGTGCTCATGCTGAGCACATCACACTGACAGGTAACTGTAGCCTGTGGCCTGCTGGGTTTTTGCCCTGGATTTAAAAACATAAGTCATAAAAAAGTTTAAGGAAATTTTATTACTTTATGCACGTTAACTATATATAGTACACTTTATATACAATATAAAATTGGCCTTCATAACCCAGGATAGTTCCTCCATCTTCTCCTCAAAAAGAAAAAAATAAGCAGGCCATAGTTGGGCAGGTCTGCATTCCAGTACTTGAAACAAACCGAAGACAGGCTGGGTGGCAGGCTCACACCTGGCCTGCAGGAGGCCCAGTCCTCCCTAGCATACACATGCACACACAGAAGAGAGCAACAGGGCTGGAATCCATGTTATCTGTTCCTAATCCTTCCTGCCTTAGAACCAGGAGAAAATGAGAATTTCCCAGAAAAAGCTGGAGATAAGGCTCAGTGTCGGTCAGGGGTCGGATTCCACACCTGCCTAGGGCAGAGGACATTGTTCTAAAGAGGTCCTACAGGGCTGTCCATCGGGTGTAATCCCCAGGCGCCTGTCACATGGCCAAGGCCTGTTCCCAGCAGCCTCCTGGGCCCAGAGCACATTCTCAGTAGATGGACGCTGTGTTTCCTTAGCTTGTGAGGTAGGTTTGCATTTTCATCAGGCCTGGGCTGTTCCCTGGGGAAGCATGCTCTTCTACGTTCGAGTTTCCATGTTGCATGGTGGACCTGCCTGGGGAGTAAGTGGGAAGCGCTGTAGCTCCCACCTCCTCTGTGCCCACAGCAAGCTCAAGGTCCTGGGGTTACTGTCTTAAGCACAGGGGAAGCAAGCCTTTAGGCTTAAATGAGGCTTTTCATTGCATTTCCTGTGACAAGAGTTTTTAAACTGTACCACTGGAGTATCTAAAACTTGTGTTTCAACTTTAGCTCTGCACATGTAACTGCCCAAAAGTAGGAACACAAGGACATTTGAAATAACGATTCTCAGGTGATATTTTGTACATTGCTGTTTTTTTAACTACAAGTGTCAGGGTCATCCATTAAAATTTTTAAAAACTGCTCAAATGAGATATAATTTGATTAGCACATTTACTCATTTAAAGTCCACAATTCAACATTTTTAGTCATCTTCATATTATTACCCCTAACAGAAACCCGGGTGCCTCACAGTCACTCCTTCCCACCTCCTCTTAGAACCTTTCCTCCCTCACTACTACACAACTTTCTAAATGACAATGACTTTCAAGTTGGTGCAGTTGTTTTGAAACCTCATAGCTAAAATAAAAGGGCCATGTTTTCATATTTACCCAAGGCAAGTTCGCTAACTTTAATAGACATTAACTTAAGACAGTCCACTGTAACTCTTTCCAAGAGTGTCTAGATTAACTTTTTCTAAAGGCAATTCTTTTTGCTGTTGTTGTTTAGCCAAGTTTTTCCCTTCCTCCATTCCAATTCTTAAATTCTTTCTTTGAATCATTTGCACATGGAGCTAAGGGACAGTTGGTGCTCAGGAAAGCAAATATTAACTTGAGTGCCTCCAAAAGCCCCTTCCTCTGGCAATTAGCAAGGAGTTTACACAGCTAAAAATATTTCAGTAGCACATATTTTCTCAACAAGTTACTTAGTGAAAATAAGTGATAAAAGTTCTAAAATATGGTCACAGTAGCTCTGTTTTTCATCGTATTTTTAAAGGCCTGGGCCTGTTTAGGTTTCAAAGAGAAACCCACAGGTGGAGTGGAAAGATACTGCCTTGCTGCCCCTGTTGTATTCTTTTGCTAGTGACCTCAGCTCTCTTACCTGAATTCTTCCTCCTGCTAAAGGAAATAGTATTTCTCCCTTTCTCAGGAACAAAGTCTTCTTGGCTGAACACAGGTGCTTCATTATTAGAAACCAAATGCCTCAGAGATATTGCACTTCTTAGAATAGTAGACATGGTCAAAAAAAAGAAACCAGTATAGTAATCCATTCCTGGATATGTGTTCTAATTCTGCACCGTCATGTTGACTTAGCATTTCAGAAGAACAGGTTGCCAAGTTCACTCAAATGTGTAGTTATTTGCTAAATACTTTAATGAACTTAAGATGACCTTTAATTGAGGTGGGAATAATGAGTATCAACATCCTTCCCTTCATCCCTCGAACTTGCTCACCTGTTCTGCAGATACAGGAAGATCTCCCAGACCCCTGAAGTTGAGTCCCAGCATTTATTTGGAAGGCGCCAGTGAGGGGCCCTGGTGTAAGAGCGAACCCCTGCTGCTTGGCTCTGGGGAGAGCACAGCTGGGGGTGCTATGTTTTCCCGGGACAGCAGAGCAGAGCCCCCATCTCCCCATGGCATGTGCTTAGGAGCTTCCCAGTGTCAAGGCAGGAGGAGGTGTTGCTTTTGCTGGATGGCCTGAGATGGGAATGGAGTACCTTGAAGCCAGCAGCTGTGACAGCTACTTCCTGATTGTGACAGAAGTCTTGTAGTCCTCGGAACTGTAGCTTCCGGATAGGGGAGAGGCGAGAGCAGTCTAAGTTGTCCAGCTGGGAGACTCAGCTTTGTGTGTTGTTCTTGAAGCTCCACCTGACTTGAATGCCTCTCATCAGCCGTGCAATAGTTCTTAAGCCATTGACTGTCCATATGAAATCCTTTCTGCTGACACTAGCTTTTTCTTCTTCTTCTTCTTCTTTTTCTTTTAAATAAGACCTTGCTCTTATTCTATAGTCCAGACTGGTCCTGAACTGACTATGTAGCAGAGGCTGGCCTGGAACTCATGTCAATCTTTCTGCCTCAGGCTCTCAGAGTGCTGGATTATAGCCTGGGAATAAGGCCAGGTAGCACACGGTAGGCAAGTGCTTTAACCACTGAGCTACTCCCACAGCATCTCTGGTGGATCTCATTCTCTGTGAGTGAGCCCTGACCTACGTGGAAATGAAATTGATGATCATCCATAGATAAAAATTAAATGGATGGGGACGTGGTACTGTCAATCAATACTGTGATCAGAGCCACAAGCCTAGGTAAAAGGACTGGATTTATTCAGCAAGTGTAGACAGAAATTCAATTTGTCATCTAGGGAACCCCAAGGGGAAAGTCAAAATAAAACACAGTACCTAAATGTTTATCATATTTTCCTTCTGATAGCATTATTGAAAAGCATATTAGGTATATTTGAGTAGAAGAGAGACAGGAAACATTAGTCACTGAATCGTAAAAAGTCTTTTTGAAGAAACTTTGCTTATTTTACTTTATTGAGATAGGGTCTTGCTCTGTAGTCCAGGCTGGTCCTGAACTCACTGTGTAGCCCAGGCTGGACTCAAACTCATGGCAATCCTCCTGTCTCAGCCTTCCAAGTGCTGGGATTACAGGCAGGCCCCACCCTGCCCGGCTGAAGAAACTTTTCTAATATATATTAATGACATGAAAACGTACAGATTATATTTAGTCAGGAGAAATCTCAGCCAGAGCCTTGAAAATCCCCTCAAAGTGGGTGACTCCCCCCAACAAGGAAAACTGGCAGTATGTCTGAGAACACTGGATGAAAAGGGAAACCGTCTCGATTTATTAAAAGTTTTGCTTCTCACACCTGTAATCCCCACACTCAGGAGGCTGAGGCAGGAGGATTGCCACGAGCCCAAGGCCAGTCTGGGCTACATAGTGAGTTCAGGACCAGCGTGGGCTACAGAGTGAGACCCTGTCCAAAAAAAAAAAAAAGTTTTGCTTGGAAGTCTAAAATTTCACACAGGATACAGAAGATGTAAACTTTCCTTCAGGGCTAGTTGGTGCTGGACGATTTACTGAGGAGGATTTTTAACTGTCAGAAAAAAATAAACAAGTGTAAAACATGATGACAGTGATCTATTTTGAACAATATTTTCCTTGAGCAGTATATTTACAGCCACCGTAACAACTTCCATAATGCGGTCACTTAAAATAGCTAACAGGAAGTCTTAGAGAAACACCTGGTACCCGGCCAGGGTGGGTCAGCAATGCAGGACTGCTATTTAAAAAGAGCTGACATGATCCCACAGTGTGCGAGCTGCAACAGGACACACAGACACCGTGAGATCATTGTCCCCACGCAGCAGGGCTGGGCAAACCCAGGCCAGAAACTCACATTCAGTCGGAGGGGCCAGAGCTTAAAAGAATGTGGAGGAACTAGAAGGGTACAGAGCACAGCACAGAGTGACTGGAGAACTAGGAAACAGTGCCCAACAATGAGAAGAGGACTGGCATGACAGGCTGAGGGGGCTGGGTGGGCTTTCCTTACTTGTAACAGTATCCTTGGTTATATCCTGGTAGCACAGGCCCATAATCCCAGCACTGCAGGAGGCTGAGGCAGGAAGATCATGAGTTCAAGCCTAGCATGGGCAACTGAGTGACTTAATGAGACCATTACTAAAATAAAAATGGGTATATAGCTCAGTGTGAAAACCCTGGCTTGATCCTCAGCACCATGAAAAAATCAAGTTGCACACAGAAGCACTGACCACCCAGACAGCAACAGCACAGAATCATGGACTCATATACACAAGAATGTAAGATTTGCAACAGGCATCGCTCAAGGGAGAGCTAGCTCTCTCTCTTTGGATTTCACAGCAACTAGTTAGATCAACTGTGAGACTCTGCAGTGTAAAAACACCAGGAAAATGAGATTGCACCTGGGCTGTCTGTGGGTGGCTGGATTAATACTTAAAGACCTCATTCTAGAAAGAAATGTTCCAACCATGGATGATGACAGGGAAACCCATCTCCGGGACTGCAGGGTATGGCATGGACGCTGTCAGAAGCCAAGTAACTCACTCGTGTGGGCATCCAAGGAGCTGGATTGGCAGGTCACAGCAGGTCTTCTGTGACTAACCCTCCAGGACGTGTTTGACACGTACGGGCAGATCTAAACCTCCAGCAGGATCACGTGGCCTTACCCAGAAAGTCTATATGTGGCCTATGAGTGTGCCCTCGGGGAGATTTCAGAAATACTGCTGATGTTGCCACAGAAGATTCCCTGGTGCATTCTCAGCCATTGCAGCCACATTCTAAGTGTGGCTTCTAAAGATCTGCTGGTGGGTTGTGTTTGACAGTTTGGAAGCCACTATTTGGGGATGGTCGCCTGCCTGAATTGCTGCCTTCACTTCTCAGTTTGCCACAAGCCAGGCTTCCAATCAGCCACCTTGTATGTGTGCGTGTGTGCTGCTTCAGATGAATGAAGCCCAGGGTCCCCACAATTGATCCCCATCCCCAGTGTGGACCTGTCTGGTGGCCATCTTCCTAAATGGACCATCCCAACTATTCTAAGCAAAGAAAAAATGTCCTGAGAGTCTGACTCATCATGGTAGAATAGGATCTCTACCTCTCAGCATAGCACCTCAGGTGCGGGAGGGTCCTTCCTCCCCTGTTCCCTGCTGCCACTCCGCTCCCGTCTCCTGCCTTTATCACAGCTGTCCCCTCCACTAATGTTCTTGTCCCATCCTGATGGGTTAGCCCAGCCCAGTCCACTCCCCCAGGCTATAGGATGGAGGTCACAATCTCTCTGTATCTCCTCCATCTTCACCCTCCCCACAGAGACAGACCAGCTGCTCCCTGGCTGTGTGCCCATGGGAAGATTTTGACATTTACTGTAGCTGCTCTACATGAAGTTTAGAAGGTGCCTGCGTCACCTGGTTGAGGACAGGCCTCTGAGGACAGAGTCTTGGGATTGTTAAAAGACAGAGTGACTGTAATGCACTTAGAACAAAAGTTGGCAGCGTTGATGGATATGAATTCTTTTTTTTTCATCTCATGTCTTACTATCTAAACTTAGGTTGCTCAAACATGTGTTTTGGCTTCTAATCCATACCTCAGTGCCTTAGCATTGCAATATATAGTACTGTAGGATATCCTGCATTCGTATAGCACCTTCTGCCTTACAGAGTATTTGTGTTGTGATTAGTGGGGTATGCTGCAGGACAAACTTAATTCTAGTTTACTGAATCACGAAAGGACCAGAGAGGCTGTGCTACTGAATAATGCCAAACTCAAATTCAAACTTGATTCCAGAGGCTGTGAAAATCCAAAATAAAACTAGGTGGAAGTCCTTGTCTTGACCCCCAATGCCCCCTGAACCTCCAAAAGATAAGGAAACCAAAGGAAGAAGAAACACAGCAAGGATCATCAGAACTTGAATTGGGTTATCAACCAATTCCCATCATCATTACCCCTAATTTATAGGGACAATCACCCAGGTTTTCAGGTTGTCTGTGTTTAATCGGAGAGAAAGATCTGCCCCAGCTGGTGGTTGAGTGGAGGGAAGGGCCCTGGATGGTTTAATCCTTAAAGGCCCTAGAGCACACTGCTGGAAACCCAAGGCAGTGACCGAGCTGAAGTCTCCCTAGAGATAGGCTAGGACACCCTGCTGTGTGACCAGGACTAATCTAGTGCAGTTTACAAGAGGGTAGGGATGGCTGAGCACCTCTGCCTTCCTGGTATAACAGAACATCTGCTGGGAAGTCCCCAGGCCAAAGTCCTTTTGGTCTCCTGAAGAGATAAGACTTCAGAGCCTGCTGGGTTCCATACACCCAACATGGGCATTCTGATCCTTAGTCTGTCTCCTTATCTGTGCAATGGGCCCAGGACGTGGTGGCAGTTCAGTGAGGTCACCTGTGACAACGGCTTGGCATCTTGCCCTGCTCTGAGCCCTCAACAGTCATTAGCTATGTCACTGTGTGACTGTGTGTGTGTGTGTGTGTGTGTGTGTGTGTGTGTGTGTTGACGGGTTACATCCCCAGAACTGGCTCCTAAAGTCTTCCTGGGATGACACCCTCCATCAGGGGCAGAGGAGCAGGTGAGGTGAGGGTCAGAATTTCCTGCTTCCCATGAGATAACAATACTCTCTAGGCCACTCTTGCCCTTAGGATTTCTAAAGAGCAAGGAGCCTGAATTTGGCAGGGGACAAGGGGACAATGTGAGTTTGATGCTGAGATTGGAACCCCTGACAAGGGTGGGAAAACCACCCTATCCTCATTTGCCACCTGTCATTCTGGTGTCGCTATGCTAGGGCCAAGACTCAGTGCTCCTGGAAGCAAGCAAAGCCATCTCAAGGGTACGGTTAAGGGGGTGGTGGTGGTGGTGGTGGTGGTGGTGGTGGTGGTGGGGCGTGTTAACAGGGCAGGTCTATAATTCCAGCACTTTTGGAGGCTGAGGCAGGAGGACTGAAAGTTCCAGGACAGTCACAACGACCCTGGTGACTTAGTGAAACCCTGTCTTAGAATCAGAATTGAACATAAAAATGGGCTGGCTATGTAACTCAGTGTGGAGGCCCTGGGTTCAGTCCCCACTCTCTCTCTCTCTCTCTCTCTCTCTCTCTCTCTCTCACACACACACACACACACACACACACACACACACACACAGACGAGGTTGTGATTCCCAAGGTAACCTGGCCACCCAGGTTACAGTCCTGTCATATTCCCAGGCACAGCCGCCCTCATCCCTTCTCCCTGAGCCCCTCCCTCAGGCCTCCCCGGGGCAGCACCAGCCGAGCAGGAAGCCACTGGGCCCTGGATGTCACCCTGGTGTCCCTTCTCCCGCTGACGTCACGCTGGCTTCCTGCCTGAACCCGAGGTCCAGTGACTGACCCAGATCCTCCCTCCACCGTCTGGGGTTGTCCAAGGCATCTAGCCCCGCCCCTAGACCCCCTCCCTGGGCGGCCACTGTTCCCCTCTGCCGCGGATTCCCAGCCCCGAGCTTTATTTCCACCTAAGCGTCATCGGAGCGGCGGCTGTCCCTGCCGCTCCGGAGGCCGAGGCGGGCAGAGTCACAGTCACTGTGGACTGTGCACCAAGGCTGCCCGAGTTCCTCCGGGGCCGCCCGCCCGCCCCAGCGTCAGTCTAGCGACTCCCCAGGGCTCTTTAAATACGAGCTATAAATACCACAGGGCCCGGCGCGTGCGTCACCGGGAAGTCGGCTTCCCATTGGCCACCGCGCCCGCGCTCATTTGCATAAGAGAATTGCACACATCGCCCCTACCCCTCTGCCTGTCTTGGGCTCGGGCGGCAGAGCTCCGGACAATTTTTTCTTCTTGCACAGGGGGTGGATCATTCCAGGGCCTTTGCACCGAGCTACACCTCTAGCCCATTTTTAAAATTTTGAGAGATAGTCTTGCTAAGTCACTAAGTTGCCCAGGTTGTGCTACAAATTTAAATCCTCCTGCCTCAGCCTCCCATCCTGGAGAGTGAAATGTCAGGCATGCTCCCCCTCCCCCTCCGCTGTGGGTACTTACCCTCCCTTACTTTTTTTTTTTTAAAGGAGCACTTACTGGTTATACAGAGGGATGGTTTTCATTTTGGCTGATGGGTAAATGCACACAACACACTTTCTTTTTCCATACCCTGGCCCAGCCCTACACCCCAGTTTTACAGTTTTGGAGGAGATGGGAAATTTCTGTGTGTGTAGTGCATTTTGCTCATGAGGGAGGGGGGACTTGCCCAGGGCAGGGAGTTCTCTGGAGAAGTCCTCTCCCCAAAAGAATTAGCTTCTGCCAGCCAGGGCCCGGAGGTTTACACTGGGTCTCATTGCTGTCTACACAAAGGGAACAGAGTTTCATGGGTCTACAGGGGCCCACGTCGTGGGGGTGGAAGGACTTACAGCAGAATTTCAGCCACAGGAGACCTTGAACAGCTGGTGTGCTGTCCAGTGCCTTGCAACTTGGGTACTTACAAAAGCTTTGGTGGAAGGCTCACCAGCGATATCAGCTTAGCTAGACAAGGCGACATGTCCTGATGCCCCCTGGTTTAAATCTGAGCTTTAAAAAAATGCATCCATAGCTACTTGGAAAACTGGCTAATCACACGCAGAAGAATGAAACTAGACCACAACTTTCATCATGCACCCAAATCATTATCAAAGTGGATCAAAGACCTAGGCATTAAAATGAAAACACTGAACTTGTTGGAAGAAAAAACAGGCAAAACCCTTGAAGACACAGGCGTAGGCAAGGACTTTCTCTAAAACACCCAAAGCACATGACACAGAGAATCAACAAACGGGCTTGTATGAAATTAAAAAGTTTCTGCACAGCAAAGGAAACAACAGAGTGTAGACGGCACCCATGGAATGGGAAAAAATGTTTACCAGCTACTTCTCAGACAGAGAACTGTTATCAAGAATATACAAAGAACTGAAAAAAATTAGACCCTCCAAAATAAAGGATTCAAACAAAAAATAGGAATCTAAAATGAATAAACAGAAGAAATCTGAGTGGCCAATTAATTCATGAAAAGAAATGTTCAGCATCTTTAGCCATCAGAGAAATGCAAATTGAAACAACACTGAGATTCCATCAGACACCAGGAAGAATGGCTGGTATTAAGAACTCAATAAACGCCACATGCTGGCGAGGCTGTGGAGGAAAAGGAGCCCTCCTGCACTGCTGGTGGGACTGTGAACTGGTATGACCACTATGGAAAGAAGCGTAGAGATACCTCAAAAAAAAAAAAACACCTAAAAATGATACTCCATTTGACCCACTTCTGGATATCTTCCCAAAACAGTTAAAGTCATCATTCAAGAGGGTTAGGTGCATAAACATGTTTATTGCAGCACAATTTATAATAGCCAAATCTTGGAAGAAGAAATATGGTCAACTACAGATGAATGGATAAAGATGTGAGACATACACACAATAGAGTATGTATGATTCTGCCATAAAGAATGACACATTTGAGTCATTTGTAGGAAAATGGATGCACCTTGAGACCACAATGTTGGGCAAAATGAATCAGACCCAGAAAGTTAAATATCATATGAGAAAACCAGTCCATAAAAAATGTAAGAGACACAGAAAACACTAACAAGATGGATTTGTGAGGAGGCAGAGGAAAGTGGGGTAGGGAGAGAGCAGGAGGGGGAAAGGGATATGATATGTAAATAAAAAGGTAAATTTTTTTTAGAGGAAAAAAATGTATCCATAGCAAGAAGACCTTCACAGCATACAGGATCCAGGCCTGGGGGAGCAAGACTGTCATTCCACACTCAGGGATGCTAGGCAGGAGGACCTGAAGTTCTCAATGGAAAAAAAAAAAAAGCTGGGGATGAGTGTAGCTCAGTGGTTGAAGGTTCCTGGGCTTAATACCCAGTGCCAGAAAAGCAAAAGCAAAAACAAAAACAACCAAGCAACAACATCAAACCCAAGAATTAAGTGGCCATTTGGAAACTTTCCCAGAAAAAGGGCCGGCGGTAAGAGTCAGAGAAGAGACCCCTCTGTATCAGGGGTCACCTTAACAGTCAGTCACCTGCGTCTGTGTGGGATTTATACGGTTACCTCGAATCCATTCACTTTATTTTAAACCTTCTGTCTGCCCAGAAGTGCGCACAGCCCTCTCTAATACGCAAAGACTCCTGAGGTGATGTTCAGGGACCGATCAGGGCTAGGATTTGGGGCGACTCACAGCGCTGGGGAAACGCCAGGGAAGCCAACTGGCAAATAAGTGGCTCTACTCGAAGAGCATGTGCTAAACGCAAAGATCGTATTACGTTCTGCTCCATACAAGCTCTACTTTGGTACCCTTTCCAGCCCAAATAGAAAAAATCCGGCTGAGCAGTCCCTTGATCCTTGAAGAAGACGTTATTTGAAGTTGGTTCCAAACGGTTTGAAAAAAGACCTTCGGATTTTAACCAAGGCGCGCCCCCTGCTGTCCCAACTGCCTCAGTCTCTCAAGTGCTGGGATTACAGGACCTGTGCCACCATGCCTGGTTTATGTGGTGCTGGGGAATCAAGCTCAGGGCCCTGCACTTTAGGCAAGGGCTTTAACCGCTGTGCTATTCCTCCAGCCCCCCACCCCCACCCCGTCATCATTTTAATTGTTATTGCCAAGTGTGGGCGTTTTGCTGGGAATACTACCTTCATTATCTTTCCCGTTTCCTTCACAATACAAACCAATTTATACTTTAAATCCATCTTGATTTGTGTGTGTGCGCGTGTGTGTGCATGCGTGCGTGTGTGTGTGTGTGTGCGTGTGTGTGTGTGTGTGTGGTACTGGAGATGCAACCCAGGGCCTTCACACTGAGCTACACTGGTGACCCATTTTTATTTTAGACTTTGAGACAAGGTCATGCTAAGGGGCTAAATTGCCTTGGCTGGGCTGGATCTTGCAATTCTCCTGCCTCAGCCTCCCAAAGTGCAGGATTTACAGGTATGTGCCACTGGGCCCAGCTCCAATCTTGATTATACTAAAATACAAAATAACAAAACTAAGGTCTTTCTTTACAGTCAGTATTATCCTCCTTACCTATACCAGTGTGAAAAAATTTTTGATCATCAAAATACATATTCTGATAATTTTAGTATCATGTAGTTGAATCATCAAAATTGTATTATTTGAACTTTCTCTTTTTCAGCTCCTTTCCTTCAACCTTACAATTTCTAATAGGAAGAATAAACACATCTATAACAAGTACTTTCCTGGTAATCATCTTATTTTTTTTCTCTTCAGTTGCATTTATTTGTTTGTTTGTTTACTCCTAATTCATTCATTTCTTTGATTCCATATGGTTGGATAAAAAAAAATTTTTTTAAGTTCAAGTGACTGGCCAAATGTCCCCAATCTCAGCACTCTGGGAGGCTGAGGCAAGAGGATCACAAGTTTGGGCCCAGTCTGAGCAACTTAGTGACTTAGCAAGACTCTGTTTCAAAAGCAAATATAAAAATGGGATGGGATGTAGCACAGATCTCCAGTACCACAACAAAACAAAACAAAATAAAATAAAATAAAATAAAATAAAATAAAATGGGTTGGAGATGCAGCCCTGGATTTAGCCCCTAGTACTGGAAAAAAAAAAAAAAGGCCTAGGGGCTAGAGGAATGGCATAGTGGTTAAAGTGCTTGCCTTGCAAGTGCAAGGCCCTGAGTTCAATTCCTTAGCAACCACATAATGCCTGGTGTGGTGGCACATGCCTATAAACTTGGCACTCGGGAAGCTGATGCAAGAGGATTGCCAAGAGTAGAAGGCCAGTCTGATACACAGTGTGAGACCCTGTCTCAAAAAAAAAAAAAAAAAATAGGAGCTCCAGTAATTGTAATTGTGAAAGTTAAAAACTGCACATACTGGCTGTCATTTCCCACTGACTGTCATTTTTCAGAGTTGTTCATTTAATACTAGAACACAGATTGTTTTACTGGTTTTCAAGGGCTTCCCATGTGCTAGAATTTATGCAGCTCCAGATGCCAGCAGAAATTCACTCTGAAGTTCTAATTGAAAACCATGGCCCATCTCCCAAACTCATTTAAGAAACCAAGTGTTTAATTAAGACTTCAGTCAGCCTGAATGCTTTTTTAAACAGCAAGGCTGTGGTTTAGGCAGAAACACTGGAGAAACGTCTTGTGAAAATGTGTTGTGATTTTGGGGGCCTATCCAAAGATCTTTTAGTGCAGATAAATCATGACAAAATGAAGAAGTATGACAATAACAGCAACTTTTTTAGTTACTTAGGTTAAGAAATTATCAATGAAGTCATGGAAAAAATCTGAATATGTGCTAAATTTGGGTGAATATGGAAAATGGCACCTTATCTAAATTATATTTTTATTGATATTGGTAATTCTGTGACATTGACCCAAATGGCTAAGGACCCAAGCTGAACAGACACAAGCATTAGCTATGCAAGCACACATCCATTATCTCCAAGGAAAGGGGATTTTAAAATCAAGTCTTTTTAATTTTCATTTCATATAATGAAGTTAAGGATTGAAACTTAAACTAAGGATTTAATTAGTGATATTCATTTAGAAGAGATTTTGATTCCCCACCCTCCTGCATCTGTTCTGGTTTTCCAGAGATGGGCATTTTCACTTCTTTTTAGCCTTCAGAGACAGTGCTTGCTGCATGTAGCTAACTCTTACACCATTACTGCTTGGATTTCTTTTCTTTTTTCCTTTGTGGTAACAGGGGATAGAGCTCAGGGCCTTTACACTGACATACCTCCCCAGTCCTTTTTAAAATTTTTAATTCTGAGACAGTGTCTTGCTAAGTCATTAAGTTGCCCAGGGTGGACTCAAATATGTGACTGCCCTGCCTCTGTCTCTCTTATAGATAGGATTACAGGAACATATCACTTTGCCTGGCTAGGCCCTCGTTCAATAGACTAGAATATAACAAAACTCATGAGACACAGCTAAAACAGTGCCAAGGGAGAGACGTATAGCAGTAAGTGTACTTGTTAGACCTAAGAATCAAATCAATGATACACATGCCTACCTCAAGAACTTGGGAAAAAAGAATGAAATAAACCCAAAGCAAGTAGAAGAAAGGAAACAGTAAAGAGTACAGATCCGTGAAACTAAAGCAGAAAAGCAACTGAGAAAAATCAGTGAAACAAGAAACTGTCTCTTCAAAAAGTTTACAAAATCTTACAAATTTTTGGCAAGGCTCAATAAAGAGAAGCGACAAACTACCCAGAGTAAAACAGGACATACTCTTGTAGATGCTAAAGCCATCAAAGTGATAAGGAAATACTATGAACAGCTTCATACACACGTTTGACAATCCAGAAGAAATGGACCAATTCCTCAAAAAATAAATGATCACAACTCCAATAAAATTGATAATTTGAATATCTAACATTTTTAAGAAATTGGGTTCTTAACTTTAAAAGTCTCAACAAAGAAGTGTCCAGGTGGTGTTACTGGAGAATTCTCTGAACTGTTCAAAGAATTGATACTGTTTGTGTCATCTATCCCCCAAAAGAAGAAGGAATGCTTCCCCATTCGTTGTATGAAACCAGCATTACATTGGTACCCAAGCCAGACAAACATAATACATACAGGGCTGGGGATATAGCTTAGCAATTAAAGCACTTGCCTAGTAAGCACAAGGTCCTCAATTTGATACCCTAGCACCGCATAAGCTGAGCCTGGTAGCACATACCTATAATCTCAGTACTTGGGAAGGTGAAGCAGGAGAATTGCTGTATGTTTGAGGCCAGTTTGGGCTGCAAAGTTCAGGACCAGCCTTGATTACAGAATAAGACCATGTCTCCAAAAAAAGAAAAAAAAAAAAGATGACACACACACAAAATGAAAACTACCCACCCAGAACCCTCATGAATAGAGTGTGGAAATCCTTAACAAAATATTAGCCATGTATATTACCCAACAATACATTAAAGCAATTATACATCATGATAGTGCATGTTTATATAGAGATACAGGGTCATTTAATATTCAAAAACCAAATTAACCCGTCATATTAACAGGCTAAACTGAAAAGTCACAGCATTCTACCAACTGATGCAGAAGAAGCATCTGACAAACTCATTGCTCACTCTTGAGGAATATTCACAGAAAAATAGAGAAATTTCAACTTTTTAAGAAGCATGCACACAAAGTGCATGGTTAACATTATACCAAATGAGCACAAGACTAAATGCTTTGTATTAGGATGTTTCCCAATGGACACAGTACCCAATGTCGTAGCATCGTGGAGGAGAGGTCTAATTTGGCTCACGGTTTCAGGGCATTCAATCCGTGAATGTCTGGCTACAGAGCAGGAATATCATGGTAGAAGGGTCTGGGGAAGCAAAGCCACTCAGCAAGTGGTGGCTGGAGAGCAAAGCAGTGGAAGCACATCTAAGAGGAGGAGGTGAGGGGCCAGAAATCCCCAAGATGTACCCGAGGCCACACCTGCATCTCTCACCCAGACACACACTCAGAAGTATGCTCCATTGAGCCCCGCGTGGGCCCCAAAGCCACTCTCATTGACGTGATTAGCCATGACGGCTTTTCCGTCAGAACGGAGGGAAAGATATGTAGGAGCTGCCTCCCTTGCCACCTCTGCTCAGCATAGTACAGCAAGGCATGGACAGGAAATAAGATGTATGTAGATTGGAACACACTAAAATCACCCTCCTAACAGATGCTATGGTTGTCTAGGAAATCCCGAGGAATTTAAAAAAAAAAATTTTTTTCTGGAACTAATATGCAAGTTAAAAAATACAACACCATTTCAACAGCTAAAAAAGTGAACTACTTAGATGTAAATCTAACAAAACATCCAGGACTTGCAGACTACAGCTTACATAGTGGTAATAAAAACAGCGATGGACTGGCTCATATGTCGAAAGATTCAACACGGAATATACAGCAACTCTGTTCACACTGGCATGTGGTCTAACACAACTCCTATCAAAATTCCTGAATTTTCTCGTAGATACATACAAGATCACTTTGAAGTTCATATGGAAAGGCAAAGAAATAAGATTAGCTATGATTATTTTTCTGAAACAATTTTGAGAAAAAAATAAAGTGGGTGGATTTACTCCACTTAATTTCAAGAGTTATTGTTTATAGCTACAGTAATCAAAATCATGTAAAGTTGGTGGAGGGACAGACATGGAATAGAACAGAAAGATCCGAAATTGCCCCCCACAATTGTGCCTTTTTGATGACTTTTGCTTTAAGTGCAAAGCTAATTTATCAAGGAAAAATAGCCTTTCAGCAAATGGTGAAATGGGCGAAAAAGAAAACCATACATCCTTGATCAATTTACATAAAATTAGCTCAAAATAGATCATAAAGTTACATGTAAAAGGTAAAGCAGTAACATTTTTAGGAAAAAGAATTCCCAGGAGAAAATATCTGGGGGCTAATGCAGACAAAGAGTTCTTAGACTGAATGCTAAAAGCATGATCCAAAAGAAATGAAGAAAAAAAAATTGGTAAATTAGATCACATCAAATTTCTTTTGCTCTGTGAAAGATTCTATTAAAGAAATGAAATGACAAGTTGCAGAGGGTGAGTATAAAACTGCAAAAGACATATTCCAAAAAAATAAATAAATAAACCAAACATCCAGTGCATGAAATATATAGAGGTAAACAAGTAAACCAACTAGAAAATGGGTAAAAGACATGAAGAAACATTTCACCCAGGCGGCTATCCAGATGGCAAATAAACACATGAATAACCGCTCATCATTTGCCTTCAGGGAAATGCAAATTCAGATCACAGTGCAGTAGCAGTACACAATAATCAGAATGGCAAAAATAAAAACAGATGACACCAAATGCTGGAGAAAAATGCGGAGTAACCGGATCCCTCACCTCCTGCTGGCAGGAATGTGAAATGACGTCATTTTTCCAGGAGCCTTGATGAGAGTTTCCTACAGAACGAACACAACCTGGCCATGGCGTGTGTTCAGCCTTCGCTTATCAAGGAGGCTGGTGCAAAACCTATGGGAACTTAGAAGAATGTGTTTAGAATCACAATTGTTGGGCTGCTCTGAAAGGGTGTGTAGCTGAGGGAATGTTTATCTTCCCCCTTTCCTTACATCTCAGAAGGGAAGATACAGACACTGCTCTTGGCCACTCAGCTGAGAGTCATCCGCAACCTTTCTGTAGGTAGGGGCCAGGTGTGGAGAAAAGACAGTTGGGAAAGACACTGGACGGTCTCTAAATCTGACTCCAGTTACAAAGGTGAACAACTCGTACATATATCACAGAAGTACCTCAGGTTTCTGCGTGTCCTCTTCTGTTCTCCTTTTATTTGCCCATGGATGACACTCTAGTCTGGTCCTGCTGGCCAGTAACACTCTAGGTATGGAGGTAGCATGGCCTCGTGGCCCCCTGGGCTTTAACGTGCTAAGAGTCAACTCATAAGACCTGCCGGGAGGTTGGTCTTCATCTGAGCAATCACATGTAGCTTTGATATGTGGCCTTTTTAGTTCTTTGAGGCATTAGTCCCATGGAGCATTAGATTATATTCACTGTAGTATTCTTGCAATTTTAAGTGTCTGTCCTGACTTGTGGCTTGGTCATTATTTCCATTCCAACCCATCTAAGACCAAACCCATAGTCTTCACCACAGGCGTTCATTTATGAAGGTGGATTGAGTGTTGGCTTTGTGCTAGGCCCTGGGTCAGGAGCTTGAATTTTAGGTGAACAGGGCAGATATGACAGTCCAGACATGTGGCTAACATGTAGCAGATATGAAACAAGGAAAGCTTGGTGATAGGACCATCTCACAGTGATGACTGATCTGAAAAGATGCAAGGATCCAGCTACATGGGTTGATGAGGCAGAATAGTATCAGAGAAGTAGATCTGAGCTGAGCTCTGAAATGCTTCCATTCCCTGACAGGGACCCCTGGGATGTGCAGTGTTTGGGGACAAGGTGTCAAGAAGAAGAACCCAAGGCCAGAGAAAACGGGACATCGTGAGTTAACCGAAAAGAAAATAAATAAATAAATAAAAGGCCGAGGCAGAGAATGTGGAGGAAGTGACCCAAAATTCAATTTGGTAACGTTGGCAAAGTTATGCGCTTCTGTCAGGAATACCATTTCTCTTTCTTTTCTTTTCTCTCTCTCTCTCTCTCTCTCTCTCTCTCTTTCTTTCTTTCTTTCTTTCTTCTTTCTTTTTCTTGTTGTACTGGGGATTGAGCCCAGGGCTTTCACACTGAGCTTCAACTTGTTTTCATTATTTATTTATTTATTTATTTATTTATTTGAGATAAGCTTTGTAGACAGACTGATCCTGTGCTCACTATGTAGCCCATGCCAACCTTGAACTCCAGGCAATCTTCCTTCCTCAGCCTCCCAGAAGGCTGGAGTTACAGGCATGCACCACCACTCCCAGCTAATCTTTAAGCAGTTCTGGGGAATCCAACCCAGGGCCTAGTACATGCTAAGCAAGCACTTTGATCCCTGAGCTATGCCTTCCTACTCTTATTTCTGATTTTTGGCACAAGGTCTCACTAAGTTGCTAAATTGCCCAGGCTGGACTTGAACTTGTGATCCTTTTGCCTCAGTCTCCCAGAGTTCTGGGATAATAGGCCTGTGTCACTGGGCCTGAATAATAACACTGTAATGGTGGAAATTGTGGTAAAATTTTGAATCAACTGAGAACACTGAGGTAGCCACAAAAATACACCTGGGAAAAGAGAACTTCCATGCTTCAAAAAAGGGTAAGAAGACAGAGTAAGACCTTGTCTCAAAAAGGGGTGGAGGAGGTTCTAAGGATGGAATAGTGTATTCCAAGTGCAGAGGATTCATAGCACATGTCTTTCACTGTAATACATTTAAATACGTACTATATTTTTGGTTACCTATTATATATACACACTCCTATGCACACACACAATTATTATCAGCAGGGAAATTTATTCTAAACCCCTAGCTGCCAAGGCTGTGAAGGTGGTAAGTCTGCAGGCAGGCCCGAGAGCTAGTGGTGCTGATCTAGTCAGAGGGCTGCTACGCAGGACCCCACAGGAGCTGCCATCGCAATGGGATCTAAAGGCAGGAAAAGACTGACAGTTCAACTAAAAAGGAGATCGCAGGAGGAATCCTCTCCTTCTTAGGCTGGGAGCTTTGTATATTTATTTAGAAGAAAATGTGACATGAGAGTAGAGTAAGAAGATAAGACCTGTCATTCCAGAACTCTGGGAGGCTGAGGCAGCAAGGTTACAAATTTGAGCCCAGTCTGGGCAACTTAGCAAGGTAGTGGGGCCCTGTCTCAAGAAAAAAAAATAGTGGGTTGAGTAGGTAGTTCAGTGTGAAGGTCCTGGGTTCAATTCCCAGTAACACAAAAGAGGAGAGGAAGAAGAAGAAGAAGAAGAAGAAGAAGAAGAAGAAGAAGAAGAAGAAGAAGAAGAAGAAGGAGGAGGAGGAGGAGGAGGAGGAAGAGGAAGAGGAGGAGGAGGAGGAGGAGAGAAGATGATGATATGCTTTAACATAGGATTAAAAACGAAAAGAATAAATATTTCTTCATGACTGCAAAATTTAGATTTAAGTAACATATATACACATTTATACATATAATTATTTATCCAGTCTTCCTTCTTATTCTGTGATTACTGTTATTTTTGTGGTGCTGGGAATTAAACCTGGGTTCTTCCCAATGAGACACATGGACACATCCCCAGCTCCCGCCCCCCGCTCCATTTTAAATTTATTTAGAGGTGAGATCTCGCTAAGTAGTTAAGTTGCCCACGCAGGGCTAGAGCCATTGTGTAAAATTTACTGTTTCCTCCTTCCCAGTGCTGTTCCCCTCTAGATCACTGCCTAGATGATGGCTGCCAGGAGCTGGGCGACCACCACAGCCTCCACATTGGGGTTTGGAGAAGTCTCTGCATTCAAAAACGGACAAACCAGTGGAAAAGCAACAGCATTTCCCTTTACTCCTCCCTTTGGCCTAAGGCAGATTTCTTAAAAGATTCCTTGAGTTCCAGCTTCCTTATTTGTTAAAAGAATATAATGATAATGATAATGATCCCCATTCAAAAGGCGTTTATAGAAACTAAATAGTGTTCTTGTGGGAAGAGGCAGTTTTTACGTTACTGACAAATGGTAGTTGTTATTCTAATAACAATTGATCACTAAAGGCAAGAACAGATGTCACTATCCTTAATTTCTATGGCTTCAGAACTAGAGTCCGAGATGTCTAAATTCCTTGTGCAGAATCCAGCAGTCAGGTCCCAGTTCAGAACGCAGGGACTGGCACCCTATTACTTGCACACTGTTGCCCTCATATTATAAGAGCAGCCCACCTATTCTTATGAATATTCTGAAGGGATGCTTATGAATATACTTTGGGAGGCTGAGGCAGGAAGATGGCAAGTTCAAGCCAAGCCTGGATAGGTAATTTGGTGATCTAGCAAGACCATGTCTCAAAATCTGAGATGAAAAATGGGCTGGAGAATGAGCTCAGTGTGAAGACCCTGGGCTAGATTTCCAGTACTGAAAAATCAAAACAAAGTAAACCAAAACTGAGGTGTATCTATAAGGCTGTAAGGAAAAACAAAAGCCCTATTTCACGTTTCTCCTGCAGCTTGGGGAGTGGGACATGTTTTCCTGGATGTGCTTGGAAATGGATCCTGGTTTCTGACTCTTTATTTGCAGGTTTCCCCTGGGATTCTGGAGATTCTCCAGGGCACGATGGAGGGCATCATACTGTTTGAGTTTTCAAATCCTCAGGCAATTGTGAATCTGGGATCTCAGACTGTAGCTGTTATTTTTTGAATGTGTAACACTCATAATTCATGCTGTCTAGGAAAAGATTTCATTAAATGTCAATATGCATGTATGACCTTGGAGGAAAACACATCTGTGAGCAAATGTTGGCAAATGTGAGCAAATGATGGACGTGAGGTAAGATGTGGGGATTACGTCATGTGCATCCTCGGCAGGCCCCTCCTAACTGGAGAGAAAACAGGGCCATCCTCTGCTGAAATGCGCCACGAAGCCTTTCCAGAAGCAGATTGGAAACATATGTCAAAATTACAAGCACATAGTTTATTTTATTTGGAAGATCAGATTCCCTAGTGGATGATCTGGGTTGGCCAACTTCAGAGGCTTGGCTGTGTTTGGGATTCCCTGACTCACTGGGTGACTGTAGAATGTGATTTAAATTCACTGCCGTTGTCACTTGGAATGATAATCCCTTGTGATACTGTACTTGGCCCTCAGGAATTACTCATTTATTTATTGTTCTAGGGATTAAAGCCAAGGCCTTTGCACTGAGCTTTGTCTTCAGCCTGTGTTTCTAGTTTAGAATTTGAGACAGGATATCACTGAGCCTCTTAGTCCCGGGCTAGGCTCGAACTTGAGATCCTCCTCCCTGAGGCTTCCAGGTGCTGAGATGACAGGTCTGTGCCTGTGGGCTGGACTCAGGAGTCCTTCTTTTGGTGGTTATTGTGTGTTGCATGGTTGCTCTGTGCCATTGATTAGCTGGAATGTGACATATTGTGAACATGTGTGTCATTATTACCTCCTTTTCAGAGATAAGCAAGCTGTGGTAGGGAGTTCTCAGGGCACTGTTTACATGCTGGTCATTTCCTGTGCACTTGAGTTTGTGAGGGTAGGGGGCTAGATCCCAGGGGCATCTGTCTCTCAGGCCATGGCAGGCTCTGTCCATCTGATGGAGTCTGTGCCCCAGGGAGTCACGCCATGCAAGGTCAAAGTGGGGAAAGGCAAGGTGAAGAAAGAGCTGAGGCCACCTCAATTGTTTAGGAAAATCAAATTGTGAAAAAGATAAGGTGCATAAATACAAAAGATAAAGGTAAACCATTGTAGGTGATGGGAGATTTTAACTGAAATAACAATAGCAGATATCTCTGAAAGAGCCAGGTAGGAAGATACTGATGGGTTAAAGCTGTGTTTATTAACTAATTCACATTATGCTGAGTATCAGAACTCAAGCAGTGCTTTGAAGGGAAATACGGTGAACACGAAAAGAATGATATAAACTGTTTCAAGGTATTTTTGGTGGGTATCCTGGAAGATCCCTGGTCTTTGTCTGTGGCAGGCATCCCTAATCGGTAACAGATCTCTTCCTGCCCCCGTAGCTTGCACTCAGACTGGAAATCCTCAATCCAACCTCTTGCTTTGAAGCAAACTGCCTTTTCTGTGAAAATATTTCAGATGTGATATGGATATGTGTTAAACCTTCAAATTGAATGTAGTTATTATCCATCACAAATACATAGTAGTAAAATGAATAATTTGGGTGAAAAATAAATTTTCACCAAAGTAAATTTGAATAAAATCTGCAAGTAGATAATAGTATCAGATGAATGTTAATTTCCTGACTTTGATAGCTGATTACAGTTTTACGAGGGCATGGTTTTGTTTTTAGGAAATATGCAGCGAAGTATTAGAGGTAAAGGGTATTATGTCATAACTTATTCTTAAACATATCAGAAAAGTCATGCACAGACTTACAGGAAGTAAAAACTAAAATGAATGATAAAGTAAGTACAATAATATGTCAATATCTGGTAAATCAGGGTGAAAAGTTAACAGGAAATTTTGTACACACACAGACACACATGTATACACACACACACACACACACAGAGACATATAACTGCCATCTTTGGGTTATTCTGTGAGGCTTTTCAAGCTTCAACATAGGAAAGAGAGAGAGAGAGAGAGATCATTGGACATGAGGGATGACAAAGTTTGGCATCATGTGCGTGCTATGATATTCTTGAAAATCAACTCAGGCCCTTTGCACTGAGCTATACCCCTGACTCACTTTTTAGTTTTGATTTTGAGACGGAGTCTTCCTAAGTTGCTAAATCGACCAGGTTGGGCTCCAACTTGTGATCCTTCTGCCTCATCTGCCAGAGTGCTGGGATTATAGGCCTGTAGCACTAGGTCTAGCTGAAAAGACTTTTAAAAAAAGTTTTATTGGAGTTGCACATTAAAAATAGATTTCTGTGGTTGCTGTCTGTATCAATACGCTTTCATATTTTCAGAAACGTTTCAAGACTGGCGTAAAGCATCCCCTGACACGCATCTCTGAGATTACCCATTGGTATACATTTTTCTCCGTGTGCTTTTCCCTGCTGGCTCTTCAGCGTGTCTATTTCTCTGTCTTTCCACCTCTGTAATGTACATTTTTCTGAAATATTTGAAAGTTGTAGCCATTATGCTCCTTCACTCTTTCCCTTAAGAAATTATTGTTGTTAAAATGAACCTAAGTAAAAGAGTGCCATGATCCACACAAAGGCTGAAGACAAGAAAAAATGCTTAGACTCCAACCCAGGGACACTGAGGCCTGTAGTGGCAACCCTGGAAAGGCACTCTGCAGGAGGACAGGACCTCAGTGCTGTCTCAAACGAAGGTCTCCTCTTTATTTATTGAAGGGAAAGGGGGAAATACAGCAGATTTAGGGTAGTAAATCATTACAGGGAACTTATAAAAATAGACCAGAAGCTAGACAATGAATGGTTCTCTGAAGTTACAGAACATATGGAAACTGAAAACCAAATTACGGGGCAAAGCGTACTCCTACAGGTTTTTTTTTTATTTGTAGGCAAGTGGTGGTGGGGGCCTTAGAGCTTGACGTTAGCAGATAAAGGCTCACATTCTTAAGAGGTCATTGTTAAGGCAACCAGGCTGCATAGTCTTGGACAAGTTAGGAAGAGAATTCATTCTCGTGGTCCCACACAGTCTACCCCTCCCTTTTTGTTTGTTTGTTTGCTGTGTGGTTCAGAATCATACATGACCATACTCAGAATACCTATCATAATAAGCAAGGCCATGTGGTGCAGGCCATATGGTGCAGGCCTATAGGCCCAGCCCTCTGGGAGGCTGAGCAGGATTGCAAGTTTGAGCCCAGCCTGAGCAACTAGGCAACTTAGTGACAGCCTGCCTCAAAATCAAAAATAAAAATGGGTTAGGGATGTAGCTCGGTGTGAAGGTTATGAACTCAATCAGTCTTGTGAAAAAATAAATAATAAATAGAATTCCTGACACAAAGTATCCGTGTGTACCTTACTCAAAGTCATTCAAACAAAATACTGTCACACAAGTAGAGTTGTCACAGGAAGGTCTAGTGCCTCTCAAAATCGTACGTGTCGGAGGGAATTTTGGGTAGTTAGAAAGAGACGGAGATTTGGAGGGGAGAAAACGAAGAGTTTGCAAGGGCCAAGAACTCTTAAGCCAGAGAGCTGGGTTGAAAGGGGAGGCAGGAGCGAGCTGTGGGATTGCCTTCAGTTCCCGGCGGCGGTTCCACTGGGGAGGCCCCTGAGGAGCCAGGCCTGCAGCCATCTCATTCTGTAATCTCGCTGTTGTTTGGAAAGGCTCCGTGCCCTGGCGTCCGAGCTGCGGTCGAAGAGGTCCCAGGGGGACTTCACGTGGCCCACGGGGTCAGAATCCAGGGAAAATCTTGGAAGTCGTCATTCTACTTGTCTGAAGCTACAGCTCTAGAAGGTGGTTGGGTTTTCAAAGCAGACTTTTGGGGAGAGTGATTTCATTCTCTATAAAAACAGGCTGCCTTATTTTTTTAAGGGACACAACGGAAGTCAGAACCCCAAAGTGCCGCAATACAGTATGACCGCATTTCCAGGGCTGTTGGCACAAGCTCAGGAAAATCTCCTGGCTCGGATTGGCTACGCTCCGAGCATTCGCTCGTTAGGATACTTTCTAAAGACGCGATCCTTGCCAAACACAACAGTCAGTTACCAAGAGGAGGTGTAAAAGTTCATATTTTCGTGAAAATTTGAGTAATGACGTTAACAGTCATTGTTTCATATTTTTTTCCATTCTTTGGTGCCGACGTCATCTACCACCAGAGGGCATTGTTGGCAGGGATATCAAGGGAAGGCAAAGTGGGGCGTTTTGCCAAAAATCATTGAGACTTTAAAAAAATTTTTTATTTCAACCAGTCAGTACACACATTTCTAGCTACGTTATTTACCGCTTTGCTCTTACATTCTTTATGCATGTTAAACGCTTCTAGATTTAAAATGTTCCTGAGTTTAATAAAGGATAAATCATTGTCAAGAGTATTTTCCTCTTTATAACAAGCGCTGAGTTTAGAGTCTGTCAGTTGTCTCCTTCGTAATACGATACATTCTTCCTTCGGGATGTTATCAAGCCTTGAAGACGTTGCTTTTTTATTTTCTAAAAAGTGATATAATTAATAAGATGCAGCACTGCAGTCTCTTGTCAATGTTTTGGGGATTTACTGTTAAAAATCTCATTCCCTTTTTTTTACAAGATGAATATTTAATAATAACATGCTTACATTATGAAAACTGAAAAACTCTGATATTTAAAATTTTAAATGATCAGGGGGCTGTAGGAATAGTACAGCTGTTAGAGCACTTGCCTGGCAAGCTCAAGACCCTGAGATTGGTTCCCCAGCACCACAGAAGCCGTTTGTGGTGGTGCACGCCTGGAATTCCAATACTTGAAGGCTGAGGCAGGAGGATTGGTGTGAGTGTAAGGCCAGCCTGGTGACTTAAGTTTCCATAGTGAGCTGAGGACCAGCCTGGACTACAGAAAGGGACACTGTCTCAAAAAAAAAAAAAAAAAACAAAATCAAACAAAAGAGAGAATTTCAGTGGTCAGATTTCTTTCAAGTTCTTGTTCCCTTTGACCCCATGAAGTCCCAGATGTAGAAAGGAGTCATTAGTATTAATAATGACCTATGGGCTGGGCCCAGTGGCTTAGGTGGAAGGATCATAAGTCAGAGCCTAGCATGGGCAACTTAGTGACCTAGCAAGACTCTCTCTTGAAAAAAAAAAAAAATCCAAAACTAAAACAAGCTGAGGATAGCTCAGTAGCTTAGTGCAAAGGTCCTGGGCTCAACCTCCAGTACCACAAAAAAAGAAAAAAAGAAAGAAAAGAAAAGCAAGCAAGCAAGCAAGCAAGCAGACAGACCTGTAAGTCTTCAGCTTTAAGTTGAGCCATGGTATCGCTTGCTTTTTTTGTACTTTCTTGGGCCCACATCAAAAAGTAGCACGAAACTCTTTGTGTCCTTCCGACTTTGCTCACTGATGTTTTTGCTTGAGATCAATGCCAGGCTATCGCTCCCTCAAATCTCCAGGGCAGTGCAGAAAGTGACCTGGGATCACATGATTCTAGAATGAGTATCTCATGGTTCACGGGCTGGCATGTCTCACCCCGACAGGTGCTTTTGAAAGAAAATACATTTTCATCCCCACGGCAATTCCAATAGAGATGAGATGAGTCACGGTAGTTGATTAGTTTACAGTGACAATGAGTCAGTGGAGCCAAACCATTTTCCAAAGAGCCTGGAAATACCCAGATGCTTTGGCTTGAGCTGGAGAGATATGACATTTTGGGAACGGGAAGACAATCGTTATATCTTGCCATCTCCCGTGGAAGGTGTTTGCCAGCTGCCTGGAGAAGTAGTTTCCTTTTTGCACTTTCTGATCCCAAGACTTGGAACACCCACTCTGACACCACAACCTCTGGCTCTCAGCCCCTGTCCCTCATTGTCCAAGACCCATCTCAGACCTGGAGTGTCACCAAGGCCCACCAGTGCCCTCCCACTGAGCCCATGGTGGTGGGCGTCTACGGTGACTGGACCATCTGTCATGTGCCACTGCAGGTCACCTGCCCCAAATCTATCTTACCCTCACCTCTGTGTAGACGCCTCCGCTTGCCTGTATATTTATCAGGGACACACAATAGGGCTCAGTTCACTTTTCTGTCTTTGTTAAATGGATGTGTTTCTGTTTCTTTTGGTACTATGAGATGCGGATAATTATTGATGTAACAGTAGTTAACAGTGCTTTATACGTGCAAGGCACCGAATCAGTGGTTTAGTTGTGCTAACTCCTTTGGTGCACCTAACCCCACCCAGGAAGTAAGTGCACAGGCTCCTCAGCCAGTGATGGGCCACATGCTAGCACACCTATCAGATGTTGAAAATACTGTGAGTCAAACAGGGACAAGGGGTGACTGAGAAATGGAATGAGTTTCAATTTTTAGAAAACCATTACAGAAAAAGACAGGTGGCTATAAATCCCCCCTCAGAATACTTCCCTCGTGTGAAACCCACTTACCCTATTGTGCTTGCCACATTCTGTAGCAATTTTGGGAGTCCACTTTCCGGGTTTCTTTATGAGGTAACATCAAAAACCCAGTGAGGGCTGCAGCCAGATGCTATCCAAGGGAAAGGCAGATTTGTAAAATCATAACAGTGTGTCCTCATCCACCCCAGTCACCAGATCTGGCACTGCGAGACCTCCGGTTCTCCCCCAAAGCCAAAATGACCATGAAAGGCCAATGTTAGAAAAGCGACAGAATCCCCTCAGGAAACATTCATCCATCCTTTGTGGTCCTGGGATTGAGCTCAGGTCCGTCACACTGAGCTACACCCTAGCCCAATTTCATTCTTGATTTTTGAGATAGAGTCTTGCTAAATTATTAAGTTTCTCAGGTTGGGCTTGAACTTGCAATTCTCCTGCCTCTGCCTCCCAAGCAAACAGAGAGCTCTGAGGTCTCCTCCCACCCGCCGTGGCTGGGCTGACGAAAGAGTCTGGCTTCTGCCTCCTCATTTATGAGTCACAGCCTTAGGAGCAGCTGTTCATAATTAAACTAATTAGCCTTTGTCTATAGCCTGAAATTCTGCGCTTACAGAAGAGGAAGCTGTCGGCTCCCGCGAGCTTCCAAAGGTGGGTCCGCTGATGTCCCCCACCCCACCTGGCATAGCACCTCTGGGATTAAAATTTTCAGAGCAAAGACGGTATCTTTGTAAGGTGACAGCCACACACCCTCCGGACCTTCTCCTCTTAATGCTAGGGCATCAGCTCATCATTCCTTTGGGAATTCGCCTTCACTGGAGTTGGACAAGCGGCATAAAAATGCAGATCAAACACCAGGGAGTACAGTGGGTATCAAACTTATCAGTGCTGGCCTCTAACATGGAATGGCTGATGGTGAAAGATTCGTTAGGCAGTAAAACTTAGGACTGAAAATTCTAGTCGTTTAGCTCCCTGGTAAAAACAAAACAAACCAACCAAACAACAACAACAAAACCAAAAAACCCGGCCTTTCCTGATGTGAGGAGTCTGAAGGGTCAGCGGCCTTGGAAAGATAGATAAGTCAGGACAGAGGAGCAGAAAGCCAAGCCCCGCCCCGTCAGCTTGCTCCTATCAGGTTCTAACGCTGATGCCGATTGACAGGAGGTGGAGCTCCCCAAAGCTATCCTCCACCAACCTTGGGAAGGACAGGTACTCCTCTTTCCCTCCGTTTTTTGGGAGAACGGGCTTCAACTAGACTGGTCCCTGAGGTCAAAAAGGTTGAGGACCACTGATCTAGAGGACCCTGTGACCAGATTTAAGTTACTAACTCGTCTTTAAGGTTGAATTTATTTATGTAAAATCAAATTCAAGCCCAAAATGAATTTACTTCAAAACAGCCAGATACTTGGGGGGAAAAAACATTTGTATTTAAGTTATCTGGATAGCTTGAATTTTCCTTCTGGAAATTGAAAAAGTAGTTAAAAATGGGAACAACATATATTTAGAAAATATTCCTATCTTATCCAATTAGAGTTTGCAATGAAAGTCAATTTCTTCTAAATATTTTATTCTTTTAAAATAAAAAATGTTCATGAGGACTATTAGGTTTAATCAAATAAATAATCCAACATGTAGAAGAGTTTGCATGAGTTTCTTATTTACAATAGGAAAGATTTGGGGAATACTTCAGGTATCCCCTAGGGAAATGGATCAGGGAGTAACGAGATATTTGGTCCCAGGGCCAATTTCGGTATTTCTGAAGCCTGAGCTGCAGTGTGCACAAGGATTATGAGGAAGTAACAGAAAAACTCATTGATGTCCTTCTGGTGGTGGTGGGGGGGCGGGAGGAGCGAGAAGCCAGGATATAAGGATCAGATGTATTGATCTTAAGTATATTTCTTTGCACAGCTTCCAAAATCTTTATGATGTGCCTATACAATTATTGGTTTCATTTGGAGTAATATATTGAAAACTACTTTGGTGCCAGAGACTGCAAGCTTCACTGCTAAAACCTAAAGAAATCCAGATGGTTTGGTTTCTTTTTAAAGTACTTGAATCTAGCACCTGCAGATCTTCTTTTGTGCCCTGTGCTTCCCTACTCCCCAATTTGCTCAACATTTGAAGGTTCTGGATAAGACGATAATGTGTAATTTGTTCTTCTTGTAACACTAGGACTTCATTTTCTCCAGTCCTTTGTTTTTTAAGTTAGGGAGAAATAAACAAGCAAAGCTTCAGCGACTAAAGAAACTCTGTGAAGAAAAGTGGGTGCCCAGAGTGAGTTTCTGCTTATTTTTATTTATTTCTATGATTTTTAGTTGTTTTTGCTAATTGCAAAACAGCTAACAAAAATGCCACCTGGAAAGTTTCAGGAGGATTTATTTGCATTGATAAAACTTTACTTCTATAACTGCAGCTTAAAGTATAGGATGTCCCAAAATTTTTCCTAGGATGATGGCTTTTGATGCACCCTGTATACTGAATTTAGTGCTTGCATCACTTTTTAATAGCATTAGTTTTATTTCATATATAATGAAAAATTAATCCTGAAGAAACAAAATTTTTATACTGTATTATATTACAGTTTTAAAATATTTCATATGTATGATGCCCTTAGGGCACACTTTATAATGCCTCCTTCCATTACTTAATTTCTGAAATACGATTACAACTCTGAACAAGGTGTATTTTTTTTAGTAGTTCATGAACAAAAGTAACACATCTATTACCTAGGTGAAATAGACCAATTCATGTAATCTACAAATGAAGCACTTATGTGAAGGTATGGAGAGAAGACATCTTATTTTGTGGAAATGTAAAAGAGAACTAGAAACATGAATGCCACTTTTAAAATGTTTGCTAAGAGCTGAGGTTCAGAATCGAAGCCTTTCCTTTCTCTTTAAGTTTGCGTTCTTAAATGATTCTGCCTTTCCTCCTGAGGCTACTGGGATGCACACCCACTGACACATAACTAGTATCCTGTTGAATGTGGACCTCTGTCAGCAAGCAGTAGTGAGCACTCTAGGAACCTAGAAGGGTCCTGGGTTCCCTACTTCGTGCTTCTTTAACTTTGATGTACACACATTCCACCAATCCCCCCTCAGGGACAGAATTAGAATGTGGATTCTAATAGTAGGTCTGGGGTGGGTTCTGAGATGATAGATCTCCAAGGAGCTACCAGATGCAGCAATGTGACCCTGCAGGCTCATCTTCCATTAGCTCTACTCTAGGGTACCAGGAGGTGAAGTCAAACATAGAATAGACAGTGGGCCAGGGTGAACTGCAGAGCACTTGACTGATGTAAGTGGCATGGCTGCCCTTGAACTCTGGCTCACCACAAGTGTTGGGGACTCAATGTCACCTGAGGACAAATGATGACCAGGTAAGTATATAGTTTGGTGGCTGGTTGCAAGGCAGGTGCTCAATCATTGCTTTTCCCTTGTCTTTCTATTACATAATTAACACATGACACTCTCCAGGAACATGGCCATCTAACATTTCAAATTCTAAGAGCCTGGCATCTGGCTCCTCCTGCTTCTTAGGGACTTAGGCTCTAGTATACCAGGGTCTGTTTTATACTGATGGCACTGAATGCTGATTAGAGTGTGTGACAATAGGGATAATGTGATGTGTAGGGACATTGACTTTCAAATCTCAAATCCGTGCATTTTGGAAACAAGACTAAATAAAATTAACCAAATGCCAGAGAGAGAAACATTCCTAAAAAGAAGTCACAGTTGAGTCAGCAGTGGTGGTGATGGGAGGATAGACCTTGGTCCACTCTCCATTCCATGTTTGACTTCACCTTCTGGTACCCTAGAGACTAGGAAGCTCGGGACAGAGAAAGACAGTATACATTTGTGGGGAGAAAGTTTCCGAAAAGTTTCTGGAGGTGAGAATCCCTAATATGTCCCTCAAAGACATTTTGTTGCTACAAATTTACAATATTCCCAGATGATTCAATAGCAAAGTCTCCTGAACTTGAACTTGTAGAAAGCACCAAGAAAGATAGGAGTTTACTACTAAGAGAACTTCGGTCCTGACAGTCTGAAAATTTGGATCCTCCTCGAAGCTCACTGGCAATTAACCAAGAACACTTCTCAGCGTAACTGTGTTTGTCCTTTCATAACTTCTTCCTCTCTTTCCAGCCAAAATCATAATGTACGCTTGGGTGTCCATGAATGGAGGGTGATCAGTGAAGATTTCTTGCTGTTTAGATCTTATTAAGCCACAGGTGAAGTTTTGCTTTCCTCTTCATTGTAATTCACTTACTCCACTCATCAGTAGATGATGTGGTCCTTTAAAGTGGATATTACTCAACAACAATCATTCAAATGCTAAACATTCCTTACTGCTGCTATAGGGTACTTTATAAACAAAGCATGCCAGGAACACTTCTGGCACTAGAAGTGAAGCCACCATGACCTAGGACTGCTGAGACCTGAAACTCAGTCTCTCTCTCTTTAAAGAAAAATATTGCATGATTTGGCTTATGGCAAAAATCCTAGAGACAGAAAACAGATCAGAGAGCATGAGGGAGAGCAAGAAGAGGGAAACGGGGAGTTATTAATGGTTATATATTTTGTTTGGAGTAATGAGAAAGTTTTGGGAAAAGATAGTGGTAATATTCACATGATGGTGTAGCTATAATTCATGGCACTTATTAAAATGTAAAATTCCGTATTACTTTCATTCATAGTAATTTAAGAAGATGAAATGCTCCAAGCATACACATTCTTGATGATCCTTGAGCAATCTTGCCCCAGTGGACATTCTAGCCGTTAGTGGTAACAACCAGTAGAGCTGAGCCTGTCTCCCCTACTAAAGCCATGCTGTGGGGGAACCACCCTGACCATCCAGCAGGAAGCCAGGGGGAGACAGTCTGTCTGGACCGCTCAGTGTAACAGAACCATGAGGAATCTCCTATGACTCTCAGCCAAGCAATAGTATGAGACAGGATCTTGCTCTGTAGCCCAGGCTTGTTCTGAACTCACCGTAGAGCCCAGGCTAGCCATGGACTTGTGGCAATCCTCCTGCCTCAGTCTCCCCAGTGCTGGGATTACAGGCGTATGCCATCACAAACACCTTATGCGCTGCTGTGGAATCGAACCCAGGGCCTTGTGCTTGCTAGGCAAGGGCTTTAACTGCTGTGCCATTCCTCCAAACCAAATCTTATTTTTTGATCACTTATAAAGCAACCATTTCTATGAAGGGTCTCAGAGGAGATACTTTTGCTGATGAGACATCAGTGCGTCAGAGAGATGTAGATGAGGTTTACCTGAAACAACGCAGTCTTCAAGTACAAGGAATATTTTCTAAGCTGAAATGTGTTTTGCATCAAGGAAATTTTGGCTCAGAGGAAAGAAGTAATTGGAAACACCCGAATCTTACAGACATGTTGCTTCACATGTTTCTGCTACGAATCTTGGAGGGAAAGAGGTCGGGAGAAAAGTCTGTTGGGTGAAATTGTTTACTGGCTCTCTTCACCAAAGCCTTTGGTTCTACGTTTATTCTCCCAGTGTGAACACATTGCAAACAGAGACAGCTGGAAGAAATTATAAGCCATGAAATAAGTTAACTTTATTGTACATTCTTTGATTCCCTCCTACTCTCTTCAAAACATGACCACTCTGTTTCCATAGCAGCCATGAAAAACACAGAACAGCCTACACGACTTAGCCAACATGTGACCAATAATGTTGAGTGGCACAAGGTTACATATAGTGTGGTTGGCAGTTTTCTGAAAATGCGCCAGTCTACTCCTGAGTGTCAGAAGATGGGTAAATAATGTGGTCCATGTGGTCTGGGACCCAAAATAACAACAACAACAAAAAAAAACCTATTTGTGCATCATCACACTGGTGTTTATGTGAATCTTTTTATTTCGAACCAAAAAGTAGATGAGAAGTTTTCTTGTCCAGCAATAGATGACTTCTCAGATGCTTTAGGTTGGAATATGACTTCTTTCTCTTTGTTGGAAATGCTAATTTAGTTTTACTAGGGTTTTTTTTTTTAAGCCCATTGTTAGTGGTGCTGAGGACTGAACCCAGGACCTTCCCAAGCCAAGCTATATCCTTAATCCTTTCATTTTCAGATGCTTGCCGAGTTTCCCAGGCTAGGCATGAACTTGCCATCTTCCTGCCTCAGCCGTCCAGCGTGCTGGAATTCTAGACCTGCACCACCACACCTAGCTTCCTTCACATAATTTAATTAAAATATATTTGTTCCTTTGGCATCTCCTATCTGTGAAATTTTATACATAGTATTACAAGTTGAAAGCTGAGGTTATTTTGGATGAATTTGAGATAAGCTTTAGCAGGCTTAAAAACTTTCAATGAGGGACTTCTGGTCAAGATGGTGTTCAAGTAACAGCTATACAGTGTCTCCTCATGGACTCAGTTAAAAAGTTGATATTCTAATTTAAAACTGCCTGTTCAACTAAGCTAGGAGAGGAAAGAGTGCCCCAACAATTGAAAGGAGGCCATGGGAATATCAGAAATCCCAAAGACACATCAGAAAGGGAGGAAAATAGCAGCCCAGGAAGCCACCCCAGGCCAACTGAGAGTGGCCCTGAGTTGCTGGCATCTGCAGATGGAGCAAAGCCCAGAACCCAGGACCTTAGACCAAGGTAAGTGTGGATCTGGGAGAAGTGGAATTTGACAGAAGCTGGTAGCCCCAGACTCCAATAGCAAATCTGCGTGTAGTACAAACTGCAAATGCAATGTGAACTTCCCCTAGAAAAAGCCTCCTGGAGCCTAGATCAGAAGCAGAGCTCGACAGCTATAATAGGCAGTGACATAAGAAGGCTCCATTGGGGGGAGGGGGGTAAGAGCCAGAGACTGAACTTTTTAAGATAAAAGCAGGCTCAGAAGAATACATCAGGGTTTGGGGTGGGGAGTGTTACTCTTAAATAGTGCTTAGGAAGAAACTGGCAAAAGAGAGTTGCAGAGAGGAAAGAAAGGCCGCTGACCCCCTGAACAGCTCAGGTGGTAATGGGAGCACCTCCAAAAGTAGAGAGTCTCTCCTTCACGGGAAGAAGGCTATCGGACTGTTCGGTCTCAGAGGCTATCGGACTGTTCGGTCCCCCCTCACTGTCTACTCTGAGCACAGAACTCAGAGCAATCCTCCCACCCCACACACCACACCCTCATATCTATTCAGAGAAACCTCTCAGCTAGGCCTTGAAAGTGAAGTCCCTCAACAACCAAAACATGGGAAGAAGACAAGGCAACAAGACACACAGAGAAATGCCTGAGACCCCAGAAATTAATGTCATGGGCCCTGAAATGGTGGAACTCATAAGGGAGGAAGTAAAAAAAATCAAATAAATGAGTCAAACATCCAGTTCCAACAAGATACTCTCAAAGAAATGCAAGCAATGATCAGTGGGCTTAAAGAAGAACTTATTAAACATGGATACAAAGCATACTGAGCACATAGAAGCCACAAATAAAATGTTGGCTGAGATAAATAAGGAAACGCAAGATGTGAAGGAACATTTTGATAGAGAAGTAGAAAATTTGAAAAGAAATCTAGCTGAAATTTAGGATATGAAAAATACATTCGAAAGCAGGAGAAGACAACTCACGTATTGTGAAGACAGAATTTTGAACTTGAAGACAGGCTGAGGAAACAAATGCTATAATTAGGCATGACTCCAAAATTAGAAATGAGCAAAGTAGCTAGACACAACAGCTGATGGATGATTCAAAGAGAACCAATTTCTGAATTAGGGATGTGGGAGAAAGAGCAGAAGACAGCACCAAAGGTATAAAGATTTTGTTCACTGAAATAGTGTAAGAATATTTCTCTAATCTAGAAAAAGAAATTATTTTTCAGGTACAAGAATCTTATAGAACACCAAATAACCTCAACCAGCAATGAGGCTTGCCACGAAGTATTATAAACAAAACCTCAGAAATACAACATAAAAAAAGAAATACAACATAAAGAGAGGATATTGAAAGCAAGAGAAAAACAGACATTATTTTACCAAGGCAAACCCATTTAAATTACAGCAGATTTCTCAATATAAACTTTAAAGGTTAGGAGAGCCTGGAGCAAGAAAGATCTTTCAAGCTTTAAATGACATCAAGTGTCAACCCAGGTCGTTTTCCAGCAAAATTATCCCTGAAAATTGAAGGAGAACTAAAAATTTTTCATGACCAAGAATCCCTAGCCCAGCATTGCAGAAAATACTTGAAGGAATCTTTGAAACAGACAGAGAGACAAGCAGCACCAAAGAACATGGAGAAAAGGAAACATCTAAAGATAAAATGTAACAACAAAAAAAGGCATTAATCATGAATTATCCCACTAAAACAGGACCAGCTTTCTCATAAAAATCTGTAAAAAACTTCCACCCATGATCCTTATTTTTAGCTGTATATTAGTTTTCAAAATGTAATAATGATATTTAAAATGGGAAATTAGTATAAAAATCTTAATTTGTGAGACTTTTTGATGTATATAATGGGCATAGATATTTAGCTGGAGGTGAAGTGGCAATAGGCAGTGGTTTTGATTTGGAATATTATTACTTCTAAAAACAGTAAGAGTTGATAAACAAATGGTTCTTGGGGTGTTTTCCCTGCCATTGGGTGATAAAGATAAAAGGCCACATGGCCTTAGCCCATTGGCTAAGAACTCAGTTGGATATTATTTCAACCTGTGACTCTTGGATATTTGTGTCTCAATTTTGTGCTCTGTAACTAAATTTGTAATAATGATCTTACTCATTTCTTCCTGCTCCTCTTAGGGAAAGCACTCTTTAAAAATTTTTGAAATAATTAAGTATGCCATTATATCTATTGCTTTATGTGTGATATACTTTTGAGATAAAGACTTAAGTCCATTTAATGTAGCAATTCATATATTCAGTCTTTGATGTAAGTTTAGCCTAAGAGGGGCTGGAGGAATGGTTCAGCAGTTAAAGCACTAGCCTAGCAAGCACTAAGTTAAGTGCTAAGTATCTGAGTTTGATTCCCCAGCACTACATAAACTGGGCATGGTGGCATATGCCTGTAATTCCATCACTCAAGAGGCTGAGGCAGGAGGATTTCTGTGATTCCAAGGTCAGCCTGGGTTACATAGTGAGTTCATGACCAGCCTGGGCTACAGAGTGAGACCCTGTCTCAAAAAAAAAAAAAGAAACCTTTAGCTTAAGATATCTGATTGATGTAATGATAACCTGAATTTCTTTTATATAGCAGCACTATTGATAATAGCCAAATCTTGGAAGAAGCCAATATGCCTGAGTGCAGATGACTGGATAAAGAAGATGTGGTATATATACACAATGGAGTATTACTCTGCCATTAACAGTGACACATTTGAATCATATTTAGGAAAAAAGATTCACTTTGAGACCATGATGTTCAGTGAAATAAATTAGACCCAGAAAATTGAATATTATAAACGTTCTCTAATATGAGAAAATCAAAGCACAAAAAATGTAAGAGACACAGAAGAAAGAAGACAATTCTTGTAGAGACCGAAAGGAAAGGGGGAGTGAAAATGTGGCAAAGAGAAAGGGGGATGATATGAAAAGATAGAACCAAATGAACATGATAGTGGGAGTTAGAAGAAAGGGCTGAGTTGTGGGAGGATCAAAAAGGGTAGGGGAAGGGATTATAATTTTGATGCACTATATATGTTGACAAAAGGCTCAAGTTTTATGTAAACATTATGTATTCCATACATATATATCAACAAAATGCATGGGAGGCGGGGAGAAAAATCCCAATGAGTTATTCCATATTAGTTTCTCCTACTGTTTCTTGCTATCAGGAAGCTGAATTAAACCCTACTTCAAGGAAACAGATTTCAAGTGCAGAGAATCAGTAATTCTAAACACATATGTTCAGAAAATGCATCTGTAGAAATAACAGAGGTGGCAGTTTTAATAATTGGGCAGGGTATAAAAGACTGGAATCACAGAGGGATTTTCATGTAAACAAAATAAGGACTATATTGGCTTTGCCATTGACCAATAATCTTCACTACTACTGAGAAAATCAACACCTTTAACTTACTCACTAAATCTATCCGTAAGATATGAAAAGTCCTGAAGAATGGTATTGTCTGAATAGAACCTTTTTTTTCTTGTTGCTGCTGTCTACTTTTCCTGTGTAATGAAAGCTGGCTGTGGATGTTCCGTATCCTATCCTGTGTTGTCTAAACTTGGGCCTTAACAAGACTAGGATCTAGTCAACAACAGCAACAAATTAAACAGTCACACATGGTAAAATGCAATTCAAATAGGAAATATGCTATAATAGCTGTGGAAATGTAAAGTTGTGATGTTTAGTCTTTGTATTTACGTTAACCTTAAATTAAGACCTGTTGTTTGCAGGTCTTGAGAAGATGCATAGATACAAGACAGCCCCAATAGGGAGGTCATGATTTCTGTACTACCCCAGTTTTTGCCAAGATGAAACATTTATTCATGTTTTCCTTTTGCTAACTCAACTAGGTATTATGTTTACTGTTGAGGATACAGTTTTAGTTCTTTTTTTTTTTTTTAAGAAAGGGTCTTTTTCTATAGTCCAGGATGTTCCTCAACTCACTATGTAGCCTAGGCTGGCCTTGATTGAATTCATGGCAATCCTCCCACCTCAGCCTCCTGAGTGCTGGAATTTTAGGTATGCATTACTGCACCTGGCTTATGTAGTGGTGGGGAATCAAACTCAGGGCCTTGCACTTGCTAGGCAAGTGCTCTCACTGCTGTGCTATTCCTCTAGCATTGAGGATACAGCTTTAATGGTGACTAGTGATATGCACCAATTCATCAAGATGAGCACAGTTATTATATATCACAAGTACAGAATATTAAAATAAACTCTGGACTATCTTTTGTCACATCTCTCTACTCTCCCATCCAATCTGATTGTGCAGAGCCAGAGGGAAGCTGGGGAGACAAGAACAGGGTAGGTAATAAACTTGGAGGAAAGGTGGTTTGGAAAACAAATACTGATGAAATTTCAATTGACAGGAGAATTTTGGAAACTGATTTACCACTTTGGGGATGGAGAAAGGATTTTGTACCACAGAGTTTAGACATAAAACACCAACACTAGAAAGTGGAACCATTAGATTTTCAAATTCCCCATTGGCAAGGTTTCCCAGGAAAGAATATTAAATTTTAGTGTGTCTTTCTGGGCTGTTGAATCCTGAGTCCTCATTGATAAACACTGGGCCCAGGAGAAGCTGTTATGACAAATTCTTGTCAGGATCCCCAGAAAAGACTATGTGGTCTGGGCCATTCAGAACAGTCAGAGTGTGAAATCATGGCTCCACTCAGAGGAGAGCTCATCCATCATGGCTACCCATCCGCAGGGCTCCTGTGTGTAAAAACTCCCTGCGGGTATGTGTTTAATACCTTGCTTAGCCATGTTTGGGGCTTTCCTAAGTACTTAGCAACCATATCTCCTTTAGGACAGGGCTGGGGATATATAACCAAATCCAGTTCTAATTTGCTGCTGCTGCTGCTGCTGCTTCTTTTTCTTCTTCTTCTTCTTCTCCTTCTCCTTCTCCTTCTCTTTCTCCTTCTCCTTCTCCTTCTCCTTCTTTCTTTTTCCAGGACCTTTACACTGAGCTACATCCTCAGTCCATTTTTAGTTTTGATTTTTGAGACAAGACTTCACTAAGTCACTAAGTTGCCCAGACTGGGCTCAAATTTGTGATCCTCTTGCCTCAGCCTCCTAGGATTATAGGCCTCTACCACCAAGTCTCTTTCCTTCTTATTCTCCATCCCAAAATCTCCTGTGCTTTTCAGTACGTCTGAGCTCACAGCAAATGACAGTAGATAACCTACCCTTTCCTGTGTCCTTTGGTTATCAGAAAGTTTCATTTCTTTGACTATCTGTGCCGTTGCACACACACACACTGTTCACCAGTCCCTCAGTGAGGCACTCTGTATTCTTTGCTGAGCACCAAGGAGGCATCAAGAGCCTGAGTGCTCTGAGTGTTCATGTGGCTCTCATTAGCTGCTGCACAGAAACATGACTAGCAAAGTCCTCTGAGACTGAACTGTGATTTGTTTGTGATTATCTCAGTAATGCTTTCTGTGAAATTAGCAATTTTGGAGGTGGGGCCAGAGTCTTTCCTGAACTATGGAGCAGCCTTAAGATCCTCATAGCAGCCAAATCTTTATGGGATGAAAATATTTCTTCTCACAGTGTGACCGATGAGGAGATCATATCAATTTGAGGCAATTAGGAACCATACCAGGATTAGAGTTTAGGAACCACGCCTGTATTAGACAATTAGGAACCACACCTGGATTAGAGTGTGAGTGATTTGTGGGCCAGCAAATAAGGAAAGAACACTCACCCCATGGGGGGATGCCCAACTTGGGAGCTCAAACTGTGTAAAAGGAAGAAGAAAGGTTGTTACAGCCTTTTCTTCTGGGAAAGCTCTCACCTTCATGATTGTCTGCAGATGCAGACTTGCTTGCTAAACGCCACAGATCTTCACCACAGATTCACTCCAGTGTTGCTTGTACCTGCCTACTCCTAACCGACCTTCAGTCTCCAGTCTTTAGCATTGTTCATCAGTCAACCGAGATATGCAGAAGACTGTCACGGGTTGTCCTACATTCCCAGACAGGTTTTCTACCTTGTGGCTGAGCAGCCATCAGACCCTCCAGCTCTCACATGTGCAGGCCGCCATCTTGAACTATCTCTGTCCTCAGATTTATAAGCCTTCCAAATGATCCTTTTTTTTCTTACAGTTTTTGTAAATTCTGCCTTTTGTGGAACCCAAACTAATACACACCAGATTCTAAATGTGTGTGGCTTTTCTCTTTCCTCTCTCTACATCTGGAGGTAAGGTATTAAGACAAAGATGAGCATAAACCTTAATTGGAGCTGGGCATTTTGCATTTGAACTGTATCTCCCAAAGGACAGTGGCAACCAGTGGGAGGAGGGGTGGAGAGGAGGAGGTGAAGGATGAAAGACACAACTCAGACCTCAGGCAGCAGGAGTTAGACCTGTGTAAGGCATGTAAAGTGAGGTTGGAGCCTCCAGCTCTTTGTAATTAGAGCACCTTGGGCCACTTAATTTGAGCTCAGAGGTTAATTACTGGTTAATTTTGATTAACTAGTCTCTTGCAGTGTGAAGCGGGGTTGGAGTAACTCACTCCTTTATAATGTCCTATGAGATGCATGAGAGATGAAAACTTTAAGGGGATGGCCTCCACATTGTCAGGGAGTTGGAAGTTCAAGGATGTGGTATTAAGGGAGTTAGGAGAGTGGGCTTATAAAAGATAAGGTGACCTTTAGAAAAGCAAATGACAATGATCAGGGAACAGAGCCACACTGAAAGCAAGCCTGCAGCCCAGCAATCTGAAAGACCTGAATGGCTTTTCAACATTATCAGTGACTGTAGGATACAAAGGAACACTCCATGTTCCAATGGTTTTTAAAGATGTTTGCCTATGTTTTCCCCACAAGAGGGTAGCTATAGGGATGGCAGGCAACACCAGATGGTGTGGAGTGGTAAAATAGAGCCGTTTCTGTCAGTAGAGTCCAGAATATGAGCAAGTTGTGCTTGGGTGGTAGAAGTATGAATCCTAAACCAACAAATGACCCAAAAGTCTTATCAGTAGAGAGGCAGAAACACATATAAATAGATCAGTCATAGCTGGGAACTAGAGAAAGACTGGCCACAAGGAATCCTTAGCCACAAGTCACCTCACTCATCATCATCAGTTTTTGGAGACCGAGTTTGAACACAATCACCTGAAACATAGAATACTGCCTTTGCTGGGATCTTCCTCAGTCATTTAGATGTTGCTACCAACTTGTAATCCTAGCACTCTGGAGAGTGTGGATTGCAAATCTGAGCCCAGTCTGGGCAATTTAGTGACTTAGTGAGACCTTATCACAAAAAACAAAATAACAGAAAAAGGGCCAAGGCACATAGGAGGCAACTGGTACATGGTCACTGGAACTGGATAGTAGAGGACAGAGTTCCTTATCACTCATCAGCATTTAAAGAATGCACAGCTAGAGCAGTACATCTACAGTCTCTTCAGCCAGAATCGCTTGTGTTGTACAATTAATAACTTGTTCCAGGAATGACAATGTGTTGGTACAGGCAGTCAGTCATAGAGTTGAGAGTATAGAGAGTATTGGAAGTGCTTGGATTCCAATCAACCACCAGAAACAAATAGAGAAGATGGAGGTGAGGAAGAAAAAAAAGCCATGTGACAACTTCTTTCCACTCTTAGAAAGTTTATCACGTAAGCAGCATAAATATTTAACAGAAAATTACTGACTACGGAATACACAAACAAAACGCATGTTCTGATGACTTAAAAGATATTTTTGCAAACTGTCATTGTGCCTTTTTGCAGAAAAAGCAAATCTGCAATATTGTTACTTTTAAATATTGAGCTGAGTGTCTATTTCTTTGGGAATTTAGATTTCCTTTTTTTCTTGGTTCCTGAAAAATAAAAAGAAGGGAGGTAGAAGAGGAAAGGGAAGGAACTCATTTCAGCATTCCAGGCATTTTTCACATTAATTTAATCAGATCCTAGAATAAGTCAACAACAGAATAGTTTTCTTTTGAAGAAGAAATCAATACTTTAGGGCCATATTTAATGCCTTAAAAACTACCTGAAACATTATTCAATGATTATGAAGTCCAACAATAATAAGAAGCTCCCCAGTCATTCCTACCCCTGTCTTTTTCTAGGCAAACTCAAAAGTGTCAGGTTAAATTGCCAGCATTTGATTATGAAGCAGCACCACCCAGAAGTTGGATGTGAAAACGTGATCTGTGAGAAACATGAACAATGACAGGGCATTTCTAGTGGAAAAAAGGGATCTTGTCTCAGCCACTACAGGCTTCTGAATTGAGTGCATGAGGGTTCTGTCTGGTACAAGGCCAAGGAAATGTTCTGACTAGTAAATTATGAGCCTGGAATACAGATAGTGTTGTCAGGTACTGTCCCCAATGCAGGCAGTGGCTTAGGTGTAGGAAGAATGGAACTCGTTGCCTCTCATTGTTCAGACCAATTCGTTGGCATGAAATGGACCTTGCAGCCAGGCCTGGTGGCACACACCTGTAATCCCAGCGCTCTGGGCAGCTGAGGCAAGTTCAAGCCCAGTATGGAAAATTCAGTGAGATGCTGTTACAATTGAAAAAATGGGCTGGAGATGTAGCTCAGTGGGAAGGTCCTGGGTTTGACTCTCAGTACCAGAAGAAAAAAATGAAAAAAGAGTAAAAGAAAGGGACCTTGTGACTATTTCATATGTGCCTTGCAGAGTGACTGGCTCAACGAAGAAGGTGTTTTGTTTTGTTTTTTGATACGGGTCTCTCTTTGTAACCCAGGTTGGTCCTGGCCTCACCGTGGAGCCCAGGCTGGCCTTGGACTCACAGCAATCATCCTGCCTCAGCTTCCTGAGTGCTGGGATTACAGGTGTATGCCACCATGCCTGGCTCATATGGTGCTGGGGAGGGGAATATGAACTCGGCTACCTGGTGCTTGATGTATCGCTTGCTAGGCAAGTGCTTTAACCTTTAACTGCTGAGCCATTCCTCCAGCCCCAGAAAGAAAGTTTTTAATTGTACCTTGAAAGCTTGTTCCTCAAGAACAAATCTCTGTAGAGCTAAAAATGTTTGTAGAAACTATAAGTTTGTAGAACTTGGAATTTGATGAGAGGACTATCAGGAGTAGCAGTGTTTATCTGAATTTGGTGGGCTCAATTTCCTGGGTAACCTGAGCCTGAACTACTTAACACCTAGTTGATAAAATAGGAATATTGACTTCCTGAAATAGTATTTTTTAATTATATGAGGAAATGGATCATTAATGAGATCTATCTCTAGAAATGAGGTTATATTCTTTCATGACTAAAGAGTGATTTTAAATACTTATCACAGAGGGCTGGAGGAATGGCACAGTGGTTAAAGTGCTTGCATTGCAAGCACAAGGCCCTGAGTTCAATTCCCCAGTGCCTCATAAGGCAAGGTGTGGTGGCGCACGCCTGTGATCTTAGCACTTGGGAGGCTGAGACAGGTGGATTGTCTTGAGCCCAAGGCCAGCCTGGGCTGCACCAGTGAGTTCAGGACCAGGCTGGACTACAGAGTGAGACCCTGTCTCAAAAAAAAAAAAATAAAAAAAAAAATAAAAGCAAACCACCAAACCAACCAAACGACAACCACTCGTAATGTTGACATGTTTTGAAATAAAAATATTTGGTCATGATGCCACCTAATTATTTTGTTCTTAGGACTGTACTCCTTGGCGTTTTTGGTTTGCCCATTAAAGGAACATCTCAGCTGTAAGAGACACCTAAGTGGTGTTCTCACCTGTCTCTTCTTTTCAGAAAATGTCCTGTGGAAAGATAATGGCAGTATAATCTAAATGTTCTGAAAGCAACAGAAGAGAGAAGTTATTACCCTCCAATACACAGTGTAACATAGTTTTCCTTTGTATAAAAGATCCCAATTTTGTGTTATTGTTGGTAACACAGGGTGGGCAGCTCTCCTTGGCATGTGGCAGGGTTCCCTCCGCTTATTTTCTCTTCAGTCCATAGCCCAAGCTTTTTCTGTTTCACAGGATAGGAAGTTTACTTTTGTTGTTTGTTTAAATTTTTTTCTACATTAATTCAGACAGTTTATGCTAGATTTTCCATATTATATTATTGACTGGAGTTCACATATTGATATACTTCTTGAGAGCCTCAAATGTAATGTTTATCTCTGTCTTTCTGACCTGAATTTGTTGTTTGAGTCCTTAAAAAATTCAGACCCAACTCTTCCTTCACAGGAAGAAATTGAGGCATAGACATTCATTGGTCTGTAATTATATGAACATGGAGATGCTGTCTGTAGTTTTTCTTTTTTCTTCCTGTCATTTTACTTCTGGAAGGTTCTATCTGTGGGTAGCGTTTCTAAGCACCTTCTACTGCATTAGACTAACGCAGTGGTTGTCCTGTGCTCATGGCGGAGCTCATGACTCCACAGAGGCCCAGGCTGTGGGAGGAACACGAATCAGAGGCAGTGAGCAGGGGCAGTTGGTAACTTCCTCCTCACCTTGGGTAGATCTGCTTATATGCACTTCATAATTTGGGGTTCTGCTTATAGTCATACCTCCACCAGCATATAGCTGTGGTATTAAAATCTCCTTCCTTCTTGGCATTCTGTCCTAACGCAGTTTTTCCCCCAGACATTTGGGGGCATCAGAGGAACCTGACAGACTGTGCTCCCAGGTGAAACCTCATACAGGCACATAAATTTGCACCAAATTTAGGGAGTTCAGGGACATTCAGAAATGCATTCGCAATGGGTGAATAACATCAACTCTGAAAGCTTTATCTTTAGGACTTAGGAAATTCCTAGTTGAGAAAGAATCAGAAATTGGGATTAATACTGGAGTGTGTTTGGGAACAGTGGATATTTTTAGCACAGCAGAGCTTGTGGAACTGGTTTTTACGGTCTGATGGGAACACAAAGCACATTTTTCAAGGGGCTTCAAGAATCCTACTTGCCCCCAGTGGCCTCACTGTTGCTCTCTTGGGTTACTGATTCGTTCAACAGATACTCATCAAGAACGAACGGTAGCAGGCACTGAGCCAGGGCACTTGGAAGCGAACAGCTTACAATTCTTGCTAGAAAAAACCTGGCTTGAGGAACTGAATGGTGCACACATCCTGCCCCCGCGCCCCTACCCCGAGGTGCTGGGGAGCAAGCCCAGGGCCTTCAAACTGAGCTGCATCCAGAGCCCATTTTTCACCTTCTGATTTTGAGAAAGGGTCTTGCTAAGTCAGTAAGTGACTTGGCTGGGCTCGAACTTGTCATCCTCCTGCCTCCGCCTCTGACAGTGCTCCAAGGCCTCTACCTCCAGGCCCAGCTTGAATAGTTATTAGTTATTTAGCAAGATCACCCTGCTCTCAACTGAAGTCTGCAGCCCACTAACTTACCTGAGGCTGGATGGGACTGGACTGGCTGAGATCTAGCATGGTTGCCTGTGCTGCCTCCATTGGAGGGCTCAGTCAGGGGACAGTGCGGGTGGGCAAGGTCACAAGGGCTGTGACCCCAGGGACTGCGCTCTGGGAAGAGGCTTGGCAAGTTCTCCTTTTTTCTGTAAAAGAAAATTGCAAATCGAACCCCTAAAGCATTTTATTTAGTGACTTGCTCATGGAAGCTACAGTGAAATGAGAGAAAGTCTTAGAACTAACAGAGCCTGGCCTTCCTGGGCCTCATGAGCAGAATGCTGATTTTGACATCAGAAACATTTGCCTAGAGGTAAACGACATTGGGCACCTTTTTCCATGGCCAGCTGTGATCCAAGACAAAATTCCTAGGTGATGGGGAAATGTGGGAAACAACCTCACCTGCTCACCTTCCCCAGGCAGTTTTGTCTGAGACCACAGTGCCAAGGAAAAGCCAGGTGGCCAGAGATCTAATCTCTCTCTCTCTTTATCTCTCTCTCTCTCTTTGCCACACACACACACACACACACACACACACACACACACACACACACACGCAAGTGTGCAGACTTTTTTTTTCTGAGATAGAGTCACATTAAGTTCCCATGTTGCCTAGGTTAAGCTTGAACTTGCGACCCTCCTGCCTCAGCCTCTGAAGAGAGCTGGGGTAATTGGTCTATGCCGCTTTTTGGGCTCCCCAATATCAACTTATTAAAGACTGTTGGAAGTCTGTAATAGCCCAAACTTATTTTTAAGTTTTCAAGGTCATCATCTTAAAAACCATGTTAACTTATTATTCACGAATCTGTCACCCTGCCATATTCCACATGCATAGTTACTAATTAAGGAAGGACTCAGTAAACCAAACCAAGCCTCCTGTACCTCTCAAGCCAGAGCTGCCCTGGCTCCATCTGAAGCCTGGAGGTATCTCCTTCGGTTAGATCTTGCCTTTCATTAGTGACTCTATTTGCTGATGCTGTCCGCCAGAACATGGTCTTTCCTGGGGTTGAGGCTGCCACGGACCTTCTGTTAAACTCCATATCGGTCTCCAGCTTTTCCCATGCCTGCTTCCAATGAATAGGGGTGTACCAGGCCACGGCCTAGTAGACAGGACTTGTTACTATTGAACACTGGAGTACGCTTATGTTTTCTAATGTTGGAGACATTGCAATAGAATTTATATTTCCAAATCAATTTTATTGTGTGTATTTGGGTTTACGATATACTATCTAGGGGTACATATATTGAGGTAGATGGTTACCAGAGTAAAAAACAAATTAAAATACCTATCATCTCATACTTGCCTTCTCTGTGACAAGCGTAGCTAAAATTTACTTATTTACATTTGCACCCTGTGACACAGGCCTATAATCTCAGCACTCTGGGAGGCGAGACCCTGCCTCAAAATCAAAAATAAAAGTGAGCTAACATAGCTCAGTACAAAGGCCCTGGGCTTATTTCCTAGATCTGTAAGAAAACCACCCAACAAACCAACAAATCAGAAAAATTTTACTTACCAAGAACAACATAAATCCCCCAAACAATACACTTTCTTTAGCTATATTAGCTAATGTTACATAACTAGTACTAAATTAACAGGTGTATTGGATCCCTAGACGTGATCAAGATGTGACTTTGCCCGTTCACATTTGTTATTTTGTAGCCTTTGATTTCTTTGGTCCCTCCACGTTCTACTTTAGATCTCTGGGTCTTTCATTCCGTATGTCGGTGACGTTGTATCCTTTGGCTGATTTCCTCCTTCCATCTCTGTGCAGGTAACTACAACTTCATTCATCTCCATGTAGTTGCTCTTTTAAAAAAAATTTCATACAGAAGTGAAATTATGCACTATTTTCCCTTCTGTGTCTGGCGCCTTCTACTTAGTTTATGGGATTCATCCAGGTGGTGGCAAGTGGTAGAATCCCCTGCCTTCCTGAAAGCTGAGTACCATCCCTTGCACATGTGTACCACATTTCCTTTAACCCCCTGTGCCTTGATGGACACTTTGTTTCCATATCTTCACTTCTATGAAGAATTCTGCGATAAATGTGGGAATGTAACTTTACAAGGTGGTAAGTTCCTCTCCTGGGGGTATGTGCCCAGAGGAAGGATCACTGGGGCTCTGGTCACTTTTTCATAACAGGTACACCAATCTACATTCCCACCACCAGGGTTCCCTTTCCTCCACACCTTTGCCATCACTTATCAACTGTCTTTTCAATAATAGCTATCTCCACAGGTGTGAGGTAGTGTCTTACAGTGGTTTCAATTTGCATTTCCCCCATGGCAGGATTGAAAACCTTTTCATAAATCTGTTAGCCATGTTTATGTCTTCTGTGGAAAAACCCCTGTTTAGATTGCTTATTTAATTTTTAGCTGTGTTACTTGTATTTTTCATTATTAAGCCATAAGAATTCTTTACAAATTTTGGATACTAACAGTTTACCAGATCTGTGGCTTGCAAGTATTTTTTTCTCAGTCCACAGGTTGCCATTTTATTTTATTTTATTTTATTTTATTTTATTTTATTTTATTTTATTTTTAGAGACAGGGTCTCATTCGGTAGCCCAGACTGGTCTTGAACTCACTATGCAGCCCAGGATAGCCTTGGACTCACAACAATCTGCCTGCCTCAGCCTCCCAAGTGCTGGGATTACAGGTGTGCGCCACCACGCCCAGCTTATGTGGCGCTGGGGAATTGAATCAAACTTAGAGTTTGACTTAGCACTTGATAGAAAAATGCTTTAACTGCTGAGCCATTCCTCCAGCCCCCAGGTTGCCATTTTATTTTGTAATTATTCACTTTGCTGTTCAGAAGCTTTTCAGTTTGGTAGTTCCATTTATTTATTTTTACATTTGTAGCCTGTGCTTTTGATGTCATACCTAAATAATCATTACCAAGGTCAACGTTCAGGAGTTTTCCCTTTATGTTCTCTTGTAGGAGCCTTATGGTTTCAGACCTTGCACTTGGGCCTTTTATCCATTTAGAATTGATCTGTGTGTGTAGTGTAAAATAAGGTGCGACAACTTAAAAATCAAGCTGCAAATTTTCACTTCCACTCTGCTTGTGAAGTGGGGACCCATGCGACGAGGAGGGAGGAAGGTACTTGGTTTTGCTTTCCAGTTCTGAAAACGACAAACTGTGTAACTTCAACCAGGGTAGTCACTTACCATCTTGAACTGAGCCCTTATGTTTAAATGTGCAGGGTGGACATGGAGAATTCCCTTCCAACAGTTCTGTGGACTTCAGCTAAGTTACTAAGTTTTATAATTTGTAAAGACCTGTGCAAAAAGCAGTTGAAATAGTGAATTAAAAATTCAAACACCGGCAATACTATATAGGTAGCAAAACCAGAGACAAGAAGGGAAGTGCTCTTGCAGCTGGTATCTCAGTAGAGTCAAGGAGCCCTGAATTGCCAGAGCTGGAATCTGATGTGGTTTCCTAAGAACGTGACATGTGCCTGAGACACACATGTAAAAATCATCCAGGAAAATCCTGCAGACAGATTATCGGTTACCTAGGGCACCCCAAAGGTCACCATACATATAGAAATACTAAAAATAGATAATATAAACATTTATTTGCTTAGGCTTAATTTGTCATAATATTTGAAGTAAAACTCATGATATGAGAAAAATTATGCCAGCAATAAATTCAATATACAAAGTATCTCAAAAAGTTACCACGCATAGAAAAAAAATTCATGAACTTTTGGGGTGTGTTGCACATTTATTCAGCTTGAAAAAAATAAGTACCAAAGCAGGCCCAAACATTCTCCTTGTGACCTGTTTTTAGTTAATAAAATTAGAGATTTGGGCTCTATACTGTTGCTGTAGGAAAACCCTCTGGCTGGCTGGTCTAACCCAAAAGACATAGAGCTACTGTGTGGTAAGTTTAGCAAGGCTGGGGCTGCAGAACATAAGAGAAAAATAAAGTGTCAGGTGTGAGTTCATTGTCATGAATAGCAGAAAAAAAATTCCACTCTCACTGCAGATCACCAGTTAGAAGCCTTTCTCTTTTGTAGGGCATTTATGTAGAAAATAAGCATTGTGTGTGTGTGTGTGTGTGTGTGTGTGTGTGTGTGTGTGTGTGTGTGTGTGGTATTGGGCTTGAGCCCAGGGCCTTCACAAAGAGCTACATTCCCAGTCCATTTTTATTTTTGCTCTTGCGACAAGGTCTTGCCAAGTCGTAAGTGTTCCAAGCTGGACCCAACCTTGCCATCTTCCTGCCTCAGCCTCTCACAGTGCCAAGGTGACAGGTCTGTCTGTATCAGTGTTTGATTTCTCTCTGTATAGCAGACCGAAACAGAATGGGTGACCGTGATGATAACATGGTGACACTTAGCCCTGCCTCTGAAATGTGGCCAGTCTACTATCTTTAGTACCACAGAGGGGGAAAAATGGAGGTAAAAGATACAGCTTTGTTTCAGTTGTGCTATTGTGTAACCACGTGACTTGGAGCCTTCTGACTTTCAAGCCCAGCTTTTTTCTTTGTAAAAATACCTGCCCGTTACTGTAAGAAGTTGTGTTTATAAACAGGCCTCCCACGAGCGCCCGCCCCAGAGGTGTTGCTGTGGGTCTGGGTCTCAGCTGCCGCGCACGGCTGTGGAACCAGGCACAGAACAGTAGTGGGTGTCTGCCAGGTTTTGACACCCGGTGCAGTCTGGAAGGAGCGAGATCTCTGTTCAGCACAGCTCAGCTGGGCGACTCAGCCGGTGCCTCCCCTTCTGCTCTTCCCGTGACCCTCCGCTTCACAGAGTCCACAGCTGCGACCCCAGCCGCCATGTGCTATGTCTTTACTTCTTTTAAAGTATTATTTTACTGTTTTGCAATTATCTATGCGAACATTCAATTTCCTCAATTTTAAGAGATTCAGTCTCCTGAGGACAACAACAAAACAATCTCTACTTCCCAGAATGTACCACCAGGCCCGACAGATAACAAATATAGAAGTCAGTTTTCCAATAAGAATGAACCAGTCAGGGCCGGGCACCGTGGTATAGGCTTGCAACCCCAGCCCCCGGGGAAGTTCAGGCAGGGGCATCCTAAGTTCAAACCTAGTCTGGATAACTTAACTCAGTGAGAACTCGTCTTAAAAACAAAAATAAGAATATGGGCCGGGGATGGAGCTTAGGGGCACCCTGGCATTCTGGTTTGCCTGGTGTACAGTGGCCCTTTAGGAGGATTCTACCCAGACTCTCCAGGGGAATGCGGGAGCTGGGAGCAGAGAGGGGAGGGGCCCAGGGAAGCTGGTCACCCACGGGGAGCTGTTGGGAGGATCCGACACTCACCTCACCACTGGGCTTGCACAGAATCGTGGTGCAGTCCGGATGCGCCCTGAACGCATCCTGCTCCTCCCACAGGAAGTCCGATGGTGGCTGGTGCTTCCCCCTGGACGCTGCCGTCCACACCTGCCAGAAAGCAGCTCGTTAGTGGCAGCTGCCTCTGAGGCTTGACACCATTCTGCACATGTTACAGGGGGTTAGTATGACTCAATCTTTCTGAACAGATAAAAGTTTTAGGGCAATACATTTACTTAGTTAAAGAGAAGGGTCTCAATCTGTTGCCCAGGCTGGCCTCAGTCTTTGGGGTTCAAGTGTTTCTCCTGCCTTAGCCTCCCCCATAGCTGGGGCTATGGGTGCACACCACCATGCCCAGTTTCAGGTGGCATTTTAAAATATAATGGCTGTAGTATAGAATGTCAACCTATGTAGAAGTTTAAAAGAAAGTTTCAGAAAGAAAAGGGATCCTTGAGTATCAACTAATTACCTGTTCTCTGAGCAAATAAACTCCTTGTGCTTTTTGAATTTTCTTTTTAATAGTACCGGCAATCGAGCCCCTATTCTTTAAAATGAGCTACACGCTTAGTCCACTTTTCACTTCTGATTTTGAGTCAGGGCCTCGCTAAGTTGCTAAGTTGTCCAGACTGGGCTTGAACTTGCTGCCCTTGTGTCTCGGCCTTCCACATTGCTGGGATGATAGGCCTGTGCCACTTCGCTTGTATTTTAAGGGCATTATTTGCTAGTTTTAGGAGCTTAGGACTTCCATTTGAATTGTTAGATGATAAAAACAGAGGGTATTGCACACTACATTAAACAACGCTGTAGGAATTTAATTGTGGATATTAATATACATCTAGAAGATAGAGGAAGGGGCCCAATTAACCACCAACAGGAATCACACTCATGGACAGATCGGGTGGGCGGAGTCACCCTGCATGCAGAGCGCAGTATTCCCACCTGGCACTCACCGTGACTGTGGCCTTGGGCCTCATGATGACATGTGGGCAAAAGCGGAACAGAGACACTGCGCGGCCCCCCACATTCTGCTGGAGCGTGTGACCCCCAATTTCCATTTCCTTGTCTGGGGAAGAGTTAATGAGCTTCACAAACCAGCCCTGGACACTCACATCTGCTATCTCGATGTCCCCAAGGGCGCTGGAAAACACAGCACAGAGATGACAAGAGGTGACTCAGACAGGAACCCTGGGGCTCCCCGTCACAGCCGAGCAAGAAACGTGTCTGGGAGTCCTCTGGAGACAATCTCTACTCAGGAATGGTGTATTTCTTAAGCTCAGGACCCCAAAAGAGAGAGAGAGAGAGAGAGAGAGAGAGAGAGAGAGAGAGAGAGAGAGAGAGCGCGAGCCCAACCCTAGCTTAGAGCTCTGGGTGATGTTATCTTCCTCCAGAGGGGATTTATCTTCCCTTCTGGCAGGCAGCTACAGTGGAGAAAGGAATTTCTCTAAGAGAGTCAGGGTGCGGAAGGGCTTGGCGGGCTGGCTCATTTCTCACGCAGCCTTCCTCTGGGGTGCACCCTTTGCTGCTCTAACTAAAACCTGGGGTGATTGATAGGCGCTGAATGCCACTTTTAATTCACCCAGTCCCGGATCCTGCCCGAATCTCTGATGAATTTCTCTTGTCTCTCTAATGCTGCTTTCAAACTGGCCTCTGCGAGGAAAAGAAAAGTGGCTCTGAAGATCAAGGGACCCTTCTGCCCCTCCGCAGGGAATTAAGGAGTGAAGGCTGCCCTTCAAAATAGTAGTCTTGCGTCACACACCTATTGTGTTGTATGAGCACCAACAACTTAGGCAGGCTTGTTGCTGTTGTTGTCTTCCGTTTCTCACTAAGTTACGGGTGTAACCTTCTCCACTTCTGCGACCTCCCAGGAATTCCTGAGTCATCTTCACCTTCCTGGTGACTGAATTCTTTCTGGGATGTTCATTTATTTATTTATTTTTTGACAGGACACATTTTTGTTTTTAGGCCTTTTTTTCTGCACACGAAAAAATGACCGCTCTTTGATTTTCGTTTTTAAATAGGTAAGACCTAGAATCCCTTTGGTATTACTGCATTTAACGGAGTGTTTATAGTTGCTTTCCAAAAGTCTCTCTTTAGTTAAATTAACTATTCATTAATCTTCTTGTTGGATGCACGGAAGTAGGATAAATCCACTTGTCTGAAGGAAAACAAAACATGGCCCATATCACAGCACTTCATTCAACTTCCCCTTTGATATAAGACGCAAAGCTACCGGAAAACACCGGACAATATGTGGAAATTCAGAGGCAGCCGCCATCTGCGCGTGCGCAGCCTCTGTGGTTATCTCCGTCCCCACGAGCCCTCTCATTTATCTTCAGGGGAAACTCAACTCTGCCTGGAACCTGTGCCCGGCTCAGGGTAGAGGGTGACACTCCAGGCATCCTGTTGGGAGCCTCTGCATGGATGTGATTTGTACAGTGTTTGAAAAGACACCAGGCTACGCCACATGTTTTTAAATCACTTTCCATGATGATTTTTCTAGGTGTAGTTTTCCTGATAGTTTTCAAGTTCGTTATTCCATCGTTTGCCAAAATTATCTCGAGTTTTGATTCTCCAGCACCTAACAGGGTCCTTAGGGATGGCACCCGTGTGTGTAATAAGGGGCAGAGCTGGCTGGAGGAGGGGCAGCTTTCAGGACTCTACATTTTCAAATGATTAACTTGAAAAGACTCCGGGAACTTGATTCCATTGCCTGGTGCCACCAGGGAAGAGTCCTCACAGCTGAGAGTTTGTAATGACAGAGCTTCCATGAAATGGAGAAGTAAATGTGCCCATTGTCGGGCCTCCAGCTCATCCAAGGAGGAGCACGGGGTGTCATCTGAATTGGAGTTCTTTGGGGAAGTAAGTAGATCTGCAAACAAAATGGGCAAATTCCTTGAAAGTTACAACCTACCCAAATTCACTCAAGAAGCAACCCATGAACAGAATAGACTCAGGTCTCCCTCAAAGTAGAATTGGTGGTCAAAAAATCTTTCACACACAGAAACTCCAGAATGCGGATGGCTTCACTGATCAACTCCCTATACATTTAAGGAAAAAGAGGAAAAAAACGATCTCACTTCTATTCAAACTCTTCTGGAAAATGAAAGAGGAAGAATATATTGTACTTTATCCCAGGAAGTAAACATTACACCGTTATCAAGACAGGCAAATATATGACAGGAAAAGACAACAGGCTAATAGTTTTATAAACTTAGATAACAAAAGCCTGGAACAAAGGGTTAGCCAATTGATTTCAACAATATTAAAAGGATACTAAGGGACATTAAAGGATAAGGATAGTGAAAGGATAATAAATATGACTGAATGAGGTTTACTTTAAGGGCACAGGGTTGTTTTCAGATTGAAAGAACATGGGCAGAGGGCATAGCTCAGTGGTTAGAGCATTTGCCTAGGAAGCTCCAAGTCCTGGGTTTGACCCTTCCATACTATATAATATCTGGGTGTGGTGGTGCATCCGTGTGTTCCCAGCACTAGGGAGGCTGAGGCAAGAGAATTCCCATGAGATCTGGGCCTGCCTTGGGCTACATAATAAGTGTAGGACCAGTGCGGATTACAGAGAAAGATCGTGCCTCAAAAAAAAAAAAGATTAACAGAGAAAAGCATGATCATCTCAACAGATGTCTATGAAACTCCCAACAGAATCCAGCATTCGTGTGTATTATTGGCTTGCCTGAATAGTCATGACGCATTCTGCAACAGCTGGTACAAGTTCATTTTTGGAAGTACTAGAGTCTTTGCATCTGTGTTATCACTATGACACTTGAAAGATGACAATTCTAGCTTCATTATAAAATTTGGCAATTGGGTTGTGTTTTTGGAGATTTTACAGCTTAAAGATGGAAGACCAACCTGTGCATTTTCGCTATATCTACTGTTTTACTTTCATACAGGGAGGAACAATCATCAAGTTTGTGAAAAGCTGTGTACAGCTTATCGTGACAACACTGTATCAGAATATCATGCCAATGATGGCTGGTCATTTTGCTCTCAATGACACTCTTGGGTCAGGGAGGTCCACTAAGGTGATGACAAAATAATTGATCAAGTCACACCCATGTTGTAGAATGTGACAGACTGCAGAAACACTAAACATCCAGCATTCAAGTGTTCACAGCCACTCAATGAAGCTGGGATACACAAGCAGGCTCGACAACTGGGTTCCTCATGAACTCAAAGAAGTTCACTTGACAGTCGGCATAAATACATGACATGCAATACGCTCATCATGAGGAAGTAACGGATAACTGGTGACGAGAAGTGGATTGTTTGCAACAATGTGACACGAAAATGGTCTTGATCCCAGCGTGATGTTTTTCTTCAAATGATCTCGAAAGCAGACATTCATCAGAGGAAGGTTAACCTCTCAATATGATGGGATTTTAAATGTGTCCTGTTTTTCAGGCTCCTACCAATGAATTCAAATGCATATTGTTGGCAATTGGACAGTTTGAATCCATTATCCCAAGACCTCTAGAGCTGGTCAATCACCGAGGAGTTGTATTTTATCGTGACAAAGTGAGATCACACGTGATTGCTCACCCATCATAAATTACTGGAGGTTGGATGGGTTGTGTTACCGTACTACCAACTTGCCTGACCTCCACCCCATCATGCCTTCTTCAAAACCCCTTGCGTGGGATAATATTCAATTCAGATGAGGCTGTAAATTAGGATCTTGTTCAGTTTTTTTGCCAATAAAGACAGGTCCTCTTATGAACGAGGAATTATGAAGCTCACTGAAAGATGACAAAAGATTATAGAACAAAATGGACAATATAGCGTAGATCGATCTTTGTTCTTCATAACATTAAATGACCTTTGAAAACAGACAAAATACATTATAACTTTTCCAACAACTGAATCCTTGTTGCCACCAATAAAATGTTCCAGATCACAGCCCTATCACTCCATCCTTCTGAATGCTCCTGGGACTTCCCGTTGCTCAGAGTCAGGTCCAAATTTTCCACACTAAAATTCAGAGTTCCCTCTGATTCCACCATCAGATCCTGCCACCGGTCCCACTCTTGGCTCGCCTGGCCACCACTTTTGCACCTGAATCCTGCAGCCTCCTCCCATGAGTGTTTTCCCACCCCTATGTTTCTGCCTTCCTCCTTTTACTAGAGCTGTTCTTCCATTCTGAGCTAATGGCTCTCACCCATCGCTGTGCCTTACAACCATTGTGAGGTTGAATAAAACAAGAGCTAGGCATCCAGTTCTACTACCAGAAATTTTGATTTAGTCTGAGGTAGAGTCAAGATGTGAAAGGGCCCCAGGTACATTCACTGAGTACTGAGAACCAAAGTTCTATCAAGTGTGTCCCACCCTTGGGCCATCACGCTCTCTCTCTCTCTCTCTCTCTCTCTCTCTCTCTCTCTCTCTCTTTGCTTTTGTTATTTTGATCAAAGGAGAATTGTTTTGGGCTACACATAAAATGTGTAATATATTTAGTGTGCTGCATATAAGCACGACTAATAAAACTTTCTTTAAAACATTTTTATTATAACACTTTTAAAAACTAAGGGCAAAAGAAATGGTGCAATGAAGGTTGGGCTTGGCTGGAGATGTTCTCACAAAAGCCACCTTCATATATACTGTACCAGAGCCTTCCTCCCCCTCTCTCTGTGCTGAGGATTAAACCCAGGGCCTTCACACTGAGACACATCCCCAACCCATTTTTGTTTCTGATTTTGAGACAGGTTCTCACTAAGTTGCTGACTTGCCCAGGTTAGGCTTGAATTTGCAATCCTCCTGCCTCAGCCTAGTGTAGTGGTAGGATGACAGGCCTGAACCACCAAGCCCAGGTCATGACTTTGGTTGCCCCTTGGTGATATCTGCCCAGACACCCCAGGCAGGAAGTGAGCTCCCTGCATGTTTTGGTCTCTCACCAGTCTTTCTCTTATGCCTCACCTACAGGTATTCTCTGGCCTAACATAAGACCTTGCAGTTGTATTCATAAGTCTTTGAGAACTTTTTATCTCAAATAATTCTTCCTTTTAAATGTGACAAGTATTGAATGAATGATCTGGTGATGTTTAGAGAGAGTTGAGCAAACACTCAGGTTTTCTGCAGTCCCTGTTAAATAGTAACTGGCATTAGAAGAGATTGGCCTTAGAAGACATGGTAGAAGGAGAATGATTTTCCCTGTATCCGACACCCAACTCCGCCCAATGACAACTTACAGCTCTCCACCTGTCTGCATCACTGTGTCCTTACTACTGACAGTTCATAGTCCTGGCTATGGCTCATGTCCTAAGGAAAGTGGGCTTGAGTGTGTGCCTGGAGGAAGTCAGCTCTCTCTGTCCTAGGCTCAGCATTCTTCCTAATCAATTCCTTTCTGCCCTGGATACTGACAACGGCACTGAAGGATCAGGGATATACAAATTTCTTTCCCTCTGTCTTGAACTCAAAAGCCTACTACATGGAAAAAAATGTATTAAATCCATCTAAACAAGTCACCACTGGCAGAGAAAGCCTGCGTGAAGTGACTATTTGCAGGGATCACACCACACCGTTTCCTTTGGCATCTTTCAAGGATTATCACTCCGTTCTGAGTTCCCTAGAAAATTACACTGATTGTGTTTCATTTCTTGGAATGTGAAGCAGCTGTATTTAACGAATGGCTCTGGGTTTAAGACAGAATGGATCAAACAACAGATCAGAACCCCACTTCCTAATGATGCATTGGTTCTCCCGCAGAAGAAGATGGCCTCACCCCAGTTGGGAGTGTACCTGGATGTAGATTTACCAACTTCTTCCAGAATTGTTGAGAAGCGTCTATAAGGGTTGTTGGCATAGCTTGAGTTGAAAGTGAATTTCTCTGAATCACCAAACGAAGAAAAAAAATAGCCCTCTCCTCCTTCAGCCTCAGGTGACTTGGGACTGGAGACCCACGGGCTCGGGCTACTTGAAAGTAACACACAGCAGCTTCCTTTCAAAATATCAGAGAGAAGTAAACAAGAGAAAAGTAAATGAATGACCATTAAAACAACTCTATGCCACTGTCATTTTCTCTTAACTCTACAAAACTGTATTTCTTTGCTTGTTTTATAGTCATTGTCACCCAATGAAAATAGTTATAAGTCTTAAATAGAAGCCTGTAAATTAATTAGTAAGTATTTTTAGTGACATCTTCAATTCTTAGAGATTATTTCAGGTATCGTAGACTATTGGTTATAACATCAATATAATGCCATTTGACTGATTATTTAATTGTACTAAAAGTGTTATCAGCTTCTGAGTAAACAACACATATGAATCTGTCAAATTTGCATCTATTATACCCACATACAATCTCATTCTATTTGACAATTGCTTACTCCCATAAATTAAGACTTCAAATGAGTTCTTTTCTACTAACGGTAAGTACTTTTTCTGGCTAAAGACTTAAAGTTTGTCAACTAAAATGTATACTTTATTAAGCAGATAAAGTAATGCTTAATTAGATCCTAGTATTCTCTTAGAAGTTTGGTGTTGAAATTCTGACGGGTGAGATCCACGTGCGAAGTGGGTTTGGGCATAAAACCAGGCTGTCCGAATCAAACAGAGTGCACAGGAGAGAGGAGGTTGGGTGCAAGGGTGAGCAGGCTGCGGAGGGAGTGGATTTGGGCGGGTCTACAGGTGTATCTCAGCTCTCCCACTTGCCATGCCAGGCGACGGAGACTGTTCCTTGAGACAGCCTTGCTTGCTATGGGTAAAGCAAGGACAAACCTACTCTGTGTACAGAGACGTGATGGCAAGGGTAACGCAGGCAATGGGCGAGCACTGAACTTAGCAGTTAGCTGGTGTGTGTGTGTGTGTGTGTGTGTGTGTGTGTGTGTGTGTAGTACTTGGAGATTTAACCCATGCCTTTTGCAATGGGATTATTTTTATTTTTTTAAATGGAGACAGGGTCTTGCTAATTTACTAAGTTGCCCAGGCTGGGCTAGTACTTGCAATCCTCCTGCCTCAGCCTAAGAGAGTGTTGAGATTACAGGCCTGCACCACCAGGTCTGGCAAGATTCTTTTATCTTTAATGAAATGAAAGCAAAGTGAATGAGATGAAGGATACGAATTGTAGTTGTTTTGTTGTTGCTGCTGTTGCTTTTTTGGCACTGGGGATGGAATTCAGGGCCTCAAGCAAGCTAAGACACAGACTTCATCACTGAACTACATGCCAGCTTGTGGTTATTGACAAGGATTGAAAAGAAACACTTGGAATTAAATTAGTCCAATTCCAATGAAGCAGAATCTACTTCATTGTTAAATTCCTCCGAGGCAGAATAAGGCACAACATCCTTGGAACAGCTCATCCTGAGGGATGAATTTTTCTCCTATTCGTTATCTCATCTGGAATGACAGATGGAGATGGAACAGATGCCCTGGGTCTCAGGGGGCCTAGACATCTACCCACAGAAACAGCGTCTACACCATCTGAATGGACGATGACATCCTAATGCACCTGCACCTCACAACGGGAAGTCACCCAATTCAGCTTAGTCCATCTTTAAGAACTTTCACTGTTTATCTCAAACATGGAACATCGCTATGAACATATATGCAAATGATGAGAAATCTTCCCTTCCTAGAGCTAACATTTATGCTAAAATTTTTCAGCATATGGATTTTAGTTATTGCTAAAGTTCATTGTAAACTTAGAAGTCTTTTTTTTAAAAATTCATCTCAGTCGTAGAAACAAGGAAACATAAGGGATCTGACTATGCAGATAGTGGAACAAAACCTATGTAACATGGTGTCGAAGGGCTAGGAAACACCAGAAACAAAATTAAACAGTAGAGGAGAAGCAGCCAGACTGTAAAAGTCCACAGAACGGTGGAGCAAAACAGAGGTGTCCGATTGTCTTGGAAGTGTTTGTGTGCCCAGGTTTGAAAACCGAGAGCTGATTGTGATTGAAACACAGTCCAAATCTAGACTATTCTAAAAGAAGGTGCTTATGGGTATCTTAAGAGTCACAATTTTTATTTTGTGCTAGGTTGCACGCCAGAGGAGTCTGTAGGTGTCTCACCCAATCCCTGTGATAATCCTGTGAGGCTGATATTTAACCCCCCTTCTGCAGTTGTAGAAAGTGACACCCAGGTGCCTGAGATTGTAGTAGGCAGAGAAGCAGTTGGTCCTGGGTTTGCAGGAACAATGACATTGTCTGTAAGTTGCAGGACTTCCCTAAACTTGGTGAGGAGACACCCCGGAATATGGATGCTGCTGCCACCAGCTAGGACTTCTCTTGTTTCATCACACTGCTCTGTTTGCAGCTTCCTCTCCTGGACATTCTCCTTTTGCCCTTTTATATCACCTGCTTTAGTTTCTTCTTTTTCTTCTTGTCTATTCCTTCAGTGTTAAGTGTCCAAAAGACACAAAGTATCTGAGATGTTTTGGTCCACACGCCATCATGAGGACTCCAGACATCAGAATTATGGGAGGGTGTCTTTGGATGAATATGTTTATGTGGCCCCAGGATAAGGCTCAAGTTACAGAGTCAGTGAGGGCCTCAGAAAGGCTATTCTGAACATGATATTTGAGAATTTAGCACTGTGGCAAATAAATTATAAGACAGAGATCCCCAGACACCAGGATATCACATTGATTTATGGCTACTTAGGAACTGGGCTGCTTAGCAGGATGTGAGAAGTGGGCCAGAAAATGAAACTTGGTATTTACAGCTGCTCCCTATCACTTGTGTGAACATCTGAGCTCCACCTCGTGTTAGACCAGCAGAGGCATTAGCTTCTCACAAGGGCATGAATCTTACTATGAGCTGTGTATGTGAGGGATCTAGGTGGTATGTTTCTTGTGAGAATCTAATGTCTGATCATTTGACGGGGAGCTGAGGCTGGGAAGAGGCTGCAAATACAGATGGACGTTACAGTGAGTTGTATGTACAAAAGGAATGAAGTGTGCAACAATTGTAGCAAGCTTGAATCACCAGAACACTTCCCCTCTGTTGTGGTTTGGATCTGGAGTGTCCCCTAAAAGACTCACGTACCTATGGATACTATGTAGTGTTGGGAGGTGAGTCCCGGCTGGAAGGGGCGGATGCTTGGGGCTTGACCTGGAGGGGTGTGTGCTGGTCTGCCCACCCTTCTTCCCAGACTTCTCTCAGCTCTACCATGCTGCTGTGAGGAACTTCGTCTCCTTGAGCACTGACTTGTCTCTGGCTCTCGCTGCTGCCTGACCACCTGATTCCACCATTTTGCAGCCACCCACCTGTGAATGGACTATTAGTTTCTGAAATTGCAAGCTATAGTTATTCTTTCCTCCCTAAAGTTGAGGATGTTGAGCACTGAGTCACAAGGACAAAACAGTAACTAAGACACCCTCCTTCCCATTAACAGAAAAATTATTGGTCCCTGATGCCAAAAATATTGGAGAACACTATTTTAAGAAAAAGAGCACACCGGTTGTGAGGTACACAAAGATTCTGCTGAAACGCATGCTTTAACAGTAGTCTGGGGCTCGAGAAATAGCTCAGCTGTGAAAACGCTTGCCTAGCAAGCACTATGCAAGCACTACGTAGCCAAGTTCAATTCCCTGGCACCACATAAGCTGGGTGTCAGGGCACACACCTGTAATCCCAGCATCTGGCTGAAACAGGAGAATTTCCATGAGTCCAAGGCCAGCCTGAGCTACATAGTGAGTTCAGAACCAACCTGGACTACAGCATGAGACCCTGTTTCCAAAAACAAAACAAACAATAGTCTGAAATATTTGGTACATGTTTGCCTACCCCGGCTGTTGTGTGCTTGGTGGGAAACGCTCACGGTGCTAGAATTTGAAGCCAGTGATTCCACCGTTGACAGGCTCTCTCCACTTGCTAGAGGACGCAACAGGAAGGAGCTCAAAGGCATTTCACGGGACCGGGACCGTGATGGCGGCACTGTCATGACTTCTGAATCTGTCTTTTCTGAGAAGCATGGTCCTGAAGACGGATGTTTGGTCAGCAGATCTCTAAGTCTGTCTTCTTTCCTGTGTACAAAAATTATTAAAGTGCTAGAATCAGAAAGACCACGAGTAGAAGAAGTCTGGGCCACCACTATCACCCTGGACTGTGCTTTCCAAGGATATCTGGAACCTGGCACTGGCCCAGTAACATCTATTTCTAGATTTAATGGACTAAATAAAGCACATTAGCACCCATCGATCAGTTTTTGAAGAAAAGTCAATAAACTATAATTGTAGATGGTTCAAAAATATGCAAAAGAGAGTAAATAAAATCATAATAATTGCTATAATGCCAACTGCCAGAGACTGCACTGTTTCCTTTCAGGTTTTCTTTCTTCTTTTTTCTTATGTGGTACTGGAGATTGAGGCTGCACTGAGCTACATCTAGAGTCTCCTATAATGCTAAGATAGGAGAACTGAGACAGTGGGCCCAGCTCTTCCAGGCTTTAAATACAGTTTTTGCTCAAAGTTAAGACTACCTAGAAGTCACATATACTCCAAATTATCACTCATTATATCACATATTCTCTTTCTGGTAACATTAGAAGGACTATAATTTCTGCTCAACACACAATCATTTTCTATGCCTTTTCTTTAGTTCTGGTTGCTGTTTCACTAGTTTCCCTGTATTGGAAAAGAGCATATTGTTAATTTCTGTTTATACGTGTATGTGTGTTGGACAAAATGCAGAAAAGAGGGAGAAAATAACAATTTTCAGGTTCTATGATAAGTGAGTTTTACTTTGAACAAAGTTTTTTCCTTTCTTTCTGTTTTATGAACTAAAAGCACCTATTAACTCTTGCATAATCGTGTGAACAAGGTCTCAAAACTAGAGTACAATTATTTCACAGGTCAAGCAATATTCTCTTAGCATAGCTTACGAACCTATTCACATCAACTTCATTTCATATATCCAGTGCCTCAGAACAATTTGTGTGTGTGCATGCGTATGCATCTCTCTCTCTCTCTCTCTCTCTCTCTCTCTCTCTCTCTCTCTCTCTCTCTCTCTGTGTGTGTGTGTGTGTGTGTGTATGCTCAAATTGCAAACAAGCATCCTGGCATCCAAAACCCTTCATCACTCTGACAAAGGGGACCATCCTCCCCCTTGCAGGGCTGAATACCCATCCACTTCCATCAGAAGTTAACTGTTTTGCTCCCATGGGCCATCTCTGCTGGAGCTGTGCTCCAGAGCACTCTACAGTTCTACCTGGCAACCCCCAGCTAGGTATACCTCTGTGGGAAGTTCCACAGTGGGATGACAGCCTGGGACCTCCTCTACCACCACGTAGGGTGCCATGGTCCCTCTGGTCACCAACAGGCTCCACAGTCACTTAGAGTTCCAGTACAGACTTTCCTTCATTAAAACCCGTACAGCTGGGTTTGAGGTTCAAAAGCAGACTGCTTTAAAAATACCTCTTAGAAAGGACAGCCACCTTCTGCACATGACAGTAACTTTGAAGTTTACATTTTCACTAGCCTGGTGCTTTACTGAGTCTGGGCCCTTCAGCTGGTAAATCCAAGCCTCCCACTCGTCAGAACAGCTCTGGTGTTGACGACACACACGTGTTCTTGACTGTGCTGAGGGGATTGTGGGGCGGAGACTGGAGAGGCAGATGGTCAAATTACAACTGTTTTATCTCTGTCCAACCTGGGGCCAGCCCAGTGACAAGCCTTCTCCCTCACTCTGTCTAGATAAGCAGGGAAAGTACTTTTCTCTTTCAACATTCTTGCATCTGGCTTTCATTACACACTGGCTTTGTCTTTTCTCATGCTCTTTCTGCAAGCTTTTATTATTTTTTTTTCTTTTTAGTGAGAGGACAGCATTTCCAAGTAAATTTCATTGCACAAAAGATTCCCAAGTAAGCCTTCACAAATGTTCTCAGAGAAACCTAGCCAGAGACAGTGGGTGGTTTCATTTCTATGGTTGAATGAGAAACTTCTGATGGCGGTGTACATCTGGGGAAGAGCTAAACATTCCAGCAGCCAAGTGGGGCGGGGTAGCCCCTTGTTTGCGTCTCCCACTCACTCTCTGGTGGGGCTTTCTGGAAGATGAGCTAGTGCTAGGTTAGCTTTCCCTTTAGTGTAAAGACTCTGCAGGGCCCTTCTTGATAGCTTGCTCTGTCTGCATTATGCGGGCCTGAGAGCAGAAACAATTGCAGAAGTCACACCCAGCATTTCACGGTTACTTTTGGAGATTCTGGTTTGGTAATATTGATAATAGTGATTTCTTATTTTAAAAACAAATATTAACAAAGAGGCTTGGAGTTGGGTATGGGGGGCCAGGGTGTGTAATTCCAGCTACAGGGTAGGGTGGGGGTGGGGGGCTGAGGCAGGAAGATCACAAATTTGAGGCCAGCCTGGGTAACTTATAGAGATTTCATCTCAAAATAAGAGAGAAATGGTCTGGTGATGTAGCTTAGTGGTAGAATGTTGGCTTAGGATTCTATGCTCACTCAGCACCACAGCAAACAAACAAACAAACAAACAGCACAAGAGACACCGCACATCTAGGACTAGAGAAATCAACAGTTTTAAATTACATACACCCAGTAACAAAACTCATGTTTCAGGAAACATTGAAAACCCAACGCTAATGCTTTAGTTGATAAAAAGATATATATTAATAGTAAAAATAAAGTTGAAATTTTATAACATTCTTTATAAACATTTTATGGACAAAACCAAATTTGGTGACCTTTCTGTGCCCAAGTTAGTTAAGCAGTTCTAAGGAAGTTACATGCCAATGGTCTTAACATGTTAGGAGGGCCTTCGGGTTGTTAGCCAGGCCTCCTATGGGTGAGAGAGTCTAGCTGAATTTATTGTTACTCAAGGGCTGAGCCTTTATAGCACAGTGTTTGGGAAAACAGTCCTACACTCTAACTCATTACTTTCAGAAAACCTGTGGGCTGTCCTGCAATTATGACATACGGTTTTTGTTTCCTTTGTCATGAGGTCCCCCACCGCATCCCTCTGGGACTCAGCCCCTGCTCTCCCTCCTCTTCTTACTGCTCTTGCTGCTCCATCTCCTTTTCGGGCTTGTGGGCGTGGCTCCTCAGGGCCTCCAGAGCATCCTGAGGGCGGGTGTGTCTTCCATCTTGTCTGGCACCCAGGTGTCTTCTTTCCGCACAATGTCACAGTGAGCAATGAGCTAACTCAATGCAAGGCAGAGCTTCTTTCTGTCATCTGTTAACCCATCCACCTTCAAACTACCAGATTTGGTGAGTTCTTTACCACGCCAGTGCCACAAACAGAATTCTCAGGGAAGATGTAGGAACTGACTCAGCGATGCTCACATCTGCTAAGGATTCGAGGCAAGCCACAGTGCGGGGAAGCCGCCTTCTCCCTGGCTGCTCAGAGAGGGACAGTGACCAGCACAGCCACCTTGGTGACAGTCATGTGTACACCTGGCCCCAGCCACCTTTAGAACCCTGTGAAGTAACATCCCCATAGTGACAGAGCTTCCACCTCCTGAGGGAGGTCGCATCAGAATGGCTGTGGGAGGGGGTTCACTAGGGGCTCTCTCTGGGGACATTGCTTCTCCTGGCAGACACACTGGCACCTGGGCCTTTGGTATCTTATTTCAGACCTGTGGAGGTCAAGGCCATCCTATATAATGACTGAGGGAGGTTCATCAGGAGTATTCTCTTTATCTTTCTGGCTCTGCCCTGTTCCTCTCCCTCCCCTCTTCCCTCTACTTCCTTCCTCTCCTGGGGGGGGGGGCGGGGGGAGCAGCTCATTACAATTCTTCTCTTTGTCTCTGACTCTCCTCTACCCCCCCTTCCCTCTTCCTCTCTTCCCTTCTGTCCTCTCCTATTCTCCCTCCCTTCTCCTCTCTTCTCCCTTCCTCCTTTCTCCCTTTGGACAAATGACTTGAACTTACAATTAAGCAGCAAGAGTAGAAAACATACATATTTAAGGTAAAAAAAGAAGCCTCTTAAAACAGTGAAGCCAAAGGCAGAAAAATCTCAATTCTTCTAATTACTCCAGTGACATGATTTAGAATAAATTATTTAATTCAGTTTCTCCCCAGGCATGGTGGGAGGACAGAGCTGGCCATGATGACAGTGTGCAGCTAGTGATGCCGGTTGCTGGGCAAGGAACCCAGTAGACCGTATTAGTGAGTATTTCTATGTACCAGCAACTGGCTGCGTACCATGAACCTGTAATTCTTGATTTAAGCAATAATGAAAATTTATCTGCCAACCCAGATTTGAAAAGGGCTTCCATCTTAGAATGAGCAACATTTAAAGGATAATGAATAAACTGCCGTGTTAAGCAGGAAGGAAAAGAAGTACATCACATAATCACACCCATGAACCAGAGGAGGGTAAACATGTAACTATATTTTCTGTATGTTAAGATTGAGTACAATTACCTCCCCGAAATAATATAAAAACATCATTAGGCAATGTATTAACTATGCAAAGCTTTGGAAAAGAATTGAAAATGGATTTACTATGTCTTGTCACTATTCCTCTTTCCCTGCCTTTCCCAGTCCAGCTTCCTAGCTATTAAAAAATTCCACCCCCCCCCCCGAACTGTATATATGAGCATAAAGTCATTGTGACCTCTTCTGTTTTATCAGAAATTCTACTCAAAGCATCCAATGTAGTTTGGAGAAAAATGATTGTTAACTGAGAAAAACTTTTGACAGCTCAGATTTGTGGGTGTGTTTATTCCCCTACACAGTATATTTTCCTTTCTTCATATTGTAGCTGCACAACAAAACCAAAAATCACCTCTTTTGCTGCTGCTGGAATTAATCCAGTGGTTGACCGTAGAAATCCGGGGGATCAGGGCACAGGGTTACGCTGGTGAGTCGTGGAGGCGTGGCCTTGGGGCTATGGCTGGTCCCTGGCCCCTCCCTCCTAGACACTCCCCCCCTGCTCTATTCCCAGCCTGCTTGAACTGAGTGGCTTTGCTCCTCCCATCCGCTCGCCATGATGGTCCTGCCTGGAGCCAGCTGACCATGGGCTGAAACTGTGAGCCACATAGGTCTCTCCTCCTTTAAGATGTGGGTATTAGGTTTTGGGTCACAGTGACAAGAAAGCTGACTGACACAGTCATAAAGATATGAATGGGGTGTTGGTGGCATTTAGTGGGCAAGAGTCAAAAATGATAGATTTTCCTGCAGCCTGGCTAACAGCACTACTCAGGAAAGAGTTTTCCCACATCCCACCTGACTCACCAGGCATTCATACAAGTGGAAAATAGATCATCATTCTGAGTTTAAAGTCTAGCTTCCTATTACACATACTCATACAATATTTTATACATTTTAATATATAGCACATTTTCTAGTGAAGAATTATTTATTATTTAAATAGAGGGAAGATTACAAATGGACCGAGTCAGATTTTCTGTAGGAATTGCTTGTCACCTTAGAGGAGATGACAGTGTCCATGTTGTTGATGTGGCTTGCTTGGTACAGGTGACAACAGTAGCAACAATGCAAACAACGTCAACCAACTCAGCCTGCTCCTGACGGCTCTCTCTACGTCTCGTGTCATACAGAAAATTGACAAGCATGTCTGCTAACAGACTGAAAGTTTTCGAAGACAAACTTTATAATTCAGGGGGACAACATATCTTAACTCAACTGTAAAAATGTCTAAGGTATCAGAAATTTAAGCACACTAGATATATTTACTGAAAGTAAGGTATAAATGTTCAATATTTTTGGTATGGTATGATTTTATGTTTTAAAGGAGCCTTGACCTTTTAGAGACATACACTAAATAAACCTTTATTAATAAAACGAGCTGACGTCCAATTGGCTTTAAATTAACACAGAGAGTAGAAAGCAAACCGGGATACGGTTGACAAAGAAGGATGGGCCCAGCTTGTGATCACTGAAGCTAGCCAACAGTTGCCTGGACATGTATTTACACCATGGCAATTATTCTCTGTAAGTGTTTGAGATTCTTTACGATGAGAAGGCTAAAAAAGAAGGAAGCCGTCCCTGGCAGTACAGGCCTAGAATCCTCACTGTCTGAGAGGCTAAGGCAGGAGGATCGCCAGTTCAAGCTCAGCTTGGGAAACTTAGCAAGACCCTGTCTCAAGATCAAAAATAAAATGGTCTTACTTTGAAAGCCTTGGTACCACACACACACACACACACACACACACACACACACACACACACACAGAGGCTATAAAAGAGATGCACAGTTGGGAGTGTGCAAACTACAACATAGCCCGTGTCATCGGTGTGTCAGTTCCTGTCCCTTGAGGAGGAAGGACACAGCCTCTGAGAGCCTAAAGTGAACAGCGGCTCTGCAATACAATCAGCACCACATAGATTCCTCTCATTCAGAGTCAAACACTGCTCTTCCAACCCAATTCTGCCAATAAGTGTTGGAGCCAAGATCAGGTCTCATCCACTTGTGACAAAGACCCCTCCACAAGCCCCCCGGCTTCTGGGTTAATCCCCTCCTAGTCTCTTCCAAACTCCTTTGGTGGCCAGTGCCCAAACTCTCATCCACTCCTGAGCCAGTTTCATCCTGGTCTTTTCCCCATCTCTGGTCTCACATCATTCCTGTCCTAGTTTTCTGGCCCTTTGTCAATTCTACTTGGCATAATATTGTCCTTAGGAAAAAAAAGTCAGAATTTTGCACAGGGACTTGAGGCTCCACAAATATAGTTACAGGTTAACGTAGGAAAATGACAACTGAGTTTCTTGTCACAGCTTTTTGCCTTAAGAGAAAATAAAAGTGGCAAAATTCCATGTTCTGCAATTTAAAAAAAAACAGGCAAAACATTACATGCACACAATTTTGAAACAATGCAAAGAGCTGGTTTTATATGTTCCAGAACTCTGACTCCACATATGGAGAACATTTGCCCAGCAGGGGACTTTTATTAAATTGGGAATATAAATAAAATGTCTTGCATGAATGAAGGCGGATACAGAGAACTCCCCTTCCCTTTCAGTGGTGGGTGATGTGCAATTGGGCAGCGTGCAATTGAGGATTATAATGCAAAATACAACGACGTAGTCCATTATCTAAGATTCAAGGAGTTTGGAATACAGTTGTAAGGATATAATTTTATATTTGCCCCTCCAAAATAATAGAAGTTTGCATTATAAAACATCTTGCTGGTCTGGAACTATACTGAGTTGGCCCGCTTCCTTCATACAGATTCACATGGACATAACCTCAGACACAGATGCCATCACTTTGTAAGTCAGGGACAAACTAAAGGTCTCACGGAGGTTATCAAAGTGAGGATCAAAGGCCATTTTGCTGGGACAAGTTGCAGATAGTCATCCTGGGTTTCCCCATCATAAGCAAAACATTACCAAGATCTTAGCTATGCATTTGTGATCCTAAGAGTGGAACTTGGGCTTGAATCCTCAGACATTCATTAATCTGAGCAACAGTTTGTAAATAACTGCACAGACAGTTGGCACACATGGTGTTTCAAGGTGTTTGGATTTTAGTGGTCACAGTTCATGCTATGGCATCACTCACAGTCCGTCGTAACACCAGTATCGACTGGGCTTGGGTTTGTTCCACTTTGGTCTAGGTGAAGTTTAAGTGTGGCTTTCTGAGAAAACTCTATCTTTGATGTTTGGAACTTTTATAAAACCTGTCACTATTGGTTCCAGCTCAGATCTGCACCCTCCTCTCCCCAGTCTTCTCTCTACTCCATAGCCCGTGTTGGGCCATCTACAATGCAGATTCTGTGGACAAACCCAATGTCCCATGTGGCCTTGAGTTAACTAGTTTATAAATAGTTTTTTTTTTTTTTACCTACAGATATAATTCAAGGATTATACACCCTCAAAAGCATTTTTTCTGTTTCTAAAGTGTAATTTTTAGGTTCACTTAGAATTCATTTAATTTAATAAATTAAAATCCTTTTGACACACGAGTAAATACAGAAACTCCTTTCAAAATATAAAAGAACTACCATTATAGTTAATATCTGATGCTCTCAATCTCTGCTTTTCTGTCTAAACCACATGCTGGGTACCACAGGGAGTCCAAGAACTCCCTGGTTAAATAGACCTGTGGGTTCCTTCTGGGGTGGGGCCCTGTTCCTGCCTGCAGGTGCTGAGGACGAGTTAAGTTTTTGGGCTTGTACCCTTGTGAATACATGAAGAATGAAATACAATCAAGCCTTATTTTTGCACAGTTTTGAAGTTTGTACTTAGAACTGGCCACTTTCCTGGCTGTGTGGTTAGCTGGACCGCATGTGAATCTGTCTTTGCTTTGGCTTGATTGGGAAGCATTTTGTCCCTTAAGATCTACTTTTTAATTTAATAATTTGAACTATGTGTACATTATACAACCTGTAAAGTGTTTATGGAATAAATATTCAGCTGTGAAGGCTGGTTAAATAAAATAATATTCCTTCATACAAGAAAAAGTAAACTCTATCAACATAGTCCTGTTTGTGTTTATTTGGTTTTGCTTTCTTTCTTTCTTTTTCCTTTGGACACCTGGAAAATGTATATTTTCATCATATTTTAGGATCTAATATTTATTCCGTATACTTATTCTTTGGCTGAAAATGCAAATTTGGTACCGGAGATGAGTTCTAAAATATTACATTTGTATCAGATTCCCCAACTTTTTTTTCCCTATCAAAACAAACAGTAGCTGAAACACATTCCAAGTCAAAGAAAGCATCCCATGCTGAGAGCATTGTTGGTTCACATTGAAGTTGCTGATTTCTTTTGTTAAGAGGCTGACCTTGAGGACAGCTGCCACTTTGCATGGACAATAGAGATGCGAAAAGAGAGATGGGCCAAAACAAGCCCCAAGCCCGCCATCTTCCAGGTCTCTACTAGGCATTTGGGGATCGGTCCGAACGTCGCCAACCCACAGCAGGCTGCCCAAACTTTTGGAACGGCAGACATTACATAAAACTTAGCAGTACCCTTGGTTTCTGCTTATTAAGACCTACAAAGTCCTATGGACTGAGCTTGCAAACTTCAGCTGACTTTGAATCTAGGAAATTAGCAATTTCAAAGTGTTCTTTCTGCCAAAAAAGCGCATGCGGCCGCCATGACTTTACTCTGTGATCAAACAGGTTGTTTTTAATCCTTTGTAGAAGTGGAACAGTGGGTGCTTGACCAGCCAAACTGGAAACTCCAGGGGGATATTTTCAGCTTCACATGTTGGCTTATGAACATAAGAAAAGTAATCCTCCCTCTAAGTAAAACCTCTTAAAGTAATTTTAAAATGCAATTGGCAAAACCCACCCTGCTTTAATAAGATACTTTGTGAATTTGCCAAATTTAATACCAGCAGACTAAGCTGAGCTAGGTTTCCAGCAGCCAAGGGAAAAGAGATTAGAGGAAATTAGACAGGGAATTGTGTTTACTTGAAAAATGTTGCCTCAATTATTTTTGTTTTCTCATTGACAAGTGATGCCTGGCTTGAGGACAAAATGATGTTCCCATTTGTGCTGTTGAATTCATCTGATTAGTGAGTCAAATAATCTTATACATGAGTGAGACCTTAGACATTTGAAACCATGTGTAGTCCCCAGACTCTGTCACCTCTGGGCTTCTGCCCATCCTCCTTTTCTCTAAAATTCCCATTTACCCTTCTAAAATCACTATGGATCCCTCCTCCTGTGTCATCGCGATACCCCGAGTTCTCACAGAGCTACCCTCTGTGTGACCTTTGTGTTGTGTTTAGTACTGCCCTTAAACTCTGTGTGAATTGTCTCTGTGTACGTCTTCCCTCCCAGACCATTCATTTTCTATGAAAAAGAAATTTCTGGGTTTTTTCCTATTTTTGTGGCAGGAGAGGAATATTGCCTAGACTCTCCATAATTGTCGAAGTGAACTAACATAGGCTGAGTTCAAAGGGTGTTTCAGAAAAGATAAAAGAACAAGAAAAGAAAGTGAAACAAGAAAGATTTGTGAAATTAGTTGATCTTTATATAGTTAATGGCTTTACCACAGGTTCCAATTGTTAGAATTTACCAAGCACCCCGGTCTTAGGGAGGAAGCTTGATGATTTTTAAGTCAGCTGGCTCTTCCCTACTGTTTCTGTGAGCTGGAATGCTAAAAGCTCTTCTGAGGTACACATTTTGGCTCATGGTGCTGAGGAGAAAAGAATGTAAGTGAACTGGCCATGCTGAATGGGCAGTAGACTGAAAGTGTGGGTGTATAAAGGCTAATTACTGACTACGACAAATGTGAGTGGTTCAGGAGTAAGGTAGGAATAAAGCAAAAACAAACCCGCTACTGTAGCAGCTAACTAGGAATATAATCAAATTTCATAACTCCTCTGGAATTATTGGGCTGTTGGAAAAGTTGTGACGTATCTTTCTATGTTTTTCGAAGGTCATTTATTTTTATAAAGTACAAAGAGTAGTCAATGATATACTGCTGCTCACCATCCATAACTTTCTGCTGTCTTTAAGTGAGCTTCATCATTCCCCATTCATAGAAGGATCTGTCTTTCTCAGCCCCATCTGAATCGGATGTTCTAGCACTCAGGAGTTTTGAAGAGACTGAAACAAGTGGAAGTCTGGCCGCACAAGGTCAAATCATTGTGGTGGGCAGGGCAACACCTCCTATCCAAGCTCCCATAATATTTGAGGGCTGATCAATTTTGTGTGTGTAGTCTCACATTGTCACGATGGAACACAACTTCTTGACAATCATCCAGCTCTGGTTGTTTCAGAACGATAGATTCATTCAAACTGTCCAATTGCTGACAGTACGTGTTCTACTTCATTGTTTGGTTCCTTTATAGGAGCTCAAAAAGCATGACCCCCTTTAAAGACCACCGCATGACAGCATAACCTTTCTCTAACGAGTGTCTGCTTTGGATGACCTCGAGGCGAACCATCACATTGGGACCAAGACCATCTTCATATCACATTGTCTTATCAACAATTATAGGTTGCTTAAAAAAATAGTTTCTTCATTTTAATGAGCACATAGCAGATGTTTATGTGTGCTGTCAAATGACATCTTTGAGTTCACAAGGAATTCAAAGCTCAAGCTTGCTTACGTATCACAGGTTCTTCAGGTAACTGTGAACACGTAAGTATCAGATGTCCACGTGCCTTCAGCCTCTCATTCTGTGTAATGTGGATCTGGCTCAATCGCTGCCTTCCTTTTGTCGCCATCAACCTTGGTGGGCCTCCCTGAGGGAGCAATGTTGTCGAGATCACAGTGACCAGCAGGGAACTCTGTGAGCCATTGTTGGCTCCAATTCTTGCAGAGCATCATCACCGTAAACTGGACGTAGCTTTTCACAAGTTTGATGCTTGTTATTCCTTCATGGAGGTAACTGAAAAACAGCAAAACTGCACAACCTGATCTTCCATCTCCAGCTTGTTATGAAATCTCTAAAACTCAACCAACAGCTCAATTTTTTAAAAGAATGAAGCTATAACTGTCAGATGTCAAATGACATGCCAACAACATAGATGTGAATGACTCTAGCACTTCCAAAAATGAATTAACACCAACTATTGCAAAAATGCATCATGAATTTTCTGACAAGCCAATGACATAGATTTGTAAGTTGGGTAGAATGAGATACATAAGTGGAGGTAGATTAACGTTAGTTTATTTCAGATTTGTTTAATTTTTAATTCAGATGCTCCTGTGTAAATTTGGCGGGGCTTGAATTTACAGTCTTTCTGCCTCACCCTCCCAGAGTACTGGGATTAACAAGCCTCTGTCACCAGGCCCATCTTCCAAATAAATTTTAATCATAGGTGATCAAAAGATTGAGAAGATTATTTCCCAAGAAATTCTGAAAATCAAAAGGTCTTCTATTTTGCCCCATTAAACACTGTTGATTAGATTCTAACACATTGGGATTTCTCTGGAGGCCAGAATAAGGCATTTCAACATGTGATTTGTCTTTTTAAATTTTTTTTATTTTTGGTTTTCTGTTAATTTCAGCCACTAGAGAACTGAATGCAGATGAGAAGAAGAAAGAGTATGGAAAACATCAGTTGAAGATATAAATTCAAGCTTACTTTTAAAATTTAAATTGTGTTATAAAACTCTACCCTATTGAATGGCCCTCCCTCTGTATTTTGGAGAACACAAGCTTTCTGCACACTCACACTGTGAAGCAGCTGTATTCTCAGCCGCGACGTGCCCCAGAGACATTGGGGCAGATGAGCACATTCTGTGTCACCTGAAGAGCAGGAGGACCCAGGAGAGGTGAGAGAGGTCCATACTTCCCACTCCTCACAGAGAGATGCTCCCCATTTTCATCTTACCTACGTTCATACTTTACTTTGTTGAAGTTCCTAATTATATAGCATTAATGCTAGGGAGAACTGGCCCAGAGATATTTCATTTCAGAAAAATATAACCAGATGTGTAATTCTTCTATTGTTCAAAATTTGACCAGGAACATGTGTTGACTATTTCAATAGAAACATTGCAAAAAAAATGAAACTAGGTTTTCATTTTTCTCTCGTTTTCAAAACCAGGTTTCACAAACTTTCTTGCGAAATCAGTTTTGACATGGTTACATCTGATTCTGTGAAATTATCATCAACATGGCAATGGGAAAGTTTTTGTACCTTAATATTAAATAACTTTTAAAGCTAGATTTCAACTCTTATTTTCAGAAGAAAGGCCCGTGTGTTTGCAAGAGTGCTAGAGGTAGAAAACAGGTACAATTTTCTCAAAATGATGGCATATGATTTGACATTGAAAAATGGATTAAATTTTTGACAGGAGAAACTGAAATTCAAGAGAATTGCCGATCTAGGAAATGGGACACGGGTAAGAACTGGGAGGGAATTGGGTGTGTCCATGTGTGCCCATAATCCAAGCCCTTGGGGAAGCGAGGCAGGAGGAGCGCAAATTCAAGCTCAGCCTGGGAAACTTAGCAAAACTCTGTATCAAAAGAAAGCAAAAGAAAGAATGAGAGAAAAAAGAAAGAAAGGGCTGAGGATCTAGCTCAGGGTGAAAGTTCTAGGTTCAATTCCTAGTACTAAAACAACCTTCCCTCCGTCCCCTGTGCCACCCCCCTCCCCCACCAAAAAAAAAAAAAAAAAAAACCTGGGAGGAGATGGTCTTGCATGCCTGCCTGGCTAAGAAAGAGCTATACAAACAAGAAGCAAACAAACAGCACTGCATAACTGAAAGAAAAGTTTTGGAGTTAACCTGTACCTCCCCCCCAGCCCCTCCAGTTCTGTGATCCCCTCTGACAACGGAGCATCTGTAGTTACCTGTGAGTGCTGGGCCCAACTTTGCTTAGGTAGGGGAATTTTTGTCAAAATTACTTTTCTTATATCTTTAACTTACTTGTTCAAATCCTACCTTTCTGGGGCACAAGCAAAAGATGTTTGATTTCAAAGGCCAGTTATTCAAATATTAAAGTCAATGGCCTTTTTGTATGTTTTTAAATTCATAGTTCTAATGGCTTAAACACCTCTGTTTCTTTAACCATCCATCACCTGACATGATCCCGATTCCCTCCCCACTCTGGTCACTGGATGCTCATGGGCTTCTCTGTTTCTTGTGGCCCCCTGTGAGGGTCACACTTCTGATGACTTCAGAGTGCAGAGGAGGAATCTACTACTCATTACCTATCATATGGGGACTTTCTTTTATTTATTTATTTATTTATTTATTTATTTATTTATTTATTTACGTAGAGACAGAGTCTCTGTAGTCCAGGCTGGTCCTGAACTAATTCATTAGGTACCCCCAAGCTGGACTCAAACTCATGACAATCCTCTTGCCTCAGCCTCCTGAGTGGTAGGATTAACAGTGTGCACCTCCATGTCCACTTTATTTGGTGCTGGGGAGGTGAACTTAGGGCCTTGTGCTAGCTAGGCAAGTGCTTTAACTGCTGAACTGTGGCTCCCAGCCTCTCTCATATGTAACCCATCATTACACCCAAGGAACACGGATGCCAGATTGGTGAGGCTGCTGCCTGGGGAACTGAGCACACTGCTTCACAGAACACTTTCTTTTATATGTAAGTGACAGGGATCTGCTCTACAGTATGAGAAAAGTATAGAAAATGCATAAACCAGTAACGTAGTCATATATTGTCAAGGGCTACATACTGCACAAGACCACATGTGCTATGTTCTGGTGTGTCAGGCAGCGCAGTAGGTTTGTTAACACCAGCATCACCTCCAACACACAAGCAATGCTCACATAAGTCAGACAATCTCGCTATTGCATGGATATTTTCAGTCCCTTTATCTTACTGGACCACTGTCAAATACATGGCCTGTCATTAGCTAAAATGCTATCACCCAGCTCATGATTATAAAACACAGAAAGCAAAACATAAAGAAAAAGATTGTCTGTCAGGCCAGGTGGAGTAGACCTGTGATCTCAGTACCGTGGGAGGCTGAGGCAGGAGAATGGCAAATGGTGATTTAGCTCAACTCTGTCTTAAAATCAAAATTAAAAAATGGGCTAGAGATGTATTAGTGTGAAGGCCCTGGGCTCGATCTCCAATACAACACACACACACACACACACACACACACACACACACACACACATTGTCAAGTTGACTTAACTGTAACAATAACAGTTGTATGTATATGGCAAAAAATACAATAAAAAACTAAAATACATTATAGCCCTCTTTATTTTTCTCCAGGAGGTAAAATATACAATAAACAAGGTCAGAGTCTTGTGTTTGGCTTTTCTCGTGTATGTAGGAGAACCAGCCTTCACCTGAGGGTAGGCTGGCTGTTGGAGTGCAGGCTGAGACGCAGGATGGAGGACGAAAGATGGTGATGTCTTGCCCTGTTACTTTTTCAAAGCCATTTCTCATTCAGGGCACCAAAAGCACCTCTGTGGCATCTGTTTTTCCCCACAGGATGGCCTAGATTGGCAAGCAGATGTGTGCTCCATCCTGACCTCCCAGGGGCAAAGGAGCTCTCCCCATGGTTGGTCATAGGTGTGCCTGCCTATTCCTCCTGTTTTGAAACACTGGTTGTTAAGATATTGGCTTCCGTGTAAATCCTGGCTTAGTAGATAACTTAGTCCTACTCACAAGAGGAAAAGGAGAAGGACAGTGAGACAATGGGTTGTCATTCTGCAACATCTCATGAAAATGTGCCACTCCTACCACTCCAGATTTCTTCCTCTTTCGTGTTAACTGATTGGCTCCATTTTCAATTATTGCCCCTAAGAGGCCATTGTTTTCCAAATTCCTTTAATAGGTAATAACTTTCCACATGTCATAGTCTTGTTGTGACCAATGAGTCAGAAGTAGGAGGTTATGTTGTTGGTATGACACACTTAAAGCCATCTCTATGAGTTTCTGGACACTAGGAGCGATCCAAAGCTGCCAGCATCCCAGCCACTACCATGAGGGAAGTTAAGGCAGGAGTTATTGTTTCCTTTTATTTTACCAACAAGCCTTTTAACTAGCTGGTGAATGGGCCATCAATACCCAGATTGTCAGTTTATTTATTAGCCAGATTAGTTAATCCCCATAGGGTCTCAGTAATTGTGCTATCAGGGGTTGTGAACATTGACTTCCCAGCTTAACATAAGTTTTCCTCTTTTAATTTTTTTTCTAATATCATGTCTAAAGCTGACCTGTTTTCCCATGTTACCAACTGGCTGCATGTAGCTACTCAGATATGCCCTAGATGGCATTCCTTGTGTAATTAATGAGTCTCTGTTGGCTATAATAGATATAAAAACTTTTCCAACCTACATGTTTGTCTACTGTGAACCACCAAAACAACACCCATTTAAACCCTGTTGCTGTTTGATTTCTGGCCTTGAATTTATCAGGAGCTCCTTGAAGGACATCTAAATATACATGGGGTTGAAGAATCTTCCAGGGGTTGTGAATTCTGTGTTAGCCCAAGATAAGGTTAGTATTCAAGAAGACTGAAGGGGCTGGTAGACCAGGGTGAAAGGGAGATCCAGTTAGACCAAAGCACAGGCTCCACTCCAGTCAGCCGAGAGGATCTCAAGTCCACCTCAATACCATCAGACATCTGCTCAGGCTACAGTCAGTGCAGATTGGTTACTTAATCCCTCAAAAGGCCAGCTTTCATGACGTTGAGATACATTTCCCACGAACCTTAACTTCCCTCCCACAAAGTATAGTTAGTGTCAGGGAATGCAGGCTTGGTGATTCTTTTTTATTTTTCCTCAGGCTCTCAATAGTTGGAAACAAGAATGAGCAGGTCCAGCCAGACTTATTCCCCCAGGCCTTGCTATCCTGGAAGAGGGCTATCACGTATTCCATAACCAGGGGGTCTAAAGTCCATCCAAAAGGAGAATGGACAATCTGAGCCTCTGACCTTCCTGCTGCTCAAGGAAACCGTTGCTATTACTATGGACACGAACATATATTTGATCCATTCCAGCCAGACATTGGTTTCCCCATAGCCAGCTTCAATCTGTGATTTTTTTGTAAATCCTTTCCTCCTTTATAATGACTTTATCAATCCTTTGTCATTCATGCTGATTTCTTACATCTACAAGGAAGAATTAGACAGACATCAAACTGAACAGTCAAGGGGACCATGGACGTGGTCTTTGTAACATGGTAAGAATGCAGCTGATGCCTCTTATAAGAGCCATGTACAATATTACGACCTTCTTAGTGTCAATTTTGTGCCCTCATAATGTGGGATTACTGACTTAATGTCAATTTTGTGCCATAGCAATGTGGGATTTCTTGTGACTAACAAGCTGGATATCTTTAACTCAAGTTAAGCTCAGTCTTTTTTTCTGCCATCAGTACAGCTGCCTCAGTTTTCAGAAACACTTGGTAGGGCCGTTCCCAGTCTGGCTGGAATTTATTATTTTTCAGGTCTTGTTTGGCTCTAGGTCACCAAGCTGGAAGCAGTGTGCAGGGAACTCAAGAAGAGGTATCTGGGCAAGAAATCCTTTTAGTTTTAAGGAAGAGGAAGCAGAAGAAATAGATAGCCCACGTGATCGGATAGCTCATAATGGTCTCCATGGTGGGAAGGTCTGGCGATTTGCCTAAGTGTGGCAATCCATAGAGCGTCTCATATGCTGATATCCCACATCCTTTCATAGATCTATTTTGAAGGAGGGCTGTGGGGACACCTGGTCTCTGGCAATTTGACAGAGTATTACTCAAGGCCTGTAATCCCAGTGGCTTCCTTTGTGTGGCATAACCATCAAGTTTTTGGTAACTGAGCATTTCCTCCCATCCTCTCTCCTCATTTAGCCACCTTATCTGCCAACCTGTTTCTGACAGCCTCCAAAGGTACCTTTCTCCTGGTGACCTTTCAGAGGAGTTACGGCTATCTCATGAGGAAGTATGAGACTCTCCAAACTCTTCTTATTTAGCGCCTCATGTATCAGTTCCTTCCCTGTGCTAATCATGGCTCCCTTTTTATTTCAAAAATTTCCAAAAGTGTGAACCACCCCCAAAGGAATATTTAAAGTTTCTATAAATGATTCTTTCTTTCTTTGTGTGTCGCTTTAAAGCCTGCTTAACAATTCATATGTTTGAGCTGACCAGTTATTGGATAGCCTCCCCTCTCTCCGGTAGACAAACTTTCCTGCCCATAGCATTTCCATTAAGTCTTTACCACCAGTGATCCGGGAGGATTCACCTATAAACGGTTTGATGCCCCTGCCCAGTGTGAGTGTCACCCAGCGGTAGCAGTGACACATTGTTCAAGGTGGTGGATCTTTACATTTTCACACTTTATCTGACCAGGTGACCAGACAAAGGCAGAAAGGGAAAGGAGGAATAAAGGTAATGACGCTGTGAAAAACTTGGCCCTGAGCCAATACCTTAGACCTTATCGGGAAGATCGTGCATCCTGCCAGTAGGAAGAGGCAGGGGGAGGGATATGCGACCTAGGATTTAAGTCGGTACCTACCAAGTTTTCTGTGTGACTCTCTCTACTTGCATGTGGGAAGGTCACCCTTTTTGCAAAAAGAAAATTAAAGCCTCATACTCTGTCATCTGTGCCTCCCATGTCCGTCCTTTGTTTGGACAGGTAAATTCCTATGAGCCGTTTCTAACACCAGCCATGGCATTTTACTTAAATCTGGCCAGACCGTGGTCTGATAGTTTAAAATGTCAAGGCAGTTATGGTTTAACTCTTGATTGCTTGATTCCCCCACAACTAAGATGTTGGCCAGGTTGAGACCAGAGTCCATGGTCAGGATTTCCTGTAGACTATAGCTGAGTCTCAGAGGCAGCTTTGGGGAAGAGGGAAAATCACTTCTCTGAAAAATCCACCTTCCCACTTGGCATGTGCAAGCCAAGAATATATGATGGAGAAAGGGAAGTTGGAGTCACAGATTGCGATTACAGAATAACTTTCACAACCTGCGGAGCTGGTAAACCCTCTAATAAATAGCCCGATATTTGCATAGCTTTGGTAAGACCTTTCCCTCTTTTCTCAGTCCTGTATATACCTAAGAATTGGCACTGGGACCTTTACTCCACCTTGATTCCACTTCTACTCGCATGGCCACTGGCACAGCCTGTCTTAGTCCTGCCGAGCTCTCCTAACCTAGTCTCCTATTTAACGTAGTCAATGTTCTGAATCATTTTGCTGAGGAATGAATTTTCCTATGAGTCATACTGAAGGCCTAGAGGCCTAGAAATCACCTCTATACATCTTGACATATGACTAATTTTACCTTGTACCTTTGAGGCAAAGCTTAGTATCTACAGCTCAGTAGTATGATTACCATCATGTAACCTTCTATTTTACAAATCTATAAGTTTTAATAGCACTGATATACATATATATGTAAATTAAATAATAATTTTATGTGCTAGAGGAATGGCTCAGTGGTTAAAGTGCTTGCCTAGCAAGTACTATGTCAAGCACTAAGTACCTGAGTTCAATTTCCCAGCACCACATAAGCTGGGCATGGTGGCACATGCCTGTCATCTCAGCACTTGGGAAGCTGAGGCAGGAGGATTGCTGTGAGTCCAAGGCCAGCCTGGGCTCCATAGTGAGTTTAGGACCAGCCTGGGCTATAGAGTGAGACCCTGTCTCAAAAAAAAAAAAAAGAAAAATTTTTAGGTTTTTAACCTAGAAAACATTGTCACTGAAGCACAAACAGACCCATTTATACTTATATGACTTTATTTTTTATCTTTTTAGATTAAAAAATTTATCAAAGATACTGCCATTAATACTTTCTTTTGTTTTATATGCACTTATCCTATCATTCTTTTTTCTTTTTCTTTTTTCCCACTTTATAAATAAGAATATATGTAATACATAATGTTTACATAGAACTTCAATATTCTGTGCACATATATATTGCCTCAGAGTCACAAACTCTTCCCCTCTTCCTTTTTTGACCCTCCCATATCCTCTCCCTCCCCACAGCTTCTACCCCCTCACTAAGTTCTATGAAATCCCTGCATTCTGGGTTTCTCATACTAGAGAAACCATTCAATATTTAACCTTCTGAGTCTGACTCACTTCACTGAGCGTGGTGGTCACAAATTTCATCCATTTACCTACAAAAGCCTCAGAACTATCCGTCTTTATAGATGAGTAGTACTACAGTGTGTACATATAACACAATTCTAGTATTCATTGTTCTACTAATGCAACTCTAGTTCAATAAACTTAACAACAGACAAAGCCACATGTTGCACACTGTCTAAGACATATATATATATCTATCTATATATATATCTATATATATATATCTATATATATATAGATATATATATATAGATAGATAGATAGATATATTAGTTACTAACAAAACATGGTTCTTCTAATCACCTCCATGATAGAAAAAACAAAAACCAGTTAGGCAGCTGCTTTTTGGGGGTATTTTTTTCCCCATGAAGAAGGCTTTTTCCTGTGGGCCCCTGTTCTTCAGGCCAATTGCAATTAACACAAATTAACAGGTGACAAAAAACACATAAGATATATTTGAGTGAAGTTTTTTTTTAAATTTTCAGACAGTTTTAGATTCCAATTAAAGCACATTGCCATTATGACCTTTTATCTCACTGCTGAGGACTTTCAGTTTTGTGTGCAAATATAACAGATGCAACCTGTCTTAGTCACTTTTTCATTGCTGGGACAGAATACCCAATTTCTACAACTTAGAGGAAACACTTATTTAGCTCACAGTTTCTGAAGGTCTCAGTCCATTTGTAGAAGGCTGGCAATGGTGGAAGTGCATGGTGAGATCTGGCAGGAAAGCTGTTTATGGCAAGGCAAACAAGAAACCGAGTGAGAGAGGAAAGTGGAACTAGTGTCTACCCTTCCAGCTCCTGTCCCAGCAATCGGCACCTGCCAGGTCACAAGCCCAGCAATGTGCCACATGCCCATAATCTACTACACACCCCTAATCCAGTAGGTGCCTGTAACCCACCCCACCTGACCAGGGCCCATTTCATAACAGCACATTGTTCCATAGCTATTCCATGACGTTCAAATGAGACTTCTGGGGGGGGGGGGGTGCGCATTACAGGTCCAAAACATAACAAAACCAAATGCCTTTAAAGGTTTTAAAAACAAAACAAAACAAAATAAAATCATGGCTCGATATTCCCAGTCTTCATCAGAGCCAAACTTGGGCCAAAAGAGTGATGGTTTAGCCTAGACTGATGCCACTGGAGCCTGTCAGATTGGCCTGGGGACTGCAGGTCTGCAGTACATTGGGCTCAGGGACTGCTTCATGCTGGGGGCTGGTCTCCTTGTCTCAGTTCATCCGCCCTGGCCTTGGGGCTGCTTCCTGGCCTGATTCACAAAGGACCAGCCTTGCCAGGAGCAGGGCTGCTTCATCCTTGCTTCCCTTTGCCTGAGTTTCCCTGTACATTGACCACGCCACCCCTGACACGCCGGAGGCTCCTCACGCATCCAGTCTCCGAAGGCATTCAACTGCTGCTTCACCCCTCCTTACGGGAGGTTTGTCAAGCAACCAATCCCCCAAGGCATTCATCTGTCCACACGGACGTTTCTCATGTATTCAGTCCCCTCGAGGCACTCAACTTTCCACAGTGGAGCTTTCTTGTGTACTCTGAGTACCACAGCTCTTCCCTCAGACTCTCCCCTTCTCCCCAGAGGACTATCTAGTGGAACACCAGGGGGAAAAGCCTATTTCCCCTTTTATTTGTGTCCCTGGGCCTAGAACTTCCCATCCTCAAACAAATTGGTAGTCTTGATTCTGGGTTTACCTGAAGATTTCAAATATCTGCCCTGAAGATTCCTTGCAAACTCCTATTGCCCTAGTCCCTCATAATCAATCTCTGAAGATTTTCTGCTCCCCAAAGGTTGGACTTTGTAGAACCAATTTCTCCTACCTTGGCTCAAGCATAAAGTCACCAGGTCCCCCATGGTCTTTTGCATTTTCTTCCAGTGTCATCTTTATTCTCTCTAAATATAACAGTCTCATGCTTTTTCACGGATCTGTTAGAAGCTGGAACTCCCAAGCAGAGCCAGCTACCTGAAAAACCAAACAGAACGTGCCTCTCCCTCTTCTAGCAGGTGTGTAAAAGAGCAGTCCCCAAATTGTAACTAATATCAAGGGGTTCAATTCTTTGAACAAGGGAAGGGCATGGAAGTTTGGAGGACAGAAAAACAAGGCTTAAAAAAAAAAAAACCTTTCAAGGTAAGTATCTGCTCCTAAATGGGTGACATGCACACGGAAATGTGGCAGGTGAGGGCTTTTCATCCATAATTTGCAAATCTCTCCCTCTGCCTTCCATTGGTAGAGCTCACAGTCTTCCCAGATGGAATCTAAGAAGTCTCCTTATTCAAATAAGACAAAAGATGATTTACTTAAGTCAGATTGGTTCAGGGCCAAGTTGGCTGTCGTGATGTGCCATTCGCTTCTTCTCCTTTGTCTCTTTGGTGCATGTCTTGTTTTAAGAAAAGATCACGGGTGAGACTTTGGGTCAGTATTATGCAGCGTCACGTGAACATGAGCCACTCACCATCACTCACAAGAGGCCTTCATGTTGGGGCACAGGTACAGGGGCTGGAGATGGGGGCTTCACACTGAGCTAAGTCCTTACCTCATTTTTGATTTTTGACTTTGACACATTGGAGTTGCTAAATTGCCCAGTAGGGCCCAAACTTGGAATCCTCCTGACTCAACCACCCTCAGTGCTGGTATTACAGGTTTGTGCTGGGCCCAGCTTCAAAGGTTTTTTTTATATGATAATGAGAAGTCGATACCTTCTTAATCTAATTCCATGTAAGTTCAGGTTCTCAGTTCGACTCTTTACAGTTAGCAAAATGATTTCATGGATTTTGTTTTATGTTGTTCCTTTGAGGCACATATAGTCTGGCAACATGGGATTGTTGTTGGCTCTGACAAGAACAGAGTCAGTGAAATCTTAATCAGAAGCTTCAATGAAGAACCAAAACGTGTAGGAAAGCCAAAGAAGTATTTCAAGAAGTTTTGATGTGGAAAAAGAAGAAAGAGAAAGAGAAAAAGAGAGTAGAGGGCATCATGATGATCAAGGGAAGTATTTTGGTTTTGCAATCTAGAAGATACTATGCAGCTTGTTTGTATGCTGCCTGCAACCCCCTAGCACAGAGAAAGCCACTGTGGTCATCCGTGGGTTCACTGATTGCTTAGTTCATGGCTCCACGGGCTACTAGGGGCATAGTTGAAGGTGGTTTGCTGGGGTGTGACCTGGGAGGGTATAGTCTTGCCCTTGGCTCTTCTCTTTCCTCTCTCTCTCTCTACTTCCTGGCTGCCGTGGGGTGGGCAGCTTTCCTCTGCCATGCCCTACCACCATACTATCTATACCTTGGAGCCAGGTAACCATGGACTGAAACCATTAGCCAAAACAAATCTCTTCTCTGTTAAGTTGTGGATGTGAGGTATTTTGTCCCAGTGACAGGAAAGAGGAAATACACTAGAGAACAAAAATCCTCGTAAAGTGAGGGTGAAAAGGATGAGTATGGTAGAAGGGCTGAATTGTGATAAGAACAAACACACTTGTTCCATTTCTAAAACAGGAAGGTAGAGAGGACATGGGGATGAAGAGGTGTGCGCATTTCATCAGACGAAGTTGCTCCTGACTGATGATGGCATACTTTTTTAACAAAATGTGAATCTAATTTGACCAAGAAGAGGGAGAAAGAGGTGATGGGAGGCTTGGAGGTGGAGGAAATATGAAACAGTTATTTCAATGAATTAAAGGGAAATTAATTGAGGAAAGATATACTCAGGTGACTGGCTCACAAATTTATTATAATGAACTATAGATTTAATTACACATTGGGAACATATAGCTTTGAGAGACAATGAACATCTATCCCACTTCTGGCCTCTTTTTTCTTCCCTCTTAACCCTTGCCCTATTCCTTTCCATTCTCCCTCTCTCAAAGACTCATCCCTTTTTAGCAGTCCATCACCCCTCTTCCTATTCTCTCTTTCATGTTGGGGTCTTTTTGTGCAATTATTTTTGTGAATTTCAGAAGAACACCCATCGATAGTCTTTTGTGTTTGGCCCATTTCATTGACGATTGTTAATTCAATTTTCTTTCAAATGCTTTGTATCTGTCTTTCCTTATGGCCAGACTACAAAGGAACAGTGATTAAATCTACATAGGACTAGTACAAGAACAGACAAAAGGTCCAGTGGAACAGAATTGAGGATACTGACACAAATCCGAACACTCTCAGTTTCTTGATTTTTGACAAAGGGGCCAAAATAGTCCACTAAAGAAAAGATTGCATCTTCAACAAATAGTGCTGGGAAAACTGAATTACTGCATGCAGGAGAATGGCATTACCTCCATCTCTGTCACCACAGACTTCAGATCAAAAAGGATCGAAGAGCTAGCTATCAAACCAGAAACAGTGAACCTACTGGAAGACAAAATAGGTAAAGAATTTCCTTTACAAAATTCTAGCTGAGCCATAAATAGGAGCAAGAATCAACAAGTGGGACTGCATCAAACTAAAAAGCTTTTGTACAACAATGGATCACAAATTTAAAGTGATATAATCTCCAGTAGGTATGGGCATAGAGAAGCTAGCGGTGGGTTCAAGCTTTGACAGGGATCTAACAAGATCTCATAGACGTTATAGGATCTCATTTACTTATCTACACAGTTTAATCACTCAACAATTCATTCAAAAAATCTTTCCTTATATGAAGCATTCTGCAGGCACAGGACTCTGATAGACCTTCTCCTAAGGAGCCAAGTCTTCTGCAATCCACACAAGGCTCCTGAGGGAAACTATCACTGTGACACTTTGTAAGTACCTCAGGGACTGTGGGTGACCAGGACACCTGGGTCTCAGAATTCATGGGCTTCTTCACCTGGGACTTTCTCAGAGCCCCTGTGAGGGCGGCGTGCACCTGAGTGGGGAGGATGATGTCTGGTGAGCCTGTGTGTTAACCCACCATCCCTGGTTTTTAGTACTTTGATGAATGGAGAAAAGGTAGACTGAAAACATGTAGCAAGCAAACACCTGACTTCAGAGCTAGAAGTCACGGGTGAGCGAGTCCTGTGGGTTTTCTATTGTCAACAGCATATAACACACATGGATATGGATGAAAAGTTCGAATCAAGAGATTGTCTGTCTGGATTCATTTTTATCACTTTTACTATTTTCTATTGTATATCATCACCAAAGCTAGGTTAAAGTAGTATAAAGTCTCTTGTAATGAGTGAAGTGCAGTTTGTAATTTGCAGAACTAGTACACCACATCAGCACTGCTAGAGTTCTATTCCTTTATGACATTAATAGACAGAGAATACCTGCTAATGATTAGATTAAGTAGACAAAGTTTCCTATTATAATTTCTATATATCAAATGTATTTCATAAATTCATTTTCTATCAATGGAACTAATTGAATTTTTAATTTGTGAAGTGCTAAATGAAAAGAATTATTGAGCTATTCATGTTTTTACTAAAAAGAAATATGACAAGCATAGAATTCTGTTAGAAAAGGATGCTTTATTGATTTGTGTATTTTCTGACAAAAAATTAACTAACTAGGGTAATTTTTCCAAGTTATATCTGTTTTCTGTATTATTACATTGTTATGTGCTGAATTGTTATAATTTGGATCTGGAAAGTTCCCCAAAAGTCATATATTCGAATGTTGTGTATTATTTATGGATTTCATGCACTGGGAGGAAGCGGGGCCCATTCACCAAGGTCACCTTCACAAATTTTATTAAATGAATATATTTAAACAAAGCTTATAGCATATTAATACATCTTCTAAGCCCTGAAATTGCATCTAATTTCCAACCAAATGTGAACATGATAGGCAATGTGCCAGACCACGCCCACCTCTCCAGTGTAATTGCATCAGGGCCTAGACAAAGCAGCTAAGAACCCACTAGCTTCCACATCAACAATTAGGCCAAAGGGCTATAATTTGCCAAAAGTGTAATGTACAAAACTTCTGGAAGAGTCTCAGCCTATGCAAAACAGTCCAAATAGTAATAAATGCTTCGTAAAGGGACAGTAACGATTCAATCTTCTGCTTATCCATTTGTGTCCACACTTCCTCACAGGATGTTTTATTGAACAGCTTGGAGATTATTACGTCTTGTCTCACCAACATAATTTTTCAGAGCTGATGTTTTATTGAATAGCTTAGCAATTCTACCTTGTTTCAGAAATAACGCTTTCTTAGTGTTGATAAAAGTATGAAATTATGTAAGTGTAGAATTCTCTGACCTGAATTGCTTCCCCTTCCTTTTCTATAGGGCAGCCTTCTTCATGCAGGGGGTCTCACACAGTGGATCCCCAAAGGTGTAACACTTCAGTTTCCCGTGTTCCACCATGCGGGAAGGATGGAAGGATGGCGTTCATCCCTGGGAATTCCCTTCTAGTGGGCTTGGAAAGTCTCTGTCAGCCACTGAGACGGAAGGAGAGAACGTGTGATCAGGAGGAGATGGGTAATGAACACATCCCATTCAGCCTACTGGCTTTAACAAGGAGATTACTGGAACTTAACAAGCAACAGGGAGAAGTTTGTCTCTAGGACTGAGCATAGAGTACCAGTCAAACACGCTGGACAAAGAGCTCATGAAGAGGCTCAGTGTAATGTCTGAAGTGACAGGAGAACTGGGGTGACAGGTCAGCCTTGGCCTTCTGTCCCTTGAGAGAGAATGTGGAGATGCCAGAAAGACAGAGGGAGAGGCTGGTGCCTGTTATGCTGGATTTCTGGCATGGCGCTTTGCAGATGTTTACCATTTGGTCACTATGGGCTCCCTGAGGGTCCCCGAGGCAGCTGGCTATGCATTTTGTGCCTTGATAAATAGTTTGTCTATTAATGTGCCACTCTGCTAAAAAATGACGAATACAGTCCTTTTGGCCCAGACCCATGCTTCTTCCTCATCTCACTAGGTTACCCGCCAGACAACAGCCAAGGCTCCGGTGTAGGGCTGCAGTGCATAGCTGAGTGTGTGGCACACGCCTATAACCCCCGCATACCGGGAGGAAGGGATAGGAGCTTGCAAATCTGAGCCTAGTCTGGGCAACTTAGTGACTTTGTGAGACCCTGTCTCAGGAGAAGGGAAAAATAGAAAAGGTCTGGGGATGTAGGTCGGTGAGGAAACCCTGAGTTCAACGCTCTGCACCACGAACAGGAAAGAAGATAGGAGGTGACGCTGGCAGGGTTTATTTTTGTCCTAGTGTTGTGAGGCCGTGCAGCTGGAGGTTTGAGAATGCAGAAATTTTCATTTGTGAAAAACACAATTTTACTCTAATGTGTCTCTCACTGAATAGCTACAGCAAATAAGAATGGAAATCAAGGTCTGTTGACTTTAAGTACGCTTTGTCCTTATGTCTTCCTAATTTCTAATTAGTAATGTTCTTGTTTTTCTCTCTCCTCCAGCAAAGAAACATGCTCAAAAGTTTTTAGACGAAGAAACACAGTGTTGACTTTTTTTTTTAAATAAAGATTTCTGCGTCAAAGGCACTCCCACGCTGTTCATCTTAGTTCATTCATTTCCTCTGAATTTTCCAAACAAGGCCCGCCTCATCACAAGGCCACTGCGGCGCAGCAGCCGGTCAGCAGCGGCACGTACTCTTGGAGCACCTGCTTCCCTCTTGTGTCTGGTTATGGGAAGAAGATGGTGCGAGTCGGGACACTGAACAATCACGGAAGGATCACTCAGAACGTGGAAGTCCCTCTTGGCTGGAAGGACAGCTCTCATGCTGAAACATCTAGTCGTAGAGATGTTTAGCTGGAGGGCCAGTGGGAGAGCTGTGGGTGGGAGAGGTCTGCGAGTCATTCAACAAGAGAGTGGCAGCGCGAAGAGGCGGGCGGGGCCGTGGGCCAGGTGAGCACACCAGCATGTGGTGGGGCAGCCTCCTACCGACCCATAGAGGCAGTGAAAGGATGCTGGGACCTCTGCAGCAGGTGCCAGAGGGCAAGGGGAGGGGCCGAGGGCCAATGGACGCTGACCCTGCTGCGTCTCTGGGGCACAGAGGGTAGCCTAGGACGAGTGCCTGCACACGGACAAGAGCAGGGCGCCCAAAGCGAGTCTGAGTCCATCCTAGGCGCCCAGGTGCAGTCCAGCAAAGACAGGCGCAGGATCCCGGGTACCAAGGATGCCTGGCCATAGGGGAAGGCAGGCTCAGGGCAGAGCCCTCGGCCGCTTAACAACCAAGTGGTAGCTAAGCACGAAGAGAAGCACGTACACAGCAGAGCAAGTCAGTCAGCGCGAGCTGCCGCTGCGGAGCCCTGAGGGCCGATGGCTGAAACATCAGGGGTGTGTGTGTGTGTGTGTGTTGGGGAGGGGGTGTTTCCTGTAGGCTCAGCGCCCCAGATAACAGCATCGGCAGGCCTCTCTCCCCTGACTTTCACAGGCTGCCTTCTTGCGGTGCGAGTTTTCTCCAGATGTGTACATTCTGATGTCTCCTCTTTCAACAGGGCAGTAATCTTCCTGGTCCGGGGCCCCACCCTAATAACTCCATTAGCTTTCGTTATCTCTCCAAAGGTCCTATCTGCAAACATAGTCACTCTGGGGTTTAGAGCTCTGGGAGACTGAGGCAGGAGGATTACAAGTTCAAACTCAGCCTGGGCTACTTAGCAACTTAGCAAGAGTCTGTCTCAAAAGTAAAAAATGGGCGGGAGATATAGCTCAGTGCAAAGGCCCTGGGCTTCATCCCCAGGACCACACACACACACACACACACACACACACATCATATATCTGCCTCAGCCTCCCAGAGTGCTAGGATTACAGGTGTGTGCCACGGGTCTGGATAGAAAAAAAAATATGAATTTTGAGGGGAAGGCACCACAGTTTAGTCCCTAATAATGAGAACTGCGGTGTTCAGCCCAAGTCTGAAGCAGGATCCCAACCACACAGAAGGGGGCAGTGCACTAAATTGTCACCTGCATCTCTGGGTGTCTCCTTTGGATCTATAAAAATATTTCTCCCCTTTCCCCTGGCTGGGGCTGGAGATCAAGGTGAGGAGTGGAGAGGGTGAAGACCCCACAGGTGCCCTCCGATCTGGTTGGCATATGTGAGGCCAGGCTTAGCACAGAGATGGGGGTGGTCTGCATCTACAAGGGACAGAGGCTTAGGAATACAGGGGTCAGGGGGAGTTTCCCACTCCCTGACATGTGTGCAGAGCAGGGACAAGGCCTATGGGCAAATCCTGACCCTGACTGATGGGGGCACCCACAGATGGTTGGGCCTGGGACAGGGGTATCTTTTACCTCAAAACCCATGCAGGCATGCGAGAGCTTATGCTGGGTCAGAGGCTGGGACACTTGGAGCTGAACTCAAGGGGCCTCTACAATGATGGGGGCCATGAAATCGAATAAGAGAATGCCGGGGATACCAGCTTCCCAGCCTGTCAGCAGGCCCTAGCGTGTGTTAGGCAGACTCCCCAGCATTCCTATCCTGCTGTCACCTGCTGTCACTTGGTAGGACAGAAGGTGGGACCCAAACATACTGGGGCTGTTTGCACTTTCACAATTGTATTCTAGTAAAATTCGAATTCCCTTTAGAGTTGCCCCCTCACTTCAAACATACCCGCCATCATTCTTGCCACTTTCTAAAGCAGTTATGGAGTTATGGAGGAACGGTACAGTGGTTAAAAAGCACTTGTCTAGCCTCAAGTTCGATTCCCCAGCATCACATAAAGCTGGGTATGGTGGTGCACACCTCTACCTAGTGCTCAAGAGGCTGAGGCATGTGGATTGCTGTGAGTCCAGGGCCAGCCTGGGCTACACAGTGAGTTCAAGACTAATCTGGGCCACAGAGTGAGACCCTGTCTCAACAAAAGAAAAAAAATCTGTTCTGGACATCCTTTTCCCTGGCTTTGCTAAGCATTATTGAGAGTACGGTGAATGCCACTGTCAAGTGCCATCTAATGAAAAGGCAGTATCTTTGTCCTTTTTCTACTGCTGAGACATAATACCCAACACCCAGAACTGAAGAAGGAAAGGTTTAGGTTTATTTTCACTCACAGTTCAGAGGCCTTAGTCCATGCATGGTGACTGGCAATGGCAGAAGGGCCAGGACATGAAGGAAAGCAGCTCTTGTGTGGTGGAAAGGAACCGAAGAGGGACAAGGGCAGAGTTGGAGGCAAGAATGCATCCTTCCAGGTCATGCCTCCAGTGACCCAACAGTGCAACCAGGCTCCACCACCTAGGAGTCCATGAAGTCATCAACGCATTGATCACTTGACTCAGCCGCTAGGATCCAATCCTCTTCCAAATACATGAGGACGTGGAGAGACGTTCTACAACAGCCAGGCTTGTAGAAACAAAGCGGCCTCATCCATCCACCATTCACTGGATCAGGGTACCATGTGACTTCTGGCTCTTCCCCCATGTCAAAATGACCATGAAGACCAACATTTTGAATTCACTGAGGGCCCTGAGGTAGTCATCACAGCACAGCTAATGATACTCATGAAAGAGGACTTTCAGAACTGCTTCAAAACCATGGAGGTAATGGTGTTCTAAGCCAGGATAAGACTTTGAAGGGGATTTATATGTCTTTCAATGTAATGCATTTGTCAAAATTAAGCAGTAAACAGTATTTTTGACTACACCTTGGATCTCTTTGCCTGATAATTTTGAACACATTTTAGCGAAAGATGTTTCATATTAAACATTTTCTGAATGCTACTGTGTGTGGTTAATTCGTCTCCAAAATACTCTCAGTGAAGGGCATGCCGGTGACCACCCTCTACCATGCCTTCTCAGACAGTACCCCTGAGCCCTCACAGTCCTCCTCTTCATCCACTATACCCCTCCTCCCCACTCACACAAGTCTCCTGGGAGTTTTTAAATTAACCACCTTTCCCAGTGTGACAGCTGAGCCAGTCTGGGGCTTTACCAAAGCACATGTCGATGCCTGGCACTCAATTTGTTTTTATTTGGGATTAGAAAGAAACTCTAGCTGATCTGTCCAGCAGGTTCCAGGGAGCCATGCCGGGTGTTGGGTAACCTCCATGGGAAATGACCACTTCCATCACAGAGGGATCTGATTCTCAGATCCCTTTCTGGGCTGGGAGAAATGGTTGGTACTGTGGGCTTCAGGAATTTTGTACCTCAATGTCTCTTCTTTCCCCTCAGCCCACCACTGGCCTTCACCAAACACACACACACACACACACACACACACACACACACACACACACGCTTACACATATGCATGTGCTCCTGTTCAAATGTGAGGACAAAGTGAATCGGCCACATATCTAATTGAATAGAATCCCAATTTAAGAAATAATTCAGTATGTCAAGAAAACAACACAAACTGGTAAAGTATTGAAGGCAGACATGGATTATAGAAACTGAAGGCAGAACCTTGTTCTCTTGAGGCTTGAGAGGCACCAAGAGGGCATAGCTGGGCGGGCTGTGAAAGACAAATGATCCCCCATGAGGTGCATAAGCCGTGTGTGGGCTGGTCTGTGCTGCAAAGCGAGAGGCATGGCGGAGCTGAGGAGGCAGATCAATTTAGTAAATCTTTAGCCAGTGTGGAACAATGCTCAATTATTATTTATATCCTCTCTGCACTGCAGTTACGACTCCAAAGACTCTTTTATGAGCTTTGAGTTTGTACAATTCAAAATAAATTAATTAACACAGAAAGGAAAGCAAGAATATGTTAATGCTAAAATTTAAAACTGAGTTTCAAAACATGAAAAAATGGCAGGCGTTTTAGCTTATTAACATTTCAACTTCAATTTCTCCGGCCTCAAAATATGAATAGAAAGAACCCTTCAGAAAGGACACATCGTGAAATCCCTCGAGTGTATCTGAGTCCTGCCACTAATTAAATGACCAACAGGGCCTCCCCCTGGGCCACTAGCTGCCTTGGTACAGGCTGCCCTGCAGGGAGAAACAGGCTAGACTGAGAGGTTTGCTACCCAGTATGCAAACTGAAGCCAGGGAGCCCATGGGTGACCTTCTCGAGTTGGAAGGGATCAACATAGACTGGGGAATAGAGAATTAGTAGGGTGTGTGTGTGTGTGTGTGTGTGTGTGTAGAATTAGGGGTAGGTCTGAACAGAAGGTTGAAAGTCAATACACTCAAAGACAAACAGCCTTTTCTGTCTTCCTGCCTCTAGCATGGGCCTCATTTTACCATCTGTGTATTTAGATACTGTTCCAAAAGGCCTCGGGCACAGCAGAGTTGAATTCCAACCAGGTGTAGACTCACCAAGGGCCACAGGATTACTTGGGAATCCAGATTAACACATACACAGACATGTGCGCGTGCAAACACACACACACACACACACACACACACACACTCCTTCAAAGGAGGACACATAGCAGCTTGCAACACTTACACACGTGGTCTAAAATCTAGAAATGTCCAAGATTTCTGAGCAAGGATATTGCTTCTGCTGGGATACTGTAAAAATAAGCATTTTGATATTGATTCATACAATGTTTATAAAGCACCTTAAGATCATTTGAAGAATAGGATCTAACATCCAAATAAAGGGAACAAGCAGTGTAATGATAATCCACACAGAATGATGACACTCAGAAAGGCAGCTAGCATGCTGTACTGCAATCATTGCAGTCGCTCCAGGCAACACAAAAATAGAACACCAACACGCTGTCCAGCAAGGCTGCCAACTCAGCGCCAGGCTCTTTATGAGACAATAAAGAATATAGACAATCTGAGGAGAATACAGGACTCGCCGTACCGGATGGTTCCAAATTTATGCAACTCATCATCTGTTGCCAGCACAATTCGGCAGGGAAGTTTGGGCTGGGTCATCCTGGCTGCTGGTAGGGATTCTCTTCATCCCATAGGGGGATCTCTGTTTTGTAGGTTCCTTAGCAGAATATAAAACCCAAACCTTTACATTCATTGTGTTGAAATGGCTCTGCCGTTCACAAATATATAAACGTATTCCTCCCAAATCCATTTCTATTTTCTTCTGTGACTATATCCTGAGATCATGATCATGAGTTCTATAAAGGAACTTATTTGCTCTAGGAAATTGTCTGCTGGAGAGAAAAAAAATTTAAAGCTGTCTTTGAGCTAGCTCTCTGTTACTGAAGCAAAACACCTGAGATAACCTATATAGAAGAAAATTTTATTCTGGATCACACATTAGAAGGCTTCAGTTCGTGCGTTGCTCTTGGGCCTGGGCTAAGGCAGCACATCATGGTGGGGACTGTGCGGCATGGTGAAACTGTTCACTGCACCACGGGAAGGAAGAAGACGGGTTGGGTCCCACAGTGCCCTCAGGGGCACACACAATGACTGGAAGAGTGTCTGTGGGGCCCATCTCCTAATTTCCCATCACTTCCTGGAAGGCCCAAGTTGAGGTTCAAGGTGTTGATGCATGGGCCCTTAGGGGACCTTCCAGATCTCAACGCTAATACTTTCTTCTCTCTGTAAGAAACTACATTAAGACATATCATAGGCATTTATTTTTAGAGAAATAAAATATATTTGGAAAACTTGAGAGAACTCAAGAGAAGTGCACTAGATGGATTCTTGAAGGAACTGAAGGTCCTAAACTCGAGGCTTTGAAGATCCTTAATAAAGCCTTGAGGTATTTCTAGCTCTGGAACTGGTTCATTGTCTTCCTTTCCCACATGCTAATCCCAGTCCTGGCCAAATGAATGGCTATATTATTTTCAGGTGAATGATTTCATATATTTACATGTAATCTGTGTCTATGAGGCCCATTTATAGGTAAGTAAAAATGTTACGATTTCCTGGGAGACTTTAACTCTCATCATTTTCCTATTATGGTTTAGATCTCAAATGTCCCCCCCAAGTCTCATGTTTTTGGAAGGTGACTAGATCATGAGGGTGCTGTGCTCACCAGTGGATTCACCTGTGGATGAGCTCATGACTGAATTTGATTTTAGGAGATGGGCTCCAGCTGGAAGTGGGTCACTGTGGGTGCCACCTGAAGGGTGTGTTCTTATCTCCGTCTACCTCTCTGCTTTCTGGCTGCGGTAGGGGGAATAGTCTTCCCATGCCACGACACTCTATCACGCACATTTTGCCTCAGAGCCAGGTGGCCAAGCATGAACTGAGACCTCTGAAACTGTGAACCGTAATAAACCTCTCCTTTCTCGTCCCAGCAATGGGAGAGCTGATTAATATAGACATTCTTTCAGTAAAGCTTCCTATTACCATAGTAATATACTTGGGTTTTTTTTTTTCTCACAACAGCCCTTCCTCTTTGACATTGTATGGATTTATGTGTTTGATTTTGATTTATCTCTCTCTCTCTCAATGATAAAAGTCTGTGGCAGTATCATCTGTGTCTTTGTCTCTTGTGCCTTAAAGTGTCTGCATGTGGCCGGCACATGTATGCTCAGTAAACATGTGTTGATTGGTAGGTAAAATTTTGTCCACATAGTCTCACCAATCTAGCACTTCCCACTTGGAAAACAGGCAGAGCTACAAAGCTTAAGGGAGAGACTTAGAGTCCAGAGAGCTCACCTGAGGTCCCTGCCAGCCCAGCAGGTTGTGGATGGAAAACTGTGCCCCAGGTCTAACTGACCTGCTTGATTAGCGTCCTGAACAGCGCCCAGCCTTGTGGAACATGGTTCTCATGACTGCACCGGTGTTCCTGTCCACACAAGAACTTAACAGCATAGTTTTGAAAAATATTTTAAATAAGCATAATAAGAAAATGCCCTTTGGTTGCTTCGTGCTCAGTCATCCACCAGGCCACAGGGAATCCGGTTCAGACAGGCAATCTGCTGCCACGGTAACAAGAGCAATCTCGAAGCTTTTTTGTTTGTATGTTTGGAGACAGGTTCTCAATAAGTCACTAAGTTGCCCAAGCTGGGCTTGAACTTGGGCAACTTAATAAGGCCCTGTATTAAAATTTAAAAATTAAAAGAGCTGATGATAGAGTTCAACATATCCTCTGTGTCACTTGTACACACTTATTTTGTTTGTTTTCATTTCTAAAAACACATTAAGTCAAAGATGGCTGAGACGTTGAGAGTGGATGGACAGTTACCAGAGGCTGGTCACAAGGGCTGGGGAGATGCAGGTCAAAGGATGGAACATTATAGTTACGTAAGAGGAATTAGTCCAAGAGATCTATTGCATAGCACGACAACTATAGCTAAGGACAATATATTGTACCCTTAAGAATGCTAACAGGGAGGATGTGCTGTGTTCGTACCAAAAAACGACTACTGTGAATTAGCCAGATATAACCATTCCACAAGGTGGACATACTGAAAATATCATACTATACACAGTACATATAATTGTATTAGCCTATTTTTTAAAACCTGAAATATTTTGTCTTCCTGTAGGATGACCAGCCATCCAGATTTGCTTGGCACACTGCCAGTTTAGTTGAGATTTTAGTCACTCTGAAAGTCCCAGTTGCAGAAGTCCCTAAGTTCTAGGCAAACCAGAGTGTTTGGTTTTTTTAGATAAACCATATTACCAGGCTACCAATGTTGGCAATGATGGTGGGATTGCCAGAGAGGAACCTTCCCTTCAAGGACCCTTTAACTCACTTTCTGATGTAATTTCTGTCAAGGGTGACATGTTATTGCAATCACTCCAGGAAATGTTTTGGCCTCCTCTATTTCTTACAAGAATGAGTGATCAAAAATATGTATTTGCATTGCCAAAAATCCATATGTCTGTACATCAAACAGAGCTTGACAAACCCGTGAGGCTGTGTTTTCCATCACCCTGTGTGTCTGGCTACTGTTGGTTATAAATTGAGCCAAAGCCTGGACAGTTCAAATGTTATGTGTTTCAGATGGTAACTTCTACTCCAAACTTTAGCACTGTTAGTCTGTGCTAAAACTAACATTTCCCAAAGGGTGTGTGCTTCTCCGCATCCATGTAACGCAACCAATGATATGCCGTGGGTGAGTGAAGAAGGAAGGACACCCTCTATTCTTCTCCTATTAGTTCTCTCTCTCTCTCTCTGTCTCTCTCTCTCTCTTTCTCTCTCTCTCTCCCCCTCTTCCTCCCTCCCTCTCTCCCTGCCTGTGCTGACTTTGCTGACAACTTGACCTTATCTGGTTGCTGTTCTGCAAGTAGTCACTGCTTTTTCCATTCATCCTGGGGCTGAGGACTCTAACTCATATAATTACTGACATTTTATGAAACGAAAATTGATTAACGTTCTCACATAGGGTAAAGGAGACATTTATTAACAGCTGAAACTCTTTTATGATTTAAGTAACATAAAAGCATATTGACATTTCCTTTTCAGTTCTTATTAGTTCAAAACACTCCATCCTAATGAGAATGCTCATTACCTGAGCATCTGTGCTTTTGGAAGATAGAAGCTCATTGATTTCTGAAAATTTTCATTCACATTCTATAGTGTATGGCAATTGAGTAACCCTGAAATTAATTTCCTTGTGACGTAGAAAGAGCCACCATATTTTTATCCTCATAAAAATATCAATGTTCAATGTTAGATTCATTTACTCATTCAAAGATACAGATATCAATGTTTAAAATGGAGCCCCTGGTTTGAAGAGTGACTAGATTATTATTGTTGGGTCATATTTTATTTTTAAAAAACAATTTTAAGACAAAAATCATATTGTCTAAAACAGATTTTAGAATTTTTGTATCTTAAAAAGTCATGATTTTAATGTCCCAAAATAAAGGTCAGACTATCACTGGAATATTGTTTTAAAATACTGCTTTTTGAAAGATCTGCACAGATTTGAATTGCAAATAAGTGTATTCTTCATAATGTATCACTTTATAAATATTATGTAAGGAGTGTAGTGTGCCCATCTGGCTTTTGAGGGTTTGCATTTTTTCTGGAATGTTAATTGCACATATCTTAAATATCCCGTAATATCTCAAATTGGAACAAGAAATGCAGGATGACCTCATCTTTCATCATCTGGGCTACCTCTGTACAATGTATTTGACACACAGTTGGGGGGACATATTGATGGAATATTGTGTGAAAATATATACAATCTATAATGATCAAATCAGGAAAACTAGTATTTGTATCCACTCAAACATCTATAATTCCTTTGTGCTGAGAACCTTCAAACTTCTCTCTTTTAGTTCTTTACAAAATATGTAGTAAATTCTTGGAAGCTACCACTACCCTACAGCGCAGTAGGCAGCAGGACACACCCCTCCCATCCAGCTGTCCTCCAGTACCCATTGTCTGCCTAGCCAAGTGATTCCTGGGTTCTCTGTCAAATTGTCTGTGTGTCTGTCTGTCTGTCTGTCTGCTTCTCTATCTATCCACCTATCGATCGATCCATCTACCTGCCTATCTATCCATCTGTGTGTTATATGGTTACCAAGGCCATCTTCCTAGAGACATAGTAATTATCCTTATGGTGGAGTTTCTTGCACAACTGAGTTTCTGGAGACTCAGATGCAGCCTCTTGGTAACTTCTTCCACCTCCCAAGGAACCAGATTTTAATGAGAGTTACCACCATCCTTGGTGTGCCTCTTCATTGCTGGCTTGGTGCTGTTCTTGTAAAATGGCTTTGATGCACTAGATAAATCCAGGGTAAGAACATGAGGCAAGATCTTAAAATTTGCTCTAAATCCCTGATAATTTTCAGTTCTCCCAGCTGAAGAAGATTGAGACTCCAGAGACGATTATCAGGAATAACTCCTGAATTTGCCATTGAATACACAGCCCATGAAAGAACTCAGGCAGTGACCTCTTGTTTTTCTGTTCAGGTTAATTTAATAAAAAAAAAAAAAATCACTTGGAGACTCAAGAATTCATCCATCCTTTCTTTAACACACAGCATCATGTCAAGACTCAGTGCAGAGCCTGTGAAAGCCAGAGGCCTGCTTCATTCTCTGATATTTAAAATCTACCTGAGCCTGTTAGCATATGGATGGCAAATATTCAACACCATGCTGGAATTTCTAGGGCTGCTGTCAGTCTCAGTATTTTACTTCCTTGCCTGTGCCAGGACTGCAGGACAACATTTAAATAGGCAGCCAGGTCCCACGGAAACCTCCTGGTGTGTGTCAAGCTGTAACTGGCCTCCACTCCTTCAGAGGCTATGCAGTTTCTTTGCCTTTTCTGAAGTTCTAACTTCCCTTTCAACTTTGGCCTTTGTGGATTTGGGATGATCAGTTATCTACTAGATTTATAACTAAGAGCTTTGATGTTGGCCAGACGATGGTGTCAACACTCTGCAATCTGAGGAGATTCTCTTTCTCCTTTGAGATGTCATGTTGTGTTTTTTTCTTCCTGAAAATGCTTTGATAGGATACAGCAAATTTCAGTTCCCTGAATTTCTCTGAATGAGGGAAAATTTTTAAGTTGGCTCTTTTTCCAGGTTAGGACTTAATTTGGTGTAACATCCTGAACTTCATCGAGTTGCCGCATTAGGTCAAAAGGGCTCATTCCTGATACAGATCAAGTCCGCAGCTGCTTGTGTCTCCACCGTGCAGCCATAGAACATGAGCTGCTAGAGGGCTTTCATGGTGAGGTGATGACCTGCTCATTGAGATTCAGCTTAAACCACGTTCCTCCGACTCATCGCTGATTCTCTCCTTCGGCTTCCAAAGAATAATCCAGATGTTTCTCATCAATATTCAGGGATAACTGCACGATAATGCCTTTTCAATGTAACACCAGACACAGGCCTGAAGCTGGTGGTGAACACGTACAATGCACACTTTGATGTCGCAGGCGTGCAACGCACAAGCGTGCCATGACTCTACTTTCCAATGTGCTCCCTAGGGCTGTGGCACAAGGCACGTCACTGGTGATCACTTTCATGAGATCATCCACAACTGAGCTGTCCCATATGGTGGCCCCGTATCAAGCTAGGCTACTTGATTTCAGTTCATTAAATTGAAAATTCAGGTCCGCAGTTGCACTCAGGCTATTTTATTGGACAATGTAGACACAGAATGTTTTGATAACTGTGAAAATTTGTAGTGAACATGGCGATCTACAGTCTTGGGTTTAGAGGACTCTTAGAAAGGGCCACCAGCCACCTTGATTTCCCCTTACCAAGGAGCTCCAGGGTGATGAGACTGCTAATGCTAAAACTGAGCAAGATCTCTGACAGCTGGGAGAGTGCATCACTTGACGTGGTCACTGAGCCTAACATGTCTAACACAGATGCCCTCAAATCCCTTTAACTTTGGATGCTTCTGGGTCTGCGAGCTGAGTGAGGTTATATATTAAGTGATGGCGGAGGCAGGTCAAATTTAGAGCTGTAAGAGAAAACTAAGCTAAACCAATAAGTAGAAACTTGGTTTCTGATTTTCATGTAAAGATACAAGGTGTAAGGGAGCAGGGCAAAGTTTCTCCTAGAAATCCCAGTAGGTTGGCCTCCCTCCTTGAATGAAGCACTTTTCCGGAGCAACCTACAAAGTCAGAGGCAGAAAGGCCTAACTGCAGTCCCTGAGTCTAGCAGCAAGGCCTACGTGTGTGCGAGACCACCGGAAAATCAGAGTCTCAGTGCACAACAACGGGCAGACTTCTGTTGAGTATTTTTTCAGCCAGAGAAACAAATATATATATTTTGGAGTGGCTGAATTTAAGATCTAAAAGAAGCCTTAGAGTTCTTCCCTTCCAACCCAACTTCAACTTTGAAGAAGACACTCAAAGTGCTACGTGCTTTTTCTAATATTCCACAGTGAAAGGAAAGCCTTCGTCATTTTCCCCAAAAAATATGAGCAAAAAATAAAAGCACGGACATCTAAATTCCTGTAAGAAATTGATACCATTCTAACAGAATGCTAAGTTTTTATTATTTTCACCTGCTCGTTGTTTAGAGTTATTAAGAACGATTTTTGCTTGATATTATTCCATTTCATTATTTGAAAGTAGTTTCCTATTGAGAGAAATTACTAGCATGTGCTGTGTTAATAATTAATGGTTTGAAGAACATTGAGGATGAACAGTGCATGGGTTAGTAAGGTGGGTGAGTGCTACCAGGTGTCACAGGGAAGACAAGGCTGGCTGTTCCTATTTTACATCAGGTTTACCAGGTGAGGAACGGATCGCTGAGTGAAAATAGTATAGCGCACGTTGTCAGCAGAGGACTGAAACCCAAGGTAGGCAAGAACATAGGAAAAGAACACCTAGGACTCCTCAACCATGACTGAAACTCAGTCATCAAACAGAAACAGACCCACGGGATCAAAGATAGTACAACCTCAAGTTCCTTTTTGTTTAGAGGAGTCCCCACAGGCTCAAACACGTGGTTCTTCTCACTCTCTGGCTTGCATTTGGAATGAGTCACACTCCTCCCTCCATGCCTGTCTTATATCTCATTTACAGTCCAGCTCAAGACCTCCACTTCCCTTAGCAATGGCTTCCACCCTAGAAGACTCTTTCCCCAGACTCACTAATTTATACTTCAACTTGAAGAATGTTTAACTTTTCTTGTGGCGCATCAAAAACCCAAGGAAAGCACCAGCTCTAGAGGTGTAGGCCTGCCATCCCAGTATTCTAGGAAGCTGAGGCAGAAGGATTGCAAGTGTGAGCCTAGCCTGGGCAACTTAGCAACTCAGATCTGTCTCAAAAAATCAAAACTAAAAAATGGACTGAGGACATAGGTCAGTGTAAAGGTCAGGAGGTTGATCCCCTGTACCACAACACAAAAACGAAACAAAACAAAACAAAAACCTCAGGGAGAGAATAATATTGCTGCAGGCAGAGCCAGTCATCAAGTCTGTGTTATGTGCTGCTGTACATTCAGGCATAAAAACAATAATTAACATTCAGAAGTAACTATGCTTCTGGTACTATGCCAAACACTTCACTTTATCTTATTTAATTCCCTGGAGGGAGGAACTATAATTAGCCACTTACCAGGTGAGAACATGGAAGCTCTGAGCTTTAGAGGAGTGAGCAAGGTGGATTAGAAGCCTTTAGTATACCTGACTCTATTGTTCAAGCTATTAGTATTCTGCTAATTGATTAAACATACTGCTTTGTGAGCTCAAGCACATATTTTCTTTCCTTATTGTCAAAGACTCTTGAGGGGACCCAACACAAAATTCATTTTATATCATGTGTTTCAAAAACAGGATCAATTTCCTACGACATTTTCCTCTCATTTGTCATAGAAATCTTGAAATACCCAGAAAGGCATCGAAAAGTACTTGTACTGATTCAGCTGGGTCGTTGAGACCTGAACACACACCCATGGGACATTCCTGCCTTGGCCCTGTGTTAGCAATATGTGGGCACCATCTTCCTTGTTGGCTTTTGGCTACTTGTCTCAAGTTCAGACTAAGGGGCGAAATAGCTACTGTTCATTACATTCCACCATGTATAAAGATAAAGGCTAAGTGAAACTTCAAAATCCTCTTAGAAGTTTTGGGTTGAAATAGAGTTGCTACTGTTTTGCTAACTTAAACTGTTTTGTTACCTGTCCCTGTCAATAATCTCAGGGCATTATTGTTATGATTATTACTACTAATACCACTATTTTGGAGAGGGTTCTGGAGATTGAACCCAGGTTCTTCACATTGAGTTACATCCCCAGTCCTTCTTATTTTGAAACAGCATCTAAGTCAGTAAATTGGCCAGCCTGGGCTCAAACTGGGGATCCTCCTGTCTCAGCTTCCCAGCCTGCTGGGATGATGGACACACACTGCCACACCCAAAACATTCCTCTTGAAGGTGTGGGGAGGTTGGAGCCAGATGCAGTTAAGTTATCTTAGTTTCAAATTCTTTAATCAGAGAAGCATACAAACTCTCTCAAGCCTTAGGGAATAAAACAAAAACAAACAAAAAACCTTGAACAGACTGACCTTGCTCTTTCTGCAAACTGTAGTAAGTTGGGGAAATCCAATTCTGATAAACAAAGCCTGACCCAAAGAAGGTAATGTCTAACAAAAATCTTTCCCAAAACATACTTAAAATACAAAGTGGCCATATCTTTATTTTGTTCTTGTTTATTCTACAAAAATACAAATGTCTAGAATGGAGATGTCATTTCCGTCAACATTCAGTGCCAATTAAAGCCATTGTAACCCCCAGATTGTTTCTCTCTCATATGACCCAGGGATCAGGAGAAATTGGAAATGATTGCATTTTTAACTAGAAACACACTTCTGCACAGAACTGAGCTTCAAAGCATGAACAAAGGCACAGGGGTGGCCCCTGTTTGTGTTTTCATCTGGGCCTTTAATTTGAATTTCTGTGATTATTCTGCTAAACTTCTGACTGTGCAGAGATCCAGAAAGTCGAAGCCAGCATATTCTTGTACACTGTTTCATGCAGCAAAAAAAAAAAGCCCCAATGACTATGTTTGCCTTTTGTAAAATGACTGTATTTAAATCAATTATGTGTTGAACAAGAGTATTTGTAAAATTCACAGCCCAGAGTTAACACAGCTTTATCCCAGAATACTGGAAAACAAGCCATGGTAAGCATTCGAAGACGAGGACAGCCACGTATTTAGTGAACAAGTCTACAGCAATTAAACTTAGCTTGGTTTTCAAATTAAGAAAGACATCCCGTAGAAGGCTTTCCCTCTGATCTGCTTTTCTAAACCCTATTAAAAATGTTCATCTCTTTCAGATACTCAGATGGTGTTTCTGGAAGATTTAATTTCAAATCTAAAGTGTCCTGAGCCCAAGAAACATGTGAACACATTGAGGATTCCAATGAGTTTTTGTTTCTGTTAACTTCAAAGAGTTTATAAACTGGAGAAATAAGTTTATATCCCCTTACGATTGCTGATACTTACTATATTAGAAATTAGCATTAAGAACATTCAAATATTTATTCATTAATTAATGTAAAACTAATAGTGACAAACTCATTGAATGTTAATACAAGTAACTGATTTTTGATTAAAAAAAATCTTAACAAAAATCGTAAGGAAAACTCTTTCCTTCTACATTTTTGAAAATCTCTTAAATACTTCATTGAACATGGTTGGACTCATATACCTGCTTCTGTATTCTACATGTCGCAATGTCTCTTTGGTTGGTCTGTGAAGAAAATCTGCCTTCACACAAATGTGTAATTGGAGAAGAAGAGATATTTTCAGAGTCAGTCAGGGAATCGTGTGGATGTTCTTGTTTGATTTTGTACCCAAACCTGACAAGTGCTAATTTTTAATGGATATTATAATCTAAAAATTTGAAACCATATCAACAAGCATATCATGCTGTGTCACATAAAGCTCAGTGTGAGAGGAGACAGTGGGGTTATAGACAGGGATAGAGGGTATCCAGAGATGGAGAGGCTGCTGGAAAGTAGGATCAACTCTTGCCACTCCTGCCTCTCCCTGCCACTCCTAAGAAACACTCCGTGGGTGCTTGGGGGTGGGCTTCAGCAGCAGCTTAAGGCTGGAGAGTCTACCAATCAGCTTTAGTGACTTTTGAACTGCCCCATACCCAGCTCAACTATAAAAAACCCCTAGACACTGAGCAATGGGGCCAACCCACCGTTCCGGGTCCCCCTTCTGATTAGTAAAAGCTTTACCCTATCTTTCTTTCCCCTTTTATAAGTTTCCCAATAAAGCCTTTTCTTCACAACCTGCCTCCCGTCTCCATGGCTCATTCTTCGTGTCCGTGGAGACACTAACTTGGCATGGAGGCCTGCCGGAATCAGGGCCTGGCACCACTGCAGCGACCAACACTACCTCAGGTTACACCTGAATGGACCTCACCCTCAGGGTTTGTAGCACGATGCACTGGTCGCTGGAAAAATATTAGCTCATTGAGTTATGCAGTGACGCTGGAGGATCGCAACTCAAGGCTACCCTAGGCAACTTGGAGACTTTGTGACATCCTGTCTTGGAATAAAAAATTTAAAAAATTGGCTGAGGATGCAGCTCAGTGTGAAGGCCTGGGCTCAACCCCAGAACCACACACACACACACACACACACACACACACACACACACACACACACACACACACACCGAGAGACAGACAGAGAGAGAGAGAGAGAGAGAGAGAGAGAGAGAGAGAGAGAGAAATGGTATCCTACACTCACCCTAATGAAGTCTTAATGGAATCTGGCTCTGGCACCTCCAGTGCTCACTTAGGGAGCCACCTGTTCATGACTTAATATCTCTTTAGCTTGAGTGCTATTTGGAGTATTAATTTTTAAAAGTTTAGCATTTAAGTTAATTTTCAGACTTTCTAACTTTCTTCATAAGCATTTGAGAACCTCCCCAGTGAGACTGCGAATTAAATCAGGGAGCCATCTGTGCGCCATCATGGCCTATTTACTAGGTCGTGCTGAGGCTGCTTCAGGCTGTGGCCAGTCACTGATCAATACTTAATCAGCCCACAGGCTGCAACTCTCCGAATCATTTACCCTTCTCTTTGGAGTTGCCCATCCAATCTCATGCCCAGGGCATCCTTACAATATTAATACTAGTAGAAACCACATAGCATCAAGATGAGCACTATGCAGTTATGGCCAGAAGAATATATTGCTAGATGAAAACAGCAGTGTATGTAGTATGTGTATGCCATGCAGACTTAAAGGTAAGAAAGGGTACTACATGCATGTTGCATGCACACACACAAACACACACACACATACACTTGCTTTTTCTTTTAATGTCAAGACAAAACTAAAAATAATGGTATCTTTAAGAATTGGGTGAAAGGATGAAGTTAGGGTTTTTTCAATGTTTTGTAGCTTTTATTATAGGAATATATGTGTAACATTCTAAAAATCAAAGCTTAAAAATCTCTAAAATTAGAACACTAAAAATATAGAATTTTTGGTGATTTAATCACCCAAAGAATTATTTTAAAATGACCTTAAAACAGGAATTGTGTTGTATTTAAGTAGAATATTTTCTCATGCAAAATAAATGCAATAAAATCTACATGGCTGTCATATTAGGATTAATTGATTGGCATTCTGATACTACCGTAAGATGAGCAAGTAACTCTTTTAATCGGAAACTAAGGTTTCCAGTGAAAATAAAACTATAAATATAAATCAAGTAGGTAAAACTTCCATAATTTAAATTTGCACTGGAAATATCATATTGGATCCTTCCACTACTTTCCTTACCTTAGCTCCTGACAAATCCTAGAGCAGTGGTTAGCCAAGCAACTAGATAGGATTCTAAATAGGATTCTTCATTAAAAAGAACTCTGTAGCAAGGCTTGACTGCAGATCTGGAGCAGGGGACATTACACATGGGGCATTTTGCTGCACCAGAAAATCCTGAGCAGGACTCAGAAACCAGAGCAGAAAGTGGCTCATTATCTCTAGTCAAGACGATGTGAGCAGAAAAAGGAAAAACAGCACCAGGAGATGTGTGAGCTGTATTAAGTTTATTAAAAACTGAAAATGGGGGCTGGAGGAATGGCACAGCGGTTAAAGCATTTGCCTAGCGAGTGCACGGTCCTAAGTTCGATTCCCCAGGACCATATAAACTGGGTGTGGTGGTACATATCTGTAATCTCAGCACTCAGGAGGCAGGAGGTTTGCTATGAGATCTAGGCCAGCCTGGGCTACATAGTGAGTTGAGGACCAGCCTGGCCTACCAAGCAAGACCGGGTCTCAAAATAAATAAATAAAAACTGAGAATCATGTTTACTAATATAGAAAGCTCTTGGAAAACCATCACTAGGTGTTAAGAAATAAGCCCATCGTTCTGAAAATACACCAAGAATCCAACTTCCAAATGCCTTCCCCGTACCCAGGGCACTCTAAGGTAACCGAAGTTGATGTAGAAGAGTTTCCTCCCTAGAAGAAATCCCACAAGTGAAAGAAGAAAGAAACTTTGCAATCTCTGATGAAATAGTTGTTTAGGTGGTTGTCACGAACAGTTATGAAATTGTTCTGTGAAGACGTGATAAGAAAGTTTGTAAGGGGAAGATGTGGCTGTCACTGCCCCAGTCAATCCTAATACACACAAGAGTGATATCTTGTGATATAATAGGAAGTTTATAAGACCAATATAAAATAGTCTTGCAAAAAGAAAAATATATCAGCCTGAATTTAATACATTTATAGCAACACAAGAGACCAAGGGACATAATAAAATCAGAAAAATCTGCAACATGAGATGCTCCAGAAGGGCAACTAATACTTCATCAGCATAACTATGTCCCAAGTTTTGCATACATACTTGTACTCCAAAACTGCTTTTTTTTTTTAATCTGGAGTTCAAAAGGAACTGCGATACCTATATGTTATCTGGCAGCCGTACAGTATGGGAAGCCAGACAGGGCTTTATGAATACTCAGCATCGTTCGTTCACCTTTCCTGAGAGGTTGAACACTTTTTTCCCATGCCATGGATGGCACCCAGGGCTTTTGCACTGTGCTATATACCCAGCACATTTTTAAAAAAATTTGCTTTTGACACAGGGTCTCAGTCACTAAAAATTTCCCAGACTGTCCTTGACCTTGTTGTCCTCCTCTCTCAGCCTTCAGGGTGCTGGGATTACAGACCTGTACTGCCAGCCCCAGCCTGCACATTTTTTAAAAATAAAAAAATTAAAGTACTGTTTACTTAGTGATATTGTAATTATAAATGTCAATGGGTAAGAGAGGGAAATGCCATGCATTTTAAGGCTCTGTTTATAGCCCAGCGACACCAAGGTAGGGACAGGGAGGGTTGGATCCAGCCAGAGGGGCCCAGCTCTGACCTGGGAGAGCTCTTTGTCCCCATAGACTCACAGCTGTCTCCCCTCAGAGATGCCAGGGCTTCTTGGCAGCATTGGTAAGGGAAACAGCCCCATAGTGGCCCTCAGAGACCAGCAGGCTTTCTGGATCTCAGTCTGCAGAGATCCAGGTGGATCTCATCCACGTGGCACCAGTCACGACCACTCACATCCCAGCCACACCAGGCAGACCAGGCCATCCAAGTAATGCTATGTTGTCTCTGAAAATAAAGTTGCCACTGGAAACACAACAATAAAAGTAGGGAGCCACGATCCAAATGCTAGGCCTGAGCAGCTGGCTGCCACTAAGTTAGTAAGACTTAAGTCGGAACCAGTCTTCTAATACTATAGATAAATAGCTCAGAATACAACAGAAAATTACCTATGGTCCCAAGACACAGGAAAATCACCACTTCAATGAGGGAAGATTATCAACTGACACCAACTCAACACTATCAGAAGATTATCCTGAAACAGATGAAAACAGCAAGTCTCAGCAAGGAGCCTGTCATCAACTATCTTCTGAAATGTCAGTGGATCATTTAAATTTTCTTCAAAGCAAAGACTTCGAGGTCAAAGTAATAACTGTAAATATAGCCACAATGATGTGTTATAGGCCAATCACTCAAGTGTAATCAACGTACAAAACAATACAAGTGATGTTGGGAAGGTTGAGCACACTGACACACTATCTGGACTAGCACGGATTTCTACTTCGGGAGTACTACCGGTAAAAACAAAGGGATAACTTCAAAGTCACGCTAATCTAAGCAACTCGGTTCTTTCTTGCTTTAAGGCTACTGCCAAGAACTTAGCAAAAAGATCAAATGTCAGAATGTTCTCTAACAAGCTAACTGGGCTGGGCTTTTGAAAGACTATCTAAGCTAATTTTTTTTGTGCACTAGTGCCCAGCTGAAGTGAAATGATATGTTAAAGACAACACAGATAGAGTTTCTCAATCTCCACCTGCTGGGAAGACACACACTAAGTTGAACTGAATTGCAGTCAGGTAGCAGAAATATTTGGTCAACTCTAAATGCAATTAGAATAACATTTGCATTTTAGTAAGACATTTAGGAAATTTTAAAAAATTGTCAGTCCCCTTCTATCATGTGCAGACTTAAGAATTTCTGTCTCTTTTCCTAACTGATAATACATGCAATCAAGACAGTGCTTGTCACTAGGAAGTGCTGAATAAATATGTGTTGAGGATTGGATCCAGAAAGCACACCCTTAATCAATAACCTATGTTGAGACTCCTTTGAGATATTAGGTCCTATTTAAATAAAATTCATGGGCCGAAACTAGTGTTAACACATATTTGTCCACTTAATGAGTCTTTTTAGTGTTCATTCTTAAGGTTCATAGAGGGTTGTAGGTATGTGAACACCAGAGGCGTCTTTATAGGAGACACATTTATATATTTAGGAAACATACAGAAAGGAACCTGAGGGAAGATTTCACTTCTATCTGGCAGAACCACAGTTTATATAACCATGGAGGATCAGGTTCTATATTGATCGCTAGTGGTATTTGAATTTGTTCCCAGAGAACTTCTACAGTGAGAAACTGGCATAACCTAAACTTGGATTACTTGGTCATTAGCGAGGCTTCTCCTAAGTGAAGATTCCCTTGTGAGCAGCTGTCAGGAAATACAGCCGTGTATTTGTTAGCCTGAAACCTCATGGTACGTACCACTAAGAGAAAGGACAGATCACCGTCTCATGCCCTACTTCAAAAAGTAAGACTCTGGGCTGGGAACGTAAGCAGAGGCTGGCTTTTGCCCTGTGCAGATGGACCTTCCTCTGGATGTTTATTTAAATAACATGGGTGGGTTGAAACAATATTTTAGAAATATTCGCCAGCCTAATGAGTTTGTGCTGAAATATGAGGCAATTTTCCAAGTCATCTTTAAAAAATTGATTAATTCAAAACTCTGCCTTCCAATTCCTCTCCAGTTTCCCAAATACTAACCATTTCTGTTTCTGCAAAGATGCCAGTGAGCTCGGTCACGTGACACTGTTTCAGCTCTTTGTAAACAAATGCCAAGTAGCTTGTCTTGCTGAAAAATGCCAACCCGCCCTCTTCCCTTTTAGGTGTCATGTCTGGAGTATCTACCTGAAGCCCCTGCTCCAGTTTCTCCACATGATTATCTCCCATGCTGTTCCTGGAGAATTCTGCTTCCCAGTGACCCCTGTTCCCAGAGCCACCAGCCAGGGGCATTGCCTCCTCTGCTCACAGTCTTTCAGTCTTTCAGTTGAGATCCATATTCTTTAATCCTGGTTGTATTGCAAAATGACTCACAGAAATTTTTCTTTTTCTTTCTTCCCTAGGAGTTACTATTTTTTTTAGTATGTATTGATATACAGTAGTTGTATTAAACTTGGGGAATTTGTGCACAAACATGTCACATCGACTTTACGTTCACATTCTCTCCCCCTTTCCCACCCTCCCGCTCCCTTCCAGCCCATCTCCCATCCAATCTCCCTTACACAAGCTCATTTCCCTGCATCCTACTATCTTCCTTATTTGGCTTTTATTTATTTACACTTCGAGTTTCTCATATTAGACAAATTATGTGATATTTAATCTTCTATATGCGTCATGGTCTCAACATGCACCCATTTTCCTACAAATGACTCAAATTCATCTTTCTTTGTGGAACAGTGGTGCTCCCATGTTTTTTTTAACCGTTGATCTATTAATGGGCCTGGCCTTTTAACATCTTGCATATTTGAGCTATTGTGCTGCTGATACACTGGTCCCATTCTTGGATTCTGATGCAGCTGGAATAGAATCAGCGTTATGGACATATTTCAAAATCTCCTGGCTTGATATGAACTTGCAGTCAGAAAAAAAAAAATCAGAGATCCAAAAGTGCATTCAGCAGCAAATCATTCCTAGCCAATAGGAATATTTTGAGTAAAAGAAAATTTTAAGCCACTTGGCAGCTAGCTGGCACATTTACTTATTTCCACCCACCCTGCCAAGCTTCCTCTAGACTTATATTGGCAAATACATCTCCCAAAATGTGTCTATTTTTTTTCCCAGTTCAACTCAGGCTTTTAAAATGTACTCTGTCATCACCATGTTCCATCTCATATCTCTTAATGACATCACACATCTTATTTTCTGATGTCATATTGTCCTAGAGGACTGCTTGAGTGACACAGAGAATCTCTTTGTGGGTGTCCAACATGGCCTTCTAGCTGGTTCCCAGATGCTCAGGTACTCACAGAAACCTGTTGTCATGAACACTGTCCAGTGTACCAAATTGTGCCCTAAGCAGGAGGCACCAGCGGAGGCTGCCCAAGTTAAAGTTACGTAGACATCTCATGTAGACACAAGGCCCAGGTCTCTGTCCCAGAGGCTTCCAGCTGTCAGAGGCACACAACACAATCCAGACACATGTCTCAAGTTTATGTTCATATCCCAGCATCCTTAAAGAGGATGCAAGTATACAAACAATAACAAAAAGACCCTTTCTCCTTCCCACACACTGATGAGCCAAGCCCTGAAGTCGCTTCAATTTTCTATGCCAGAAGAGCTGCTTACGCCTTCCTACCATCGCCATGGTCCAGATGTCTTCCCTTTTGAAATCTGTCATTCATTTCTAGGGCGTCCCAGAGAAGGACATGCCACAGACTTCTGAGATATTCAGGCTCTCTTGAGTGTTCTTTGCTTTTCTGTCAAAAGCCATCTGCTCTGTTTTTGGCCTTTCTATCTTGTCCTGGTTCCATGATTTTGCATCATAAAAGAGTGAAGGATTGCCTAGCAGAGGCCGGGCATCTTCTGTGTAGGAAGTGGGGTGGGAGAGGGGAGGGATTGAGCACCATGCCAAACTTTCCTCATCTGCTCATTGCTCTTGTCCCATCCCACCTATGAGAACAAGGGCAGCCCAATAATGCCCTTAAGATGCGTCCACATTGTCTGGACAGGCTCACTTCCAAAGGACATTCAAACTCCAAAGTGAAGTTTTGTGGGAAGTGGAGAGAAAGCCACTGGCTTTTGGTAAATAACCAAGAAAGTTTCAATGCGACGGCTCCATCTCTCACAGGCTCCTGACAGCTGAGCTTTCCTTTCCGTCCCCTTCTGTCACGTTCCAAAAGAAGAATGGCTTATTCTCCTCCTGGGAATGAATTGAAAGACACAGTGGGTCCATCCTATTCAATGGCACCCTCATGATGCTCGGAGCCTCTGGTGCTTCTGATTAAAGGGGAACCATCATCTGCAGGAGAACAAATCTGTAACTAAACAGACTCATTCTCCCTCCCGACTAAACATCTGTTATCTGTGTTACCCAGAGAAACAGCACCCCACTCCCTTAGACTCTAGTCACTCTCCCCACCCTCTCTAGTCATAATAAACCTGCTCTCAAACAATTATTCAGCCATTATCTTTTTCTTCCCTTTTAAGCTTTACAAATGCATATCAAGATTTATGGTGTCTCCCCAGCTGGGGAGGTTCCCAGCCCACTTCCGCTGGTTTTCAAAAGAAAAAAACAAAAGCGCTCTTTTCTTCATTTCTCAGCCTCTATTAGGATCATTATATCACTCCCTATTTCCCCAAATAGGCTTCACTGATCCGGGGTCACCTGGGAGTCTGCGCTAGTCTGCTAGGCTTCCATCTAGCACGGACAGGGAACTAGGTTCCTTGAGCAGACCGAAGAGCTCTGCTGGGACAAGGGGCCTCGGTGCCTGGTCCTTAAGCACCAGAAGGAGCTGGATGGTGGCTCAGGGTTGTAATCCCAACACTCTGGGAGGCTGAGGCAGGAGGACTGTAAGATCAAGACCAGCCTGGGCAACTTAGAAACTTAGTGAGGCTTGTCTCAAAATAAAGAAATGGGCCAAGAATGTAGCTCAGTGTGAAGGCCTTGGGTTCAATCCCCAGTACAAAAAAACAAAAACAAAGCAAAGCTGTGGTATTTATACACAATGGAATATTACACATCTATAAAGTCCAACAGCGTGGAGGCTTTTGTGGGCAAATGGAAGAAATTTGAGAACATCACGCTTACTGAAGTGAGTCAGAAGCAGCAGGTGAAACATCGAATGGTCTCTCTGATATGAGAGACCCAGATCACAACTATTATGGAACTTAAAACAAAAAACAAAGTGAAACAAGGGGGTAGGGTAGGGGAAAGGGGGAGGGGGAGGGGGAGGGGGAGGGGGAGGGACAAAAGGTGAGTGGGAAAGCCTTTGTCACCTTGACAAGATACATACTTGCACAAGATCCTCAACTTCATTGTAAATCTTAAATCTTGCACTAATACATATCAATAAAATGGGGGGAAAAGCAAAGCAAAAACATCAGAACGAGTTCATCCCCACAAAGTCATCAATTATAGCAGCACAGCTTCTTTTCTTGGATTTTAAGTGTCATTTAAGTGAGATCCATATGTTGAGTAACCTTGGGTCAATGTTTTTTCCTTCTTTGTGACAATATACATAAAGCATTTTTTGACGAAGCTGATTGCCACAGCCTGCTTGAAGATCACGTCATATCAGGGATGCAGCAGAGGGGAGGGGATCCGGCAGGTATGGCAGTCACCTGAGGCAAGCTAACAGAGTTGGAGTCTAAGGAGATCAGGGTGGCCTGGTGCTAAGAGGCTCATATGGGAGAGGACAGAGTTGCCCTGAGCAGAGTTCTGGAAAACTCTGAAAGGTCCTCTCAGGTCTCAGTCAGCTGCATGGTGAAGAAATAACCCAAGTCTGATGAAAGGTCCAGGAACAGTTATTAGAGGAACAGGATCCAGGGCCCACACCGGGGTGAGCACAGTGCTCAGTCCCAGCTCACAGGATGGAAAGCTCTGGCGTTCAGTTAGAATACTAACAAGGAGTTTGCCTCTGTAGTGGGGAAAATGATTAACCCCAGGTTAAACATTGCCTGTGTCCCCGTGCAGAAGTTTAAAAGTATGATTCCAGAGAACGAACTGTCCCCAAAGAGTTCTTGGTTTCTATTACGACTACCGCTGGCAGGAGAAACGATTCTCTACCTCTTGAGCATGTTCTATTTGGTTGTTTTATTTGCTGGCTATACAATGAAATGGGAAAATCCACCATCAGAATTCCTTAGCAATACTGCAAGGTCACACGGTCCTTTGAACTGTTCTTTCCCAGCACCCACTCTGTCTGGTGTTCTCTGATGGCATTCTCTCAGAAATCCCAGCATTTGGTCTCGCGGCTTGGTCTCCACAAGAAGCACCTGCTTTGGCAAGGTGCAAAAGGCCCTGCACTTGGGCAAGCTGAACAGTCTGAGGGAGTGCGTTTCGGATCATTCCAAAGGTTGTATTTCCACTGTCAGCAGACCCCAATTTAAGCAACTGTGAAATACGCACATTTTAAATACTCAGACCTTCAGGAGTCAATCCGAAGAAATTCCTCACCATTTCTGTACAACTGGCATCAAACCACAGTGGCTTTAACTGTTTATTAATATCAGACACAGCATCTTTACATGCTGCCCTTTTAAAAATAATGTTGGTTTTGGTTACTATTCACAATTATGAATAATATTACTGTCCCTGCATTGCCACAAGGATTTAAAGAATCTGGTCCTGAACAATATTTAAAGTTTTAGTTGTATATTAGATCACATGCATTCAGATACATTTCTCCCTGTTCAGTTAATTCCTACAAGTGCCAGTGTTTATACCATGCCCTTTTGATTATTTTTAATATATATACTTTGATTTTTTTTCTTTTTAAAATACCCACATATTTTTTTCTCTTCTTTCTCTTTGTGGCACTGGGGATTAAACCCAGGGCCTTCACACTGAGCAATATACCCAATCAATTTTTTATTTTAAATTTTGAGATAGAGTCTCACTATGATGCTAAGTTGCCCAGGATGGGCCCAAACTTGCAATTCCTCTCCATCTTTCCAGCATGCTGGGATTGAAAACCTGAAACACCAGGCCCAGATACCCACACATTTTAACTCAATCTGAGATGCTGCATCAGGCCTGAAATACACAGGATGCTGGGCCTGCAAGGAGTTGTTCAGGGGGACTTGCAGGTGGATTGCAGGAAGGGGTCCCATTCCCCTCAGCCCCCTCTTGCTGCACCAGAGTCTTGTGCGTGTCCTTGACTGCATGCCAAGAAGCAGATAAATGGCAGGTGCCAGGACTGGGCCCAGCTCCCTGCAGCACCTCAGGAAGGTAGCTTTGAGGTCAGACAGATGCAGGTTTAGATCCTGATCTGACACTTAGTCTGTAAGATAGCCTTGGGCATGTTATTTTCCAGTTCTCTGACTTCGTGAGATGAAATGAATCATCTGTAGTTAGTGCTGGCTTTCCTGTGCTTTGAAATGTGAGTAATGGTTAATGGTTAAAGCTTCCTACCTACATCTGTGTCCTGCTCTGCCAGATTCTAGCTACTCGTCATGGGCCAGGCAACAAAAATCATCCCAATTCCTGTTTTTATTTTATTTTATTTTTGGCACTGGGTACTGAGCTCAGGGTCTTTACACTGAGCTCCATCCCTGTATCTTCAGCTCATTTTAGTTTTTGATTTTGGCACAGGTTCTCACTAAGTTGCCCGAGCTGGGCTTGAACTTAGAATCCTCCTGACTCAGCCTCCCAGACTGCTAGCATTCCAGGTTTGTACCATCAGGCCCAGCTCTAACTTCTAATTTCTTCACTTGCAACACAAAGATAAGAATTACAAGTTCTTACAGTTTCTATAAAAATAAATATTAAAAATGAATGAAAACCAAGTTTCATGATACTGGGCACATAACAAGCACTCAATACCAGTTATTTTTCTTTTATAGAACTTATCTCAAGCTCTTAGCATTGGCAGATGTGCAGCATCCTTGAACGCAGTGTCCTCTGTGTGTCCCTGTGGGTCTCTGTCTCCTACCCATGTCCCAGCTAACATCACAAAATCCCAGACATAAGATTGAGAACTTCAGAATTAATGAAAATAATTTATATTTGTGAAATGTCCTGGGGGAAATACCCTTTTTGTTTAACTTTCTAGCTCTGTTTTTTTCAGCCTTTAAATTTATTTCTATCATTGAAATATATAGTCTGAAGAAAAAGCATACTTCAGTTATTCCCTCTACCTAAATATCCATATTTATTTTTGACAAACAGTTGTAGCTGATGTAAACACTTAGCAATCAGAGTACTTTGAAAATGCTTTCTATTTTCATTAAATAGTGTTTATCCTAAAGAGAATCCTTTATACCATCATCATTGCTTTTGGAATGATACATATTTATGATATAACGGTATGCCACTTTTGAAGCTTTTTTTGCATTTAAGTCCCTAAAAATATTGATATTTACATAATTTTTCCTCAAGCATTTGTGTAATTCTTTAAAGTAGCCTCTTTGATGACTTTATATACACACATTCCCTCATCTTTTGATAGTAGATCTGTTTATCTCCTCATTCAATCAGAATATTTTAGATGAATATTGAAATAATTATTGGTGTTAAAAAATCATGTAATCAACAGCCAGGTATAGCTGCAAATGATATACATATTTCATCAATTTTCAAATGTACTAATTTTTTTGTAGCAAACTTCATATAGATGGCTTTTTAAATTAGTTTTGGTACATAGTTTATAAATAATATGGCTGAATTCTGCTACCATATAAAGAAATCTTTCTGTCAATTTCTAAACTTTGGAAACATGGAAGACATTTCTATTTGTTCTTGGCACAAAATTTTCCATGGGGATGCATGTATGTAAATATATGTAAATATATACCATTATATATTAATTACTAGCAGGACATCTACTAATATATTCATGGTATGATTATTTGTTGTATAACTATCATCGCTTTCAAAATTCTCTCTTCTGCTACCAATATTATCGGTCATGATTATATGTAAATACGTGGCATTATATAGTAATGAGCAACAGGACATGCTATTAATGTATTCACGATACCACCTTCCTCTCCTCCATTGTCCAATCATAATATCTTTCAAAACTCTCCCTTTCCTCCCACTATCTCTGGCCATGTTTAGTGTACTATCCAAGCCCAGTCTTGATTACTTTTTAAACATAAGAGCAGTGACCACTTTAACCCTAGTTCCTGGGTCAATCTCTAGCCCTTAGGAGCCACTCAAAAACTATAGACTAAATGACTGAATTAATAAACAAACACAGTTTTCGTGGTTTGGATCTGGAATGTCCTCCAAAAGCCTCCTGGCTGGAAGAGGCAGATGCTTGAGGCTTGATCTGGAGAGGTGTGTGCTGGTTCTGCCCTTCCCCCTAGACGGGTCTCAGTTCTGCCATGTTGCTGTGAATATCTCTGTCTCCTGGAGCACTGGCTCCAGTTCTGGCTCTAGTTGTGGCCTACCACGTGATTCCACCATTTCCCAGCCACCACCTGTGAGTGGACTGTGACTTTCTGAAACTGTAAGCTAAAATAAATCTTCCCTCCCTAAAGACGTGCATCTTGGGTATTGAATCACAGTGACAAAAAAGTAACTAAGACAATGGTGCAATCTTGGTCCAGGTAAAACTGAACAGTGGCGAGCAAGCAAGTTCTCCTCCTCTTCACTGGTGCATGGCTGTGCTTTCTAAAGGTGGGGAAGAGCACCCGGCAGCCCGGGATTGGCAGTCATGAAGCAAGGAACCTGAGAGAATCAGAAACCGAGACAGGAATTGGGGTGGACCACAGGCTCCAATCTTTCATTTGTCCCTGATGACCCCCCTACTACCTGTAATAAAAGTGTCATCCAAAAATCTTACCTTTTTCACGGTCTTCTTGGAAGTGGGTGGCCACTTAGGACTGTCCAGATGGAGACGTGGCACACATGAAGCCAGCTTCTCCATAGAGAGAAGCCAGCCTTGGTGGGAAAGCCCATTAATCCCCGCACTCCAAGCTTGAGGCAGGAGGACCACCACATTCAAGCCCAGTTCGGGTAACTAAGTGACTCGGTGAGGTTCTGTTTTTAAAAAAACAAAAGCAGGGGCTTGGGGGTGCAGCTCAGTAGGAACGCCTTGTGTTCAATCCCCAGAACCACAGAACAAAAGACAAAACTACTGTTGACCTTCCCGCCTCCCCTGACTCAGCACTTGCTTGGCTGATGCCTTTGCACACATATTGTGCCACCTAATTCTTCCTAACTTGGTAATAAAAATACGGCAGGATTAGATACATACCCTGTTTCATGCATTTTAATGTCCTAATATTTGTTAACACAGAATGAAATATAAAGTATACCCGGGTTTAGCACCCAGCAGGCTGAGCGCCTCGGCCATCTGCTCACTTCCAGCTCTCGCATGTCTCAGTCACTCACTTCTGCTTTAATTGTGACTGCCACGTTGTAACTGCTGGCAGCCCGAGTCCCAAGACCCTTTGTAATGCCACTCTCGTCCTTCTTTCTTGACCCTTGGCGCATCTAAGGGGATGGCTTAATCTCAGTTGCTTGTTTAAATGCAAGGGGCGGATGCAAACGCGTATGTCCCCTTGGGTAGCGCCTTCCCATTTCCCCAGTCTCTTTCTTTTTCACTTTCACATCAGCTAGCCAAGGCTGTAGCGCGACTCTAAAACTCTCATTGTCCTTTTGCGTCTTCCTGCCCCGCTCCATCACACCGAACCTTTCAATCGCGTTCTTACTGCGTACTATAATGTTGCTTCCACACTGCCGCCTACTCTGTTTAATTAAATAATTTGTTGACACACTTGGATTTCTGTTTACCCAAGCACTGGAATTCCAGCCAAGATAATTACATCAAGGATATGCCGAGGGTAACGTGTTGAAGGAGAAAATTTTTCTTTGAGCGATCTGGCACGAGTTTGCCAACTCAATTTCCCTCTCCACCGTGCTCCTTTAGGCAACATGCTCTGTGCTTCTGTAACCCCGTATCTGCGTACCTGCAAGTATCCACAGTAAAGTCATTATTGCTTCACTGTGTTACAGGTTGGTGAGATCAGTACTTTGGCCCATCTGCTGTGCCTTATCTTGGGTGAACAGACATTAGTGTTCACATCTCACCAGGACAAGCTATTCCTGTGACATATAGCCTGTAAATAACCCCTCCCCCACGCTCCTTTAGGTGGCGCCTCATCTATGCTGCAGTTGGTTACCCTTTAGAAAGTATTATCAACTCAGATCTCCAAGGTGTTAACAAGATGGGACCCCGCTTTCAGCTGCTTTCAAGGCCAGCAGATTTGATGAGTGGACTTGAAGCCCAGCTGCTGTTGGTCCAACACATGCATTCCTCACTTGGCAAAGGAAACTGCTCTCTATATTTTAAAAATTATTTTTCCTTTGAGAGGACTGGGGGAGATAGGGTCTTGCTCTGTAACCCAGGATGATTCTGAACTCACTATGCAGCCTCCAAATCATAGTAATCCTCCTTCCTCATCCTCCCATGTGCTGCAGTTATGGGTGAGTGTCTTTTTTGTGGTGCTGGGGCATAGAACCCAAGCCTTGCACATGCTAGGCAAGCACTCTAACTGTTGAATTATGTTCCAGTCCCCTACATTAAAACAAACAAACCAACAAACAAACACAAAGCCCTCTTGGATTATAATTTGTCTTGCCATTTCTGACACACAAATATTTTTCTTCTCTCCTAGCTTGACTACAAGAAAAATCGGAATATAAGTGCAACAACAAATGTCTTCAGATCAATGTGGACCACAGTACTGGCAATGAAGGGTGCCAGAAGGGTGACACCCTAGAGGTCCTCCCCTCCATAGGCACCTGAGCCTCCAAACAGCTGGTGGCCATAGTGAACACATGAAGTCAGGGACCAACGGCAGGAAACAAGCTCACTGTTGCCTCGTGGTCAAAGTTGCAAGAGATGCCCAACGTGTAGATAGTTTTATAAAAGTCGATGCACACCCACATAAATTTTTTGTAGCCAATTCAAAAAGTGTGAAAACTCAACTTGGGTCAGTGCTGTGGAGAACAAAAAGCTTATATTTGGGGCCAGCTTCAGACTAAGAGTGTTGGAGAGAGGCTTTCTACTTAGATCATCTCATGCTTTTTATCAAGAGGTTAGGATCATGATGAACACGCAACCCACTGAAATCAGAGCTGCAAATGCCAGGAGAGTCTCAACATCCCAGGCATCCAGGAAAACAGAACGGGTCCTAGGCAAGCCCATTTACAATGCTCAAAAGGGTATTTGGTGGCAAGAAGCTAGGAGGAAAACCACTGAGTTCAAACCAGGAAATACATATATTTAGACAGTGGTTCTAATTGCCTTAAGACCTATGGGATAATAGACATGGATATCCTTCATATTGACTGATAGTTGGGTTAAGTTTTCTGGAAGGGATGGATCACTTTGGTGTCTTTATTACTCAAGTTTTATATGTCCCCACAGTTCCCAGAAAGGAAGGGTAAGTAAGACAGATCATTAAGCACCTTCACTGGAATATGCGTAATACTGCCTCACAGGCTGTCGTGGCTCAAGGCTTCCATGGTGATGTGCTTCCGCTACTTGACCAGCTTAACGTGCCTCAAAACCTGCCCAGGGGCCAGCGTATAGAGTTCCTGAGAATGCGAACTCACATCACCGTGCTCCAGTCATTAGCTGCGTGATCTTGCACATGTTACTTTCACTGTATGTCATCTACAAAACAGGAATTGTTGAGAAGATAAATCACAACATCATACCTATGAAGACGACAAAAGGTAGACATTTTCAGTGCATGTTTATTGAATAAAAGAGAATGGATGACCACATTTGGGTTCTTTTGAAAGATTCTAGAAAATCTAGGTTTGGGTTTCTAAGGCGAATACTGTAAGATATTCAAGGGTAGCACCAATGGTGAAAAAAGGCTAGAATTAAATTTTGTTCTAGGAAATTACACACAAGCCAAAGCTTACCTTATCTCTGCAGGGGCCACTCTGCCAAAGTCTGAATTCAACCATGATGGTGTCAGACTTGTGAACACATTATTTCAGAATAAAAGCCAGAGATTCTGTTCACCCTTACAGAAAAATAGTCCTTTTTTCTTGAGGCAGCTTGCTGTATCTCAGGTCATTACAAACAGCCAATTAAAAACTGACCCACTTTATTCTATCCTATTATCAGGATAGAAATTAAAGCATACTTGATTCAGCTAAGGAGGAGCCAGGCAGTGAACTCAGGCTGTCCACACTCAGATTGTGCCAAGGATTCAATTTGGTTTATGAAAATGCTAGGTACTGTCTCTGTCATAGCTACTCTTGACTCAGGAGACGGTCTCCATCTACATCTTCATGAAATAACCCCTGATGATCAGTTCCTAGACCTTAGTCTTTTAAATAATCGCTAAAACAAGAGCAAAGGAAAACATTTACCAGAGTTGAGTTGAAGGGTAGAAGAAACTTTTGCCTGCAGGATCCCGTGTCTTTGTTTTGTTGTGGAAAGTGAAAACTCTTTCAAAATAAGCAGTAATTTACAATTTCTAATATTTTAAGTTAGTATTACTGTTGAGGACTTAGTTTTTTCCCCTTTGGGAGGCTGCTTTCCTGCACAGCATTCGATGCTTCTAAGATGTAAATCTAACCTTCAGCCCACCTTGTGGTCTCCCCGCCCTAAGAGGTAGTGTACAGATTGTCTGAGATACAGGTTCACAGCTGTGTTTTTTCTGGCACCTCAAACACATTGAATATAGGTCTTGGCAGTTGAAATGCTAGCCCATAAACTCTGCACTGAAGGTCTTTGGGAATTTATCAATTTGTACTTAGGGACTTCTCAAATGGAAAAAAAAAAAGTTCTTCATGTTTTTGCAGGCAGTTCTAAATTCCAAATTGTGTCAAGGGTAAAATATTTCTGTGTTTAAAAAACCAGGGCAGAATTACCTAACCCAGAAGAGAACAGTATAAAGCTACCCAAGCAACAAATTAGAGGGCTTTAAAATTTTGCTATAATTCTATGACTTACACAATAGGATGTGGTTTTCTTCTTGCCCTTTAGGGGAATTCAACTCGGTTTTCATGATAAACTTGTGAGGCCCAGAAACTTAGAAATTCAAATTGTAACTACAAAGTAAGAATGTTTGGTTGCATGTGTTTTCTCCTGTGAATACTCGACTCTTTAAGAAGTTTGGCAAGAGGCAGACTTGATGAGTTTTTCCATGTTTCTATGGGTCATTGTGATTTGGACATTTTCTTTTTCTTTTTTTTTTTTCTTTTAAGACAACTGAAACTTAAAATCCAAAGCCTGACTGCCACCTGGGCTCAGAGAATCCATTACTCAAAACTTTCCCTCCTACATGTCTCTGGCCAATATTCCTTCACTCATGTGTTAAGCTATACAGTGGTATATGGGCTGCATTCTGTTAATATAGAAACATTAGAACTTTGGCAATGCTGCAAAGAAACTGAAGGGATTTCTGTTTATGGTAATAATTTTTACATTTAAAGGTTAGAGATGGAGTAGTAGAGCACTTGCCTAGCTCACATAAGGCTTTAGGTTTAATCCCCAGTACCAAAACAAAAATTAAGGTTGTATGTAATAAGATTCTACACAACAGTAAGCTGGCTGAACTCCCAATAACAAAGAAACGAAGCCAAGTTGTGAGGCTTCCAAGAAGTAAATTCTAATAAAGATTTTAGGGGAGATGAAAATGTGGGTAAACAGGAAGGGGACACATCATAAACCCAGAGATAGGCCCTGGTCTAGTGGCTTTTAACTCCAGAGAGTCTGGTTGGCCTGATATCACTGTATTCTATTGAAAGTTATTTCCATTTGGGAGCCAAGTGACTATTCCACAATTAGGTTTTATATCTCATAAGGCATCAAAGTCATGGACTTGGAGAGAAAATGGCAAGGACAGGGAAAACCCTGTCTTTTAGAGAAGTTGATAAGACAGCTGTCTTTGCAAGCACCATGTGCCAAGATTCTTTTGAAAGCTTCTTACAGGAACTCTGATATACACTGTCAACAACCACCGTGAAAGCACAGGGTGCTGTAAGAGCCTACGGAGAAAAATAACAAAAGACTTGGAAGTCAGTCTTCCCAAGAAAATTCTTTCATCCATAACAGAACAAAACAGTCAAGATTATGTTACCAAATACTTCAAGGGTAGGGCAAACTACTTATGCAAAAACCAAATGAAGCCAACCTAAATATTCAAGCTGATATTGTTTTGATTTTCTTGGTTGTATGAGGAGCACAGGTGGAAAAAAATGTTCTATTCTACAGAATTGAAAATGAAGGTGGTGTAGCTGCTCCCACTCCCTTCCATTGCTGTCCCACCAGTCCTCACCGGACTGAATGTTTGATGTAACTCAATAATAGGTGGAAGTCTTGCAAAGGTCAGTGTGATGAACAAACAGAGGCCCCGATCTCACCTTGCCTGAAATGACTGTGCTCATGAAATGCACAATTTGTCTCTTTATCTAAAAGGACACAAAAGCTGCATCTGTCTTCCCCTTGCAATGTTTTAATTTTTGAATATCATGGGCATTCTAGCCCCTTCTCTGCTTTCCAGTGGCGGTCCCACTGCTGTCTTCACCTTCCTTTGTACTTCTTCCAAAAAAGTTACTTTTTACTTCCAAACTCTCTTTGTTCACAGTGTTCATTCTTTGACATGGACAGAACACGAACCCTGGTTTTGAGCTCTCTGGTAACATTTTCGGGCTCCTGAACGGGGACCCCAAAAACAGTGGACAGGGACCCCTGAAGACATCACATGAGACTGCCTGAAGACGTCACACGCTAGGCTGAAGGGACCCCTGAAGACATTGCACAATGGAAAACTTGACATCTGCTCCCAAATATTCACCTTCAGAATGCATCTAAAAGAACTGGGGAAAATTCGATCCCCAAGCCCTGAAGAGGAAGAGACTCATTTTTGCTGTACCCAGGTGTGGCCCCAGTATAAGTTACCTGATTGTGAAGTCTGGCTTCCTGCGGGATCACTCAACTACAAGTCTATTCTGCAGTTAGATTTGCTTTGCAAGCATAAGGGAATGCCCAAGTTTTCTTTATCTTGAGGAAAGATTTACCCGGGGAGGGAGCATGAATTACAGAAGGAATAGGCAAGTTAATGACTGTGAAGTGAGTGTGTGCAGCTCTGTGAAGAAAAAAGAAAGGGAACAGGCAGATGGATGGATGGTATGAAGGAGAAAAAAAAAGAAGGAATGAGAAGTGAATAGTATGTGTGTGTGGAGAAAGGAGAGGAGCTGGCAGTGGATGAGTGTGTTTATGGGTAGACTGAGAGAGGCATTAAGGAAGCACACTACAATTAATCCAGAATTGCCAGAGGGTCACATAGTCCTAAAGGACAAATTTCTGACTCAGTCTTATATTAGGAGAACATTATAAAAGCTGTCTTTTAACCCAGAACAGTCTTTAGATACTCTCAATAAGGATGCTACTTCAGTCTTTTATAACAGAGACCAAGAGGAACAGAAAACAACAACCACAAAAGCAGAAAGCTTGGTCATGGCCCTACAAGAATGGGATAGATTTAAATAGGATCCTGAAGCACGAGCCCAAAAAGGAAAGCAAGTCCACCAGTGCGACCTGAGATATTTTAGTTGCAAAAGGGGGCGGGGGATGCATTTCACTAAGGATTGTCCTGAGGCCAGCAAGTCTCTACCATACCCCTGCCTTGAATGCCATGGTCCCCACTGGAGGTGCGACTGTCCCCTTAGACAGAGATCTAAAAGGAATCCTTCTCTCAGGAAGACAATTGATAGGACCTGGGGTGACTGGCTCCCCTTAGCACCTTTATTGACCTCTGCGAGCCCTGGGTAAGCTTCGCTGTGGGGAGTTAATTGATAATTTTTATAATTGATACCAGAATTTAGTACTCCATCCTAATCTCTTGTCCAGGGCCATAATAAACCCAATCAATAACCACAAGGGTAGTCTCGGGGACCCCATGACTCGATATTTTACTCTACCTCTAAATTGTAAATGGAATGAATTGGTCTTTTCTCATAAATTTCTTATAGTGCCTTAATGTTTAACCAATTTGTTAGTAAGAGATCTTACGGTCCCTTTCAGTACAGTTATGTCAATTGGACCGAAATCAGATTCCTGCCTATTAGCACTTATTGGCGTGCAAGGGCCCATCCCCAATAGGAAAGCTTAAAATTAAGCCCATTTGAAACATTATACTGCTGGCCCTTCCTAAGAAATGATAATATTTTGGACCAGCATCTGCTGTATAACAAGTTATGAGTCTTGCTAAATTGCAGGCAAAATTTCACAAATTTCCTAAATATTGGAGATATTAAATTTCCCTGTTTGGGCTAGGAGATTTCAGTTTGGGTTAAAACCTGGCCTGTAAGTTCCCATAATCTAGACGCAATTTGGAAGGGACCTTACTCAGTAGTTTTGTCAATTCCTACCACAGTGAAGGTTCTAGGACGAGACGCTTGTACCCACCACTCTAGGGTCAAGACTTGGCACCCTTCTTCTAAGACTCCCACCAACTCAAAAGACCTCCATACTTCAGATCTGCATCAACCTAAAGAAATCTTCGTCTCCTCTTCAAGAAACAAGATAAATAAAATATCTCTACTTTTTAAAATTATATTTCCTTTTTTTCCCCTCTACTGTCTGTACCCCTAAAGTGTCTCAGATGGGTCCTGAGATTATAGGAAGTCCTATTATTCTTTCTTGCATTTACTCTTGCCTGGAAACAATCAAAGGGCCCATTATATAGTTCAAAGGACCAGCTACTGTTAGTTTTAGCCCATCAAATATAAAAGGCACATGGAAAAACATCGCTGACCTACCACAACAAAATAATATGAAATTTGGTATTTTTAAGGAGCCCTTCTGTTTCACAGATGAAGAAGAATACATGTGTATAAAAGGGAAAAAGGAAATGCAGGAAATCCTGATGATGCATATTCATAAGCTACACTCACAGTGTCTGGGGCCGAAGTTAATATTACCACCCATGAGTCTCCACAAAATTTTTGGCTAGAGATTGCTACGTATACTATAAATAAATCTGCCTATTGTATATTTGGGGGAGACTCTGTCACTCATCTCTTAATTAAAAACCCGGGAAGTTTTTCTGTCTCTACTGAAAAATAATTTAACCAGAGATTTACTTTCTAGACAACTGGGAATGATGCATCAGAAAGAACTCGCTCCTCTGGTGTCTCTTTTGTAATAAATCACTATTGTCCTTGCGTCTCATGCAGTGCGAAGCCTTACTGTGACACAGTAACCGATTTGTCATTGCCCAGGGGAAAAATATTGCCTAGAGGATGAATATTTTTTGTAACTCCTCAGCCTACCTAGTTTTGCCTGCTCATTTTTCTGGTGAATGTTCTATCGGCCGTATTTTTCCATTGCTCGTCACCCCTTCTCTGCAGTTTCTTCAACTCCTTATTTAAAGGCTTCTTACTCCATGTTGGAGGAGGCCTCTCATCTAGTCGTGATGACAGTTTAAAGCTTATGAGTATTCCTAGGGTAGCTCCCTTGGGTCCATTTCTTCTTCTGGTTCCTAGCTTGGTAGTGGGATTACGAAATAAAGTTAATAAATTAGCCTCTATTGTTAACAAAACAGAAAATATCACTGCATCTGTTCTAACCAAAATAAATGTGAAAATAAAAAAAAAATGAAAACTGCAGTTCTCCAAAACCGAGCAGCAGTATATTGTCTTCTTTTATCATATCATGTAGGATGTTGATTATTCCCTGGCATGTGTTTTAACTTTAATTTAACTAATAATTCTAATTTAATCCAACAGCAATTAGAGGAGTTACATAAAAAATAAATAATATTCAAAAGTATTCATGAAAATGGCCCTCGTGGTTATCTTAGCTGTTACCTTTTATTGGCCTAATCCTTTTGGTTATTTTTGGCCCTTGTTTAATAAATTATATGTCTTGTTTTGTTCAGCCTAAAATTAAAGCTGATGGATTCCAAATGATGATGACTGTGAATGCACCTGTGACATCTCATAATGAGTTCGATGAGAAACCTTTTGATCAACCAAACAATATCCCTTGGGAATGACTGAGCAGCTGCCATCCTACGCTCCCTTCCAGCAGAAAGTAGCCAGAGCAGTCATCATCCATTTTAACCACTATAGCAGCAAGACTTCCCAGTAAAAAGGATTAATAATAGGCCAGATTTTAAAAAAAACAGGTTCAGAGTAGCTAGGTGGGGGTGGGTTGAGAAGTCCCTAAATGAGGTACTCATCCTCAGATGAGGAACACCCCCAAGATAAAGAACTCTGATAGCTTAAAAAAGACCATACTTTGGGATGGTCAAGGACAAAGTTAAAGTCAAGTAGGTCATGAGACTGTCGATTCTCATAGCCCAGGGTCTTCGGTCTTATCTTGAGTCCTCAAATCTGATCTTAAGCCAATGAACTAGTTTTTTGCTGTGAGAGGAGACAGTGGAGTTGTGGGAAGTTGGGCATACAGGGTCCCCCGGAGATGGAGATGGAGAAGTTGCTGGAAAGCAGGCCTATAAAATACCTCCTGCCACCCCTGCCACTCCCTGCCACTCCTGAGAACTACTTAATGGATACTTAAGGGTGAGCTTTAGGGTGGAGAAGTGACTAAGCCGCTCAGCATAGGACAGCCGCTTACCCAGCTACACTCTAAAAACTCCTAGACAGCGAGCCACATGGGCAACCCACAATTCCCTTCTGAGTAGCAGGTTTACCCTCCTGCTATCTTTCTTTCCCCATCTGTAAGTGTTCCAATAAACTGTTTTCTTCACAACCTGCCTCCTGTCTTCCATGACTTATTCTTCAAGATCGTGGAGACACGAACTTGGCATGGAGACCCAACAGCATCGGGGCCTGATACTACAACCACTAACAATGCTAATGTTCACCAATCTACCAATCAGTAAAGGCCAGACCCATGTAGAAAAATAAGTATGCCTGATCCATAAGAAAACTATAAAAGATAACTATAACTGCTAAATAATTGGCACTCCAATTCCTCCTCCACGTGCTGGTGGAGTTCCCACCTCTCTTTTCACCTTTCCTTTATACTTCTTCCAATAAAGTTACTTTCTACTTCCAAAAAAATAAAAATTGCAACGTCACAATTTTCAAATAAACTTATTTCTCAAATTGTTTTCCTTAGCAGATAAGTTAGAAAAACTAAGAAATTAGTATCATATAGAATTCATTATCTGTAAATTTGGTGAGTAAATAAGCTAATCAACATGTGTTTGAAAGTTCAATATGGTATAAAGAATTTGTAAGTACATGAGAAATTACAAATTCTGGTTTACATGTACATATTTATCTATAGAGAGAAACCTATATGGCCCTGTATCTTCATATAATATAATATATTATAATATAATGTAGTATAATAATATAATATAATATAATACAGTCAGTCTGTTTGTTCCTGCATGGGCTGTGTTTGGGTAAACCACTAGGTTTATCCACTCAGCCTCTGCATCTTCAGAGCCAGAAGCCAGGTCCGACACACAGACAAATACATTCTGGCAGAATGACTGGTTGGTAGGAAATGGTGCTAGAACAGGAGCTCACCGCTTTCTAAAGCACTTTGAGGAGTTCAGACTTCAGCATATAGCCAGATCTCAGCAGGAGAATGAACCTTGCATCATGTAAGGTTCCACTCCAGCCCCCTGGAGAAAGTGGGCTGGGGAGCAAGGGCAGGGCTGATGCCTCAACCAGGGAGCCTTGACCAAGTAGCACAACACTGAAGATGCCCCAAAGACCATGGTGTTGGTAAGGGTGGAGAGAAGTGGACAGGTTCAAGAGTTGTTCTAGAAACAGAATATGGCAAGACTGGGCGTGGTGAAGGGAGAGGAGACAGAGAGGTTTGGCTTACTGGAGGGCTGGTACTAAGAGTCACTGAAACATGCAGTGCTGGAGCAGGCTTCTTTCATGAGAAAGATGAAGAATTCCATAGTCAGTGTGTGTATTTTGAAGGGGTTTCATGACATTCAAGAAAAAATATCCAACAGACCATTCAATTAATAGGCCAAAGCTAAGAAAGGAGTTGAGAATAGCAGTGTGAGTTGAACTTCTAGTCTAACAACTGCAGAAGCCCTAGCTTGCTAGGAATTTACGCTCAGAACTCTTCCCTCCACTTGCGTAGCACCTGATGTACCATACTTGCTGCGTATTAGCTGCTGATGCTGACACTTGTCTGGTGTCAGACTTGTCTTCAAGTTGATGTGCCAAATGGCTTTGATAGGGGCCAGGCTTTGTGAAGTCTCCAAATCACTTGGCAGTCAAAAGAGGCAAAAAACTCATTACCAAGCCATCTGTCCCTAGATGCTGCCCTGATTTCTAGGCCAGAAAAAAATGAATAATTTCATGAAAACTTATATAGCACACACAGTTTCCGTAAGTTCATTCACGATCTACCCTATATCCTAGTTTCTGCTACATCAACAAAGTTTTCAGGAAGTTGTATAAGGTGGCAGTATTACCAAGAAATACCTTACTTGGATCCTTCACTCCACAGAAAACATAATGTTTTTGTTTTGGAGGACTTTTTGTAAAAAGGAAAGAGGGCTTATCCAAAGCTAACTTGAGGAGGCAGCGGGACCTATTTGCCTTAAATCATCATCTCTCTGTGCACAGGTTGCAAGTGTCTTGTAATTAAATACAATGTGATAATAGACATCATTAGGGTTACGTCAAATCTTTTGGGTATGTATGGCAAGTGGTTGAGGGTTATGTAGTGTAGGGAAGCTCACTGAAAACGTGAGTTCCTTCAATTTATTTGTGTAATCTTGGGAATATTAGTTTCCAGGAGACCTAGTTTCTCTGGGTCTAAAATAAGAATGGTGGCTTCTCCATAATATAATGGGATACGATGGGTGGGAAGTAGCTAGTACTAATTAGCATACAAGAGCCACTTTTTATTCTAAGATATCAGAATCCTAACTTGCCTGTTGGCTCATTATTGAAGAGATATTCTGTTTTGTTTTCATAAAACTTTAGAATCTACTAGAGTTCACCCAACACAAAGTGCTTTCAGAGATCTGAGGAGATGTCATTTTCTCTGTTGCTGACTTAAGGTCGTTCAGGATTCTGGATGTGGCTTGAGCAAGCAGAACTGTGACATTCCCTAAAATCAGTCAGGCCTTATGTTCCACAGATGAATGTGATGTCCATCTTCAGTGAAAGGTAGAACTATTTCAACGAAAGGTTTCATGTGCTGAAGTTACGAGTTTCAGAAACTGCCCCTCAAAGAATTTGGTATCTGGTCCTCTGTGTTCTCCAGGCTTAAATTTATGTGAGTCTTTTCCCACCTGACAGTGTAGCACCAGGAATGGCGTAAGTCAGAGAAATTCAGAGGTTAGAAGCAAAATCTTTTTCTACTATTTCACTTAAGAGTATGATTATTGTTGTTAAATAGGTGCTGTATTTCATCAATAATTTTGACTATACTAATCCTCATTAAAATGTGCTTTTTAACATGAAGAAGTCAGAATGACTGAGGCCGAATCCGTCAACAGTCCTGCTTCAGATGCCTTTCCTGAGTCCTGACTTACATGCTGTACTAAAACATGCAGAATCTGTCATGCAAGACTTAGCTATTATGTAACTACACCAAGTAGTGAAGAATATTTAGGAAGGTAGACAGTAGTAAAAGTTGTATGTAATGAATATATATGTACATGGATATGTATCGCAAACATATATAAAGAAAAAGGTTATATAAAAAAAGCAAAAGTCAGGGTGAGAAAGGCAATGTGGGCCATTCTCTGAAATAGCAGAGGAGCCCTGCTCCCACCTAACATGCATGTTGAAAGCCAGCCAGTGACATTGCTAACATTCAGGTTTTGACTCAGGAGTCCTAGAGTGTGGTCTGCAATTTTATTGTAACAAGCCTCTAAGTGCCTCGAATGTCTTTGATGTCCTAAGATGTTCTGAGTATCAAGGAAGAATGCAGAACCAGTAATGACTGGGGAGGGACAATGACAGGTATTTGCCTATTACTGAGCATCATAAAACAACAACAGCAATCCAAGAAGACACAACCACCTGCCAACAGCCATGAGGGGTTCCTTGTTTTTTTTTTTTTTTAACACAGAAGCTCTCTCACACTTTGATGCTAATAACCGAAGGCACAACCTATGGAAACGTGAGTGCATCTAGAAGTTTGGTAGATGTTATTCACATAAACCAGGACAGTAGCTGTCACAGGAAATGTCACCTCCACAGAAAGAGAATAGAAGAAAGAGCAGAAGCCTTGTCTACTGTTTCATCAGGATTCACCCAACCCTGTGAATGCCCACAGTGACTTTCAAGAGGGATTCCTTGGTGGGCATGGTGATCCAGACCTGTAATCCTAGCAGTCTGGGAGCCTGACACAAGAGTATTACAAGTTTGAGCCCAGCCTGAACAACACAGTAACTTAGTGGGCCTTTGTCTCAAAATCAAAGATAAAAAATGGGTTGGGGATGTAGCTGGGTATGAAAACCTTGGGCTCAATCCCTAGTACCAGAAAGACAGAGAGAAAGAAAAAAAGGGTGGGGGGGAGAGAAGATGAAGAGGAAGAAGAAGAAGAAGAAGAAGAAGAAGAAGAAGAAGGAGAAGAAGGAGAAGGAGAAGGAGAAGGAGAAAGTCTTCGTGAAAAGCACAGCAAATCTTTCTAGAGAGATTTCTTTCCCTCTTCTGGCGGACCTATCAGTAGTTCCTCTCCACTTTCTTACATATAAAACAAATCCAAGTTCTCAAATTAATTCCATATTAAGCAGCTATTATTTTGGAAGAAACAGATAAGAAAGACAGCTGAGTACATGTAGAGGTGACCTCATTTCCTTTAGAATTCTTAAGTTGGAAGAACACACAAGAATCATAATGGAAGTTGATATCACTGACTCACTCACTTTGAGCATGTTTGTTTTTGTTAGATTATGTCTTTTTCACCCTAAATAGGCAGTGGGGACAGGCCTCTGCAGCCAGCTACACTTGGCTGTGGCCAGAGGTGGGACACATCCTGCAATGACCTCAGAAAGGCTGTCATGTGCCTGGGACACAATGGTGTTCACTCAGCAGTGAGCTACCACATTCATCCTAACGCTTGTTTGCTTTACTAATTAAGTGGGACATCTAAAGCTTGTCACCTGGATGGAAGGTAAGCACCCACCCTGTGCCTGGACCTGCGCACATCCCATTTTTCCCCTGGAGGAGTGAGTGACACTGTCACCAGGACAGCTGACACCTTGACTACAGTATTATTCTTGGAAGAAAGGTGATCTATAACTCAGAAGGAAGGATTTTGCTAGCTGAGCATTCATCTCTATATTTGCCACCAAGGAAGCATAATAGCTTTCTTTCAGAAAAGACTACATTAGTGTAGAGGCATAGCCCAAATTTCATAATTAAATAGTGGATGTGTCCCCATTCCTGCACTGCACCACCCCCCCCCCACCCCCAGTTATTTCGGCTTTGCTTTCAAAAAATGATTCAAGTAAAATTAAGGAGAAATAGTAAGAAACAAAAAGGCAGAGTTAATGGGAGGAAAGAGGGGGTAAAGGAATTGAAAATGATCAAGACGTTAAATATTTGTATGATTTCCCTAAAGCAAATATAACCATAATACTACAAATTGTGAACACACACCAATAAAAGTGATTCTTAAGAGAGTCTTCCATCTTTATCTTCTCAAATTCCATTCATCCTCTGGGTTAGAGAGTTGTTGCAAGTTTCCCAGATCCGGGATCCCTGGACTGCATCACACAGGCATTTTCGAAGCTGCTATAGCACCACAGGACCTCTGTCTACTCCTTGTTCCTTTGCTAAGTTGGAGAGCTTCATGAGGGAAAGAGACACAGGCTGTCGTGGAGTGCCTGTCTCCGGTGAGAACTGATCCTCCTGTCACCGGCATCATGCCGCAGACACAAATAGATTGTCACTTGAGCTGGAGGAGCAGTAAGATGAGAAAGGACAGAAACACACATCTAGCTCTGCTTGGGATGATGCCCCCTGTCCCAGGTGACCCTTGGTGGGCAGGTTCTCTGGATGCTGCAAAGAGTTGATTTACCTTTGCTGCCAATCAAGGAGGGATGAACCACTTCCAAAACCAATGATGAGCATTATCAAAAAAATTAGCAAATTAACTCGAAGTTCAAAGGATATTAGATTGAACCACTACCAGTGACCCTTAGATATGAAACAAGATGGGAAGTATTTTCAAAAATGAGTCACAAATTTTGAAAATTTGATTCACCTAATTTTAATTAATATGCCTTTATGATATCAGTTAACACCTCATAGGATGTAGCCATTAAAATTAACTACAGTGAACAATTCTCTTTTCTTCAGTCCTCACTGTGTTTTGTAGAGATTCCGTTATTATTGATTTATTTATTTTGTGATACTGGAGATCAAGCCCAGGGCCTTCACACTGAACTACAAGCCAAGCCCATTTTTATTTTTGGTTGTGAGACAGGGTCTAGCTAAATTGCCCAATCTGGGTTCAATCCTCCTGTCTCAGTCTCCTAGGGATTATGTTCTTTCTACCTGGCTTTTACCCTCTTCATGGGCAGAAATAATATCCTTTTTATCCCCAGCTTAGGGCTAAATCCCAAGATCTCTGAGTCCAGCAGAGGCAGGGAAATGGGAGTCTGGCTTGCCATGGTCCTCCTAGGGAGGGAGGGTGCTCCGCTGACTTGGCAGCTACTTTATCCCACACATCAACACGACCGGATTAAACCTGGAGTGCAGTGGGGCTGGTGGGGCGAGGTAGGGGCGGGGGAAGCCGGGCAGGTTGAGACAGTCTGAGCCTGCCCCACAGTACGGCTATCAGCCCTGCGGCTGCAGCCACGGTTCACTCCGATGCTCTATGGTCTGAGGTCTGATTAGGGCAAATTTTACTCTTCTTTGAACTTACATTTCTACTCTTTTGTTTTAATAAGATGGAAGTGTCTATGTAATGTGACTCATGGAACAGCCGTGTCTTTTGTAAGTATAATACCGCTAATAATTGCCATTTACTAAGCGTGTATTAAAGGATGAGCACTCCAAGCAGATCATCTAATTAAATCTACTCAGAACCCTCGACAGCATCTGTTATTAGTCTCCATATAGAGAGGAGAACATTGAAACCTCAGACCTCATCTAACCTCCCCCGTGAGGAGAATGAAGGAGGAGGTACCTGCAGGTGTGTCTGGGTAGGGCAGGTGCCAGTGTGGGGCTCTAGGACGTCTGCCCTGTGCTCTCATCTTGGAAAGAGGGCACCGAAGTGTTTGTGGGTTGGACGCCTGCTAGCTAATGATATACGCTGGCTGGGGAGGTCAGTGGAGTAACAGCTTGGTTCACACACAGCCAGACTACTACCGTGGGCACTGCTGAGCAAAGACGGAGATGCAGCTGCCGCCGGAGCCCCAGCGACCCGCACTCAGCCTTCCAGGATGGCAGACGCTGCGCGACCTACGAGACACGACCCGCAAGACACGACCCTGCCTGACCTCGTGAGATCATCCCTGACAGAGAAGAAAAGAGCTGTCCGTGCAGACGCCGAAGAGAATGAAAGGAGAAGTCCTAACTAAGGAGAAAAGACTTGCCACAGAATATCCGTCATTCACAGAAGAAAACTCTTCTGCTATTGAACTAGAAAAAAGACAAAAAGAATCCAACAGAAAAAATCAACAAAAATCTTGAACAGGTTCTTTGAAGAAAGGAAGAATAAAGGACTAATCAAAAGGAGAAGTGACGTAGCCCCCTGAGAAGTCACAAGGCAGGAAGTGAGGCCACAGTGGGCCACATGACAAAGCAGCTGGCAACGAAAAGCCTGGAGAAGATTGGGCCAGCCCAGCACCTACCTGGGGCTGGTGGGATGCGAACCTGGCAGCCTGGCCCCGTCTAGAGGTGTTTTCCTCTGGGGTACATTGTCTAGAGACAATTTGTCCATGTGCATGCAGAGACGAGTGGTTCAGACCAACACTCTGTGTAGCAACAATACCACCACCAAGGACAAAGGAGGAACCCAAATACCAATCAACAAATCAATAATAAATGGATAAATAAATAGTGATGTGTGCTGCAATGAAATATTACATAGTAGTGAAAACAGAAAGTAACAATATGAATGGATCTGGAACCAAAGATTGAATTAAAAGTTGTTAAGGAAAAACACCCAGAGATTCCATTTATAAATCTCTTTGATGTGCAAAACTGAACAGGGAAGCAAAGGGATGCTAACACAAAATCAAATCTGGGTGGGCTGTGAGGGGACAGGTATTTACCAGAGTGTCTAGTTCACTGCCTCTGAGCACATTCATGTAATGGTTGGTCACAGCGGTGGCAGCCATCCTTAGGAGTGCTTGCTTAATCCTTGCCCCTCTGGTGAATTTTAGCTACTTCATTGAAAAAGTCTCTCATTTTGTAACCAAACATTTGTTTCTTGTTGCTAAGGGACTGAATTAGGTGGGGGGCAAAACTGGTATACTATTTGGAGAAAGGTTGTTTGATCTTCTTAAATAATTAAAAAGCAGTAGCATGCTCTTGTCAGCATTGGCAGGGTCAGGGCCGCTTTGAGTTATGCAGTTCTTTCAACCTGTTGGGTTGATCATAAAATTTATGTTTAGTCAAATAATGGCTTCACTGCACTCATTAGGTTTCAGCTCTCCCTCCCTATGGTAAAACCTAATTTTATTTATTTATTTATTTATTTATTTATTTATTTATTTATTTTAAAGGCACAATACGTTTGCCTTGGATACTTCTGAAATACTGCAGACACAGTCATGGCAAGAAGCGCTCCCAGGGCACCAAGCGTCGGAGCAGAGCTTTTCCATGTGTGTATTGCCTTTCCCTGCAGTGCCGGGATCCAGCCCGGGCCCAGCAATTTCTTGGTGCGGTTGTTCATTTGCTCCCTGTGCCTGTCGTGGCATGACTTGGCCATTGTTCAAGTGCACTTGTAAGGAAACTGAGGGCAGGAAACAGGAGGGGGGAGGCTACGGAGGCAAGAAATCTGCTCCATAATAAAAGAAGCCATTGAGGGCCAAAGCCAGGGATGCAGCGCCCCACACGGGCCTGCAGATGGCCCCGGGAGGATGGGGCGGGGAAGAGTGGTCCAGTCAGCGCCTTCGGCTCTCCGTTAAACACAAGGCGGTGAGCTCTTTTTTTAAAAAAAGAAAAAGGACCAGAAAGACTTTTTTTTTTTTTTTTAAAGTACTTTAATCTGCTATACTTTGTGAGGTTTTATAGTCAACTCTTTCTTAACAAGTTCATTCATTTAGTAATTAAACAGATTATCTGATACAATTCTCTCTTGAAAATTAGATTTTTGCTCATGAAGTATTAGTTTGAACTGTGTGTGTGCTTGTTGAGGGGAGGAGACACTGGAGATCAAGCCCAGGGCCTTGGCACTGAGCTGCATCCCCAGCCTATTTTTTCATTTAGATTTTGAGACAGGGTCCCTCGGAGTTGATGTGTTGCCCAGGCTGGGCTTGAACTTGAGATCCTCTACCCTCAGCTTCCCAGAGGGCTGGAATTACAGGCCTGTACCACGGAGCCCATCTTGGACCTTTTAAATTTTTCCTATTTTGTGATGCTGGGGGTCAAACCCGAAACCGCATGCACGCTAGGCAAGCTTTCCGCCACTGAACAGCAGCCCTAGCCTTGCCTGGATTTTTTAGTCTCGGCTTCTTTACCTGATAGTCCCTTAAAAATTCACACCATATCTCTGAGTGCTGCACATTTATTATAAAAGCCTTATCCAAAACGTCCTGTGAATAACAAGGCAATACACTTTGCTGGGTTTGCTTTTTTGCAGTTTTAATTAGAAGTGAGCGCATGACATCAAGAAGGCTGGCTACATAGAGATGATGTCGTGGTTTGGATCTGAAGTGCCCCCCAAAGCCTCACTTTCCTACGGATAGATAGACGGTTGGGAGGCGGGGCCTGGCTGGAAGGGGCGGGTGCTGGTTCCGCCCTTCCTCCCAGAGTGGTCTCTATTCTACCATGCTGTGAGGATTTCTAGCTCTGGCTCTGCCTCCAGCCCCTGAACCCAGTCCCAGCCCTGCCATGTGATTCTACCATTTTCCAGCTGTACACCTGTGAACGCACTGTGGTCTTCTCAAATTATGAGCTAAAATACATCTTTTCTCCCTAAAGTTGTGTCTGCCTGTCGGGTATTACATCACAGTAGCAAAAAGGTAACTAAGACAGATGATTGTGACTAACATAGGGATTGTAGATTAAAATTGAGAGCCCACTGATAAGATAATGAAGCACACTCTCTTCCACGGTTGGTGCTAGGGCACTCAGATACCCACATGCAAAAGGGTGACACTGTACCCTTAAAGTGTTTTGTATTTCTCAGGTAAAATTTAGGTTAAAGATTTGGCCACCCAATGGCCACAGTAGGAATGGATGATGACATCGATGTGATGGTGACAACCAGGGGAAACCAGGAACATCTAAGGCACCTCCACTCAGTTGAAAGGAGGAGCATTCTTCAGCCATTGTGATGCTGTCTGCTTGGAACTTTCCACAGACACTAAGAGGTTCCTCTGGGATTCTTTTGATTCCTGTTCAGTGAGTAACGTCACACCAGGAGAAGATGGTTTCCTTATGCCAAGAATTAGTCAGGAGGAGGAATGAGATGGGTGATACAAGTTTAGTCTTCAGCAAGTGAACAAAGAGTGAAATAGTGGAGCATAATTTTTTGAAGATAGAACAGAAAGCAAATTACAGGGCAGTTTCAACAAGCACTTAAAATCTCCAATTCCTTTAGAGTCACAAGGTCAGTGAGTAAGGACTCAGGATCCACATTTTCTACAGCTTTTTTGTTCTATATCACAAGGAGATTTGTTTCTTTTTTTTTAATCAATTTTCTTCCAAAGTTAGCAATGAGTTTCTGGAGTTTTCATCCCTTGATCCGATCTGCACCATGTAATATGTAATGAAACCAACAATAACAATATTCTTTGGGCTTCATATAAAACAGACTCAGAGAACATCTTGATAACATTGCTTGAGACCTCCTCTTAGGTAGGGTAAGTCCCCACAGGTGTGTACTAGGAAGGCAAGAATTTGTTTTGATGTTATATACCTTCTTCCCTAGATTCAACTTTTGACATTCTAATTATTCAAATCACATAAAACACAGCAGAGGAGGTGTAGCGAACACACGACCGGAGCAGGTATCAACACATTACAGAACTATAATTAGGAAGTTTTTAATTCTAAGTTCTAAATGTGCTTTCATTCCATGCAAAACTTTAATGATGTGCTTGGGTCATTTTCAAATCAATCTTTCATCTAGAAAGGCAGACTGGAGGGTGGGTGTGGGGAGGAGGCACTGACACTGGGAAAGGGGAAAGACTTCCTCACGTACATGCTGGAGTACACGGGGTGAATATCTGCACGTCCTCTTCCAACCCCATTTCCTGTCTGATCCCATAGCAGATTGAGCCTCATGGCCACAGCTTCCCACAGATACACCTGAGCCACACCCAAGGTCTTGGAGGTCTGAGGGCCTTTGACACAAAAACTCTATGGGACCGTTTCACGAGGAATGTGTCTAAGCTCCATATGAAACTGCTTTGGGGAATCGCCTTCTAAAGCCATGACTCAGATGTTAATGTATTTAAGAGCAAGTCACCCTCTGGCTTCTAGGTCATGAGCCATCTTCCTCTGAGAATCTGGCCATGATAGGGTGTGGCTAGGTGGCATTTGCATGCTTTTGGTCCCTGCCACACGCTATACGAGGACTGCAGTCTCAAGACAAAGTAATACTATAGTACCTCCCCCTTACCTTTAGGGAAACAGTCCAAAAGGCCCCTGGACACTGGAAACCACACACGGTCCCAAACCCTATAGATACTAAGATTGTTCTTCCATGTACATCCCCGTGATAAAGCTTAATTTATAAATTGCTCATAGTCAAAAATTAGCTGCCATAATTAAGACTCAAATAAGACCATTTTAACAATATACTGTGATGAAGTCATAGAAAACTTCTGAATTACTTATGTCTTTGATTTTCCATTTAATGTTTTCTAGATCACGTTGGACTGAGTAACAGAAACCAAGGAGAAGGAGATTGCAGGCACTGGAGGTGGGAGGGGCCACTGTACAAATTAACATTCATCTACCTGTTGCAAGTTGTGAAACGCAGCAGACATTGTCAGTGCCTCAACCTTACCCTTTGGTGTCCCGCTGGGCTTGGGTGTCTTCCTAGTGCCCATGTTTACTTTCTTACTTGCTTTTTTTTTTTTTTTTTGTAGGACTAGGGGTTGAGCCCAGAGTCTTCACACTGAGCTACATTCCCAGTACATTCTGTTTTTGATTTAGAGACAGGGTCTCACTAAGTCACTAAGTTTCCAGGCTAGGCTCAAACTTGTGGTCCTCCTGTATCAGCTTCCCAAAGTTCTGGAGTTACAGGCCTGCAACCACCAATTCTGGTTCCATCGCTTGTCTCTTTAGCCCCAGAACTTGCCTCAAAACCCAGATCCAATCTGCGGGGACAATGGGAGAGCCGAGTCACAAGACGCCACCAGAAAGCCCTGAAGCAGGAGCTGTCAGCCCCCTTGCTTCTCTTGCTGGGTAATTCTGAGGCAAGTACTCACACCATTTACTAGGGTTGTCCCACGCCAGGAAGCTCTAGACACTCAGAGTGGCAGCTGGATGAGTGATTCCCGTCTCACTGGCTGCCTGCCCTTCCTGTATCACGTCCTTTGCCCCATGACCAACATTCACTGCACCTCCCAAAAAAGTCCATGCAATCAAACCTAAGCTCGGAACATGCCTCTAGGACACCCAAATCAAGACCCACTAATAGAAAGGCATCTTTAAGTTCAAATAACTTTTTATAAATACTTCCCTCATGAAAAAACAAAATGCAAAGGAGTGAATAGAGGAAGCAGCATTTTATAAAACACACTGGAGGACAGATACATGTTCAGCTGCTTGAACTTGATCCCAGAAGCCTAGCATGGTTTGCACAGAGTCTGTGGAGAGCCAGTTAGGACCTTCAGCCAGGAAGAATGACAGACCAGTCATCATTCTAGGAACTAAGCCAGAAAATGATGCAAACGGTTTGAGGGAGGTGTGGGGCAGAAACCTGGAGAGAGGTGCTTGGTGTTTGTAAGTATGTAAACACAAGCACATGTACTGAAAAGCCTCGGGGAGCAGCAAGCCTGTAGCTTCCCTGGTGACTCAGATCAGAACCCTGTAATTAATAAATTGTGACTTGTTGACGGCCAGGGCTGGCTTGGGACCAGCTCAGGAAAGCTAACTGTAATTTCAGGCATCTTACAAACCTTGCTGCTTGAGGTGGGCCACGGTGGGACTGTTTCCACCGCAGAAAGGGGCACCCCAGTGTAGACGAGGGATTCTTCTTCCCCACGCTCGAGCAAGCAGCAGCACAGCATCAAATTTGAAGTTGTCGTTACCTGCCCTTTTTTCTGGCAAGTCGACTTTACAGATGCAAGAATACATGAGCCAGGAACAGGCCAGGATAATGACCCTGGTGTGCGGGAAGATCTCAGTTGGAAGATATCAAGGGAGATAGTGCTTATGAAGGTGGTTTTGCACGGGGCTTGGCAAATGCTTGGGGGTGGTGGTGCCAGTTTTAAGGGATGGGATTTCCAGATCTTCAACTTCCGTGTGCTCTTTCCAAAAACTGAGTTGCCTGAGTGTGGGACTACATCTGTACAGTTCCTGCACTTCACAGAAAAAGGCACACCTATACACACCCAGGCTAAACCCAAACTTGGAATCCTCCTGCTTCAGCCTCCCAAAGTGCTGGGATTACCGGCATGTGTTACCATGCCCAGTTTATTAATTTCACTACCTTCCCTCAATCTATTAAAGTGACATTTGATGCTACAGTTTGGGTGTTAGATATCACCCAAGTGTTAATGGCTCAGTCCTTAATCTGGGGCTATGGAAGGTGGTGGAAACCTTAAGAGGTGGGGCTTAGGGAAAAGTCTGCGTAGGGACTGTGGGTTTCCAGCCCTTTACCTTCCCTCTCTTTTCCATGCGTGGGCCACGAGATAATTGCATTGTGTATTGTCACTTTTCTGTGGCTAGGACAAAATGTTCAGTGACCACAACTGAACATTTTGGATCATGGTTTTGGTCCATGATTGGCCAGCACCGAGGCAGAAAGGGTACGGAGGAAGGGCATGTCAGTAGAAAGCTGTTCACCACATGGCATCCAGGAAGCTGAGAGAGAGAGAGAGAGAGAGAGAGAGAGAGAGAGAGAGAGAGAGAGAGTGCCAGAGAAAAGAACACCCACTCCAGTTCACACCCCCGTGACCCACCTCCCAGCAGGCCCCACCCCACAACAGCACATTCAGCTACTGAACCCACCCATGGATAAATCCGCTGATGTGCATGGCACCCCATGACACAGTCACCTTCCATAGCCACAAGATTTGGCGGAAACCTTCTAGATTTGATCCATACAGGAGCAAGGTTCTCACGGTCTTCCCGCCATGATGCTGCCTCATCACAGTCCCAAAAGCCATGGATCCCACTGACAGTGGCAAACTGAAACTGCCAAAATCATTAGCCACAAAAAAAAAAAAAACATTCTTGTTTATAAGTTTATTGTCACAGGTATTTTGTTTGGAAAGTTGGCAAATACCCTTGTCATTAAAAAGAAAGGCATTCAGCCCATTTTGTAATTTTTTCCTGAATTCAGCACAACCAAGGCAATATGGGTTAGTGGTGCAGGCCTTTGTCATGGCACCCTGAGACCCTCGCGGATGTGGGGGTAGGTCTCTCTCCCAGTGCTCACCAGAGAGGGGCTTCACAGGATGAGAAACTACGCTTCCAGAGCCCCCACAGTACACAAAGAAAATAAAAACAATCCCACTGAAGAATTTAGTCCCTCCCTGTAAATGTTTTATCATCTTTGTAATTTACAGAAAAGTCACCTTCCTTGATGTGTGGGAAAGAAAAGTTGTGTACAGTAGACCTGGAAGACAAGAATTTTAAAGCATCAAAATACTTAAATATACACATCTAAATAACCTTTGTTATTTAAAACTATAGGCCAGAAAGAGAGAAGATCTTCAGATTTCCAGAAGTAATCCCTAATCTGCAGCCAAGAATCTGTCTTGGGACTCTGTCTTGCCAAGTATAACCCAAACATTAGCCTTCCTTAGATCCTGAGATCTGAGTGTTCCTGAGGTGAGCTCCTCGGTGAGGTCAGACCTGCTATACAAATGTCCGTATTATTAACAGTATCAAAGCTATAAATGTGCTCCAGACATGAGCTGAGCCTGGGTATTTACAGGGCACCTGCTGGTCATGCTGGCAGATGATATCAAATTGTTTCTCCTAAAACCATTTACTAAAAACAGCATTCTTCTTTATTAGGGATTCCAGAAGTTACAAACTTTTATAAAATCAAAACCATGTGGGTTCAGATCTATTTCCTGCCAGGAAGTTCCTTCTAGTGCTAGATAATGACCCTGTGGAATTTATAGTAATGGTGCGGGCATAGCTCAGGGGCTAAAGCATTTGTGTAGCAAGTGCAAGGCCTTGGGTTCGATTCCCCAGTACCACATAAACTGAGTGTGATGGTGCACACCTGCAATCTCAACACTCAGGAGGTTGAGGCAAGAGGATCGCAGTGTATTTGAGGCTAGCCTGGGCTACACCGTGAGTTCAGAACCAGTCTGAGCTAGACAGCAAGACAAAGAAACAAAAACTATGGTGGCAGAGTTCCATGGTTCCAACAAATCCTCCTCTGGGAGGTATTTTGTTTTGGCAACTTGATTGGCTCCATTCAGAAAGGGCGGAAGTGTGGAGACAACATTTCCTGATCAACAAAAGAGAAGATGTGCATTTAAAAACAAAGAAACAAAAAAAGGCATTCTCAGTGGCAGACCTACGTTTGTGCAAAAAACTACAAATATTCCCTGACACTTTTTTTAAACACCAACTGTAAAATATAATGAATTGGTGGCAAGGAACTACTCTTACTCCATTTGCTGGAAACCTCAGGAAATATCTATACTGGCAATTCACTTATTTGTACATTTGGGGTTTTTTTGTTGTTGTTGTTTTGTTTTTAGATTTTCTCTTCTGTAGAAGTTACATCATAGTGATTCAGCTACTGCTTCTTACCTTCAGGTCATGAAATAGGGTGACTATGTATGCACGTGAAGAGAAACAAAAGATTTAGAATTGATTCCTGCTAAAATATTTTTTTAAAGCAAATGGATCACATTTAGAGAAGAGGAGAAAGACTAAAAGTGATTATAAATTTTAAAGGACACCATCTGAAGCTTGTAAAGCACAGCACTATTTATTTGGAAAACGTTGTTGCATCTGGATCTAGAATTTTCCTCTCCTCCTGCAGGCCAGGAGTCCCCAGAGATGGAGGGGTGTGGCGGGCTGGGCAGGGTCTCAGGAGGCTCTTCTGATCACCTGACCTCCTCCTCCTCTTTCTCCTTTCCTCTAGCTGCTGCTCTTTCAGCATTCTGGCAGTTGGGACAAAGAAGGAAACAGAGCCAAGTCCCCCTCACAGGGCTGTGGGAGGCAGTGGCTCTCTGCTGTCACTGCTGCTCCTCTGGCTTGGAGGCCAGGCTTGTGGCAGCCTGTGTGCTAGTGCACCCCTGATGTTTGTGCAGAAGACAGATTTCTTCCCACTCAGGGTTCCTGGATTATGCAGTGGGCTCCTGGCTGCCCACGCCCCACCAGCCACCACCTCTGTGCAAGGAAGGGCTGGGCCAGAGGGAGCCAGTCTGACCAAGCATCTGCCCCATCCTGTCCTGACTGGCCCGCATGGTGGGAGGTCATTTCCCCCATGGCACCTTAACCTCTGTTCCACCTGCCCTCATAGCACTGAGACCCAGCAGGCCCTAACAGAGTCAGGAAGAGAGGGCCAACAGCTCCCAGCCCTGCTGCCTGTAGGCCTTCCTGGCCAGCATCCTGGGGTCTCCCTTCCCTGTTCCGGGAGATTACAGGATGTGGGCAGGGAGGGGGAATCCTCTCTTTGAAGGCAGGCTTTTTATCTCCTAGTGTCCCCCCGCTCCTGGTGACTTTGGGGGCCTCATTCTAGATATGGGGTACAAGTGGGAGGAGATGGGCCAGGGCTTATAGTGAACTTCTCAGTACTTTTCTATTGCTGTATCATTCTCAAGGTACCTGGGGCCTGGAGTCCCCATGTGACACCCTGCCATGTGTGGACAGGTCTGGACAAGTCCTTGCAGCTGCCGCCTGGGATCTAGTCAACACAGCAAGTCCTGTCCACCTGTGTCCTCTCCCTCAGGGTTACTCAGTCATCCTAGCCAGTACTTAGTACCTGACAAGCAGCTGATCGGTCCCCTCCAGCCCCATGATCACACTGGGTACTTTTTGTAGTCACAAAACAAGGACCCAAACCTCCTTCTGACGCAGGGGCTCCCATAGCAAAAACCCACAAGGAACCAAGGCAGGAGGAAAGATGAAGGATCGGGTGCCTGCCAGCAGCCCAGCTCCTCCGCTGCATATTCTTGGCTCACCCCTCATCCACAGCCTTGCACCCACCATGAGGCCACCCGGCAGGATATCCTGGGGTCATTCACCTCCCCTCGCAACCCCAATGGAAGGCGATAACTGTGTTCTCCACACTTAGCCCTTGAGTGACAGAATCTCTTCAATTTCTTCAGGGTGTGAGATTATCCAGACCCGTCTCAAGGCAGAAAATCTATTGGCATCATATCAACAGTGTTTATCATTCTGTTAATCCAGAATCTAAAGTACAGAACTATCGGCCCCACAAAAATTGCAATGTGTGTGTTAATGCAAGGCCAACTCAAGGCAACCTAACTCTCCAAGGCTCGGGCTTTGGGAACCACAGATGTCTCTGTAGCAACTCAGAAGGCATCTGATCAAGACAGAGCTGCAGTTCCAAAGTTGGTGGGCAGGGAAAAGGCATGAAAACCTTGAACAAGTAACAAATCTACAATCTGTCCACAAATCTCAAAAGAGGAGGGTAAAATACTCCCTTCCCTAAGAGGCTTCCTCCAGTCAGTCTGTTTATGACTTCTCCCAGGCCTTCCCCACGCCCTCACAGGGTTGAAACATTGCCCTTAGTGCTTTTATTACCAAGATTCCATCTGTTTCCAATGTGGACTGAGGAAAGAAAACAGATAAAGAGATATGCTTGTTTGGAAGTAACTCTGAAATTCTGAGATTATGGTAATGTTATAAATGGGCTTCTCAGTAGATCTAACTCCAGAACTTTTCAGCTCTTTGATTTTATACACAAGTTTTCCCATGGCTACAGACATAGGATTGGAAATTAAACTAAACTAAACTGCAAAAATGTCTTTCTTATCTCTCAAGATTCTGACCATGAGGAGGGCAAGGAGAGTTGCCCAGGAAACCCAAGAGTTGACCCTACAAACACAGCATCTCCAGCTCCTCGATTGTACTCTTACCCACAAAACACACTGAAGGTTAAAGTTTAGATTGCTTACTCTATCCGTCTTAATAGCACATTCAGCTTGTTATAAGCTGTTGCAGTATACAGTCATTGTCTCTAACTTGATCTCCTAAAGAACCAATTTGCCTTTTCCTGATAAACAGTATCATTTGCTCCTAGAATTGAGTTTACCTTTTGGTTTTTTTTAATGAAAATAAAAATCTTATTCCTTGGAAAACTTGTGGAACAGCTTTAGGTGGGTCAGTTTGCCTTTCTTAATCGTAACGCCATTGTTTTAGTTACTTAACGGTTGCTATGACAGAATACCCATCATCCACAGTTGAAGGGAGGCAAGGTTTATTTGGCTCACAGTTTCAGAATATCTCTCACAGTCAGTCCACCAGGCAATGGTGGAAGCACTTGGCAGAGGCTGGAAAGCTGCTCACACCACTGCGGACCGAAACCAAATGAGGCAGCAGCCAGGTGATCTCTGCAGACTTAGGCAAGGCCAGAGCCTTCCCAAGAAGGAGCTGTAATGTTTCTTCTTCCTTCCTTTATTTAATTCAAGCTGACAGACGGGCCCCCACACTCAGGGTGGGTGTCCCTCCCACCCCTCTCATCCCTCCCTTATTTCCTGCCTCACAAGTCAACAGCACACGCAAAGTTCTCCTCTGGGTGCCCTAATCACAAGTTGACACAGTCTTTCCAGGCCAAACTGAGAGCAACTATACCTTCAAACCCCACCTCCCAGTAACTCGCGGCTCCAAATACCCAAGACTTTTGGGGGGGAGCACTCAAGATTCAAACCATAGCAGTCACCATCTACATAAATGAGATCATAATGATGATACTGTATGATAACCTGAAAAGACTATGATAATAATAGCTAAGGAAGCATTTATCAACCACAAATTTGATATAGGTCTTAGTTATCTATAAAGACCTGCTAGGTGACTTTGTATCTTTCCACATCATTCTGTGTTATGAGCCTGCCGGTGGAAAGAGACACAGAGGACAAGGTAGACTTAAAAATGACCACGGATTCGACAAACATTTCCTATTATGTGAATATATGTGTGTGATTATATACATGAATTGTCACAAACTAACCAGAGTCGCATCTCCACACTGCCCCTAAAGGGATGATAATGTGAGTGAAAGTTCTTGGCACATTTTAACAAGCTTCCAGGCTCAGAAGGTCCTGGAAGGCTCCTGCTGCCCTGCCATTGCCAACTGGAAGCCACAAGACATCAGTCTACATGGCGTGGGTCAATGTGTGCCAGATCTAGCCTTTAAGCCTCTTCCAGGGGAACCAAGAGTCCTTATAGTTGCCGGGCATGATGACAACAGGTTTTCCTAAGTTTCCCATTAAATTCTCATAATGGTCTGGAAAGGTAAACACTATTTTCCTCACTTTTGAGAGAAAAAAATCTTACTTTCTAGTAGTGTTATTAAAATGGAGCAGAATAGCTGATTGCTCCAAGCTGATTCTATCCTGTAAATAGAGGCTATGCTTTTGCAGGAACACTTAAGGGTCATTTCAACCTATTGGGCTATCAGATTTATTTTTTTAATTGCATATGTGTTTCTTTATTTTATTTATTTATTTATTTATTTATTTATTTATTTATTTATTTGAGACAGGGTCTCATTCTATAGTCCAGGCTGGTTCTGAACTCACTATGTTGTCTAGGCTGGCCTTGAACTCAAGACAATCCTCTTTCCTCAGCCTCCCGAGGGCTAGGATTACAGGCTTATGTGGTGCTGGGGGATTCAACTCAAATATTTAGCCCTTGCTAGACCAGTGTGTTAACTGCTGAGCTACTCCTCCAGTTATCAGATATAAACGCAGAGTTTTTGCTTGGACTTCTTCCTCTTCTCACACCTACAGCTAGAAGATAAAAAGTAGAACATAAGTCAGGTAATTTTTCTATTCTAAGTCAGTTTGTAAAAGATTTATCAGAAAGGACTGCACATGGGAGGGTGCCACAACCTTCCAGATTGGCTCCTGTGGGACCCTGACCGGGCCTGGGATGATTGTAGGTAGAAGGTGGCTTGTTTCCCGATAATCTTGTCTCTCCAGACCGGCAGGAGTGGAGCCACTCCCCCTTATCCCAGGCCCAGGAGCTCAGGTTTCATTTTACCCAAATTCCTAATTTTTCCCTGCTTCTAGAACCTTACCAGAAATCACGTAGTCGGGTCAGATCCACCATGCAAATTAGGTAATTTTCAGACCCCAAAATTTCTCCAATTAGTGAATGCCCCTAGCCTTATTACCCTGGCTGACCCTCTTTCCTTCAATGCTTGTAAGTCTAACCCTCTCCTTCAGTAAAGGAGCTATTAACACTGACTCTGTTTCACGGTTGTGACTCCGTCATACTCACGCCACTGAAGACCCTGTTCCCCCAGACATCACTGGTTCCAGTGACCGACAGTGGCCAGGGACCCCGGAGACGTTGACAGGCTGCTGCGCTGATCGTTGCATGAACACGACCCAATCGGCAACTCCTTCATAAACAGGTAAGCCACACAAAGTCTCCTTCATTTTTGTTTAAGTACGTTAGCAACCAATTCTGCAGTCCTCGGTGACCTTTTCAACATTTCCCTGGTGGAGTAAAGGACTGCTTTTGCTTTCTGTGTTGTCCAGTCTACACAGCCTGAAGTATATTTTTGTTTCAATCGTTTTTTATCCCACTACACAAGAAGAATTCTGAGGAGTGACTGAGAGTGGGAGTATTATAAATCTTACTTGTCTGGAGCAATTTCCCTGCACAAGATGACCTTCGCTTCCACCCTCATGGAGCTAAATTCTGCCCCAGGAGATCCACAGTGGGCTCAGCCCAGGCTGTTGGGGAAAGCACACACATCCACATCACATTCCTGTGTCCAGCAAAGTAGAATCTGTGCTAAGGAGCACATGGGATAGAAAATGAAACCACGAGAATATGGAATTCGGGATGAAAGCTTAGATGAGGTTTATTTATTCCACAATGTAGCCAGCAGTTCCATTTGCCCAGACAGGACATATGACATGCTTATGTAAGATTATTGGGCACAGACTTTTGTGTCATTGCCACCCAATTCAATAAAACAACTAAATACAGAACAATATATTCCCCTTCTCCCCCAACCAAGCCTGTCACCAGAGGTGCGTGGGATCCATGGGCACTGCAGATCCTGCCTGGTGGTAACAGGCACACTCCTCTCTGTCACTCTGCTTCCTCCTGGGGTCTTTGGAGAGCAGAGGTAGCTCTGGGCTCTGACCCCACACAAGGGTAAGGAGGTCCCCTTCCCTGTCCACAAGGGTGGGGATCCCTAGAGGAGCAATAACACAGAGGAAAGCACTCTTTTCCACAGGGTAGGTAACATCATGGTTGGTGTAATGGGGAGCCCAAGTCCCATGCCCATTCCACAACCTGTCCCCAGGTGCCAACAGAGACTGAGTGCAGCTTAGATGTGGACCTGCCCCTGTCATTAAAGAAACAGCTTTCTACCTTCTTTACCTACTGAGACAATATCAGATAAAATATCCTAAATCAGGGGTGGCAATGAGGGTAAGGTGTTAACTTGCTTAGGTTTTGATGGAATACACTTGTGGGTGTGTCTGGGGAAGTCATAGCAATGTGGCCTTGGGTATTATACATATTCCCTGGCTACTTCCTCTCTGACACTGCTAATAAAGACAACCACAGTTTCTGCTCTCTGATCTGCCTACTGGGTGCTATGAACAAAGCAGCTTTGTTCTCCCACGCCCTTCCACCATGACGGCCTTGTCTGGGACCCAGCCGACCATGGACTGGCTCCTCTGAACCCACAAGTCAATTCATCCTCTCATCTTTAAAGTTGTGGGTGTCCGGTGGTGTATCCTAACAGGAAAGCTAATACCGGGAGATTCAGGTGAGATCCAGAGTCCCCTAGCATCATGCTCTAACCATCTAGGAAACTTGTGGTAGGAAAATCTGAACCTGACAGAGAGAAAAAAGTAGCCAACAGATGCCAACACTGAGACAACACAGATGTTGGGATTATCTGACAAAAACTTTACAGCAGCCACCACAAAAATGCTCCCACAATTATCAACACGCCTGAAACAAATGGGAAAATACAAAGTTTCAGCATGGATAAAAACACATTGCATATAAGAACCACATGGAAATTTTAGAAGTAAAATATTGTAACAATAAAAAAGAAAAAGAAAAATTCAATAGGACCAACAGAAGACTGGAAGACTGAAGAGCACAAAAATAGTAAATAAAAGGCAGGACAAAAGAAATAGCTCAAAATGAGATGGGGGCGTGGCTCAGTGGCTAGAGCTCTTGCATCACATGTGCAAGGTCCTGGTTTTTATTCTCTTGTATCACATAAAAATAACCCAGGCATGATGAAGTACACCTGTAGTCCCAGAACTTGGGAGGCTGAGGCAGAAGGTTTGCTGTGAGTTCCAGGCCAGTCTGGGCTACACAGTGAGTTCAGGATCAGCCTAGACTACAGAGCAAGACCAGTCTCAAAGGAAAGATAGAAAGAAAGAAAGAAAGAAAGAAAGAAAGAAAGAAAGAAAGAAAGAAAAGATTCCAGTATAAATGACAGAGAGAAACAATTTGAAAAATAAAGTGGCTGTTAGGTATCCAAAGCAAAACGAGAGGTCATGTTCTAAAACAGCGGTTTTAGAAGACAGCTGAAAGTTCCCCAAATTTGGCAAAATACATACATACTAAAGAATGAGAAAGAATCTTCTTTAGAAACACAATTCCACACACCAGACATATCATCATCAAACTTTCAATAACTAAAACATGAATAAATAAATCTTAAGGAGAGGAAGAGACAAATAAACCTTACTTTTAAAAAATGACCCAAGTAACAGGATTTCTCATCGGAAATGATTTAAGGCGGCAGGAAGTGGTACAACATTCTTCAAGGACTACAAGTAAAGAATTGTGAGCCTAGAGTTCTATATTTAGCCAAAAAAAAAAAAAAGTCCTCCAATAGTGAAGAAGAAATCAAGCCATTATGAGAAGAAGGAAAACAGAATTTGTTACAGGAGACTTACCCTAGAAGAACAGCTAAGGAAAGTTCCTGAAACAGAAAATAAATCCACATAATTGGAGAATAGACTTGTAAATCATATATCTGATGAAGGATTTGTGCCCGGAACACACACACATACATGCACCCATACAAGCATAAACTCATACACCCCTTAGATAAATAACCCAATTAAAAATAATCCAAGGAACATTTCTTCAAACAAAATATAGAAATAGCCAATAGACAAATGAACAGATGTTCTACTCAGTAGGTCACTGGAGAAATGCAAATCAAACCCACTGCTCTGGGATGGCTCTATGACAGCATTCTAGAAGATGCTCTTCATTTCACGGTAAATCAGCTTTTAAAAAATAGAAAATAACAAATGTTGATGAGGATCATAGAAATGGAACTCTTGTACATTGTTGGAAGAAAGTATAAAGGTGCAGCTCCTTAAGAAAGCATAGCCAGCTCCTCAAAACAAAAAAATTAGTTATGGCAAGACCCAGGAAGTCCCCTTCTGGGCATATACACAATGAAAACGTGCATCCCCACAAAAATCGGTACGCAAGTGCTCATAGTGACAAGTTACACAAAAACAGCAAGCAATTCAACTCTTCATCAACTAATAAGTAAAGAAAATGCATTTTTCCACACAATGGGATGGTGTTTGACAACAAAAAAGAAGAAATAATACACATCAGTGAAAACAGAACGTAAAGTGTCACAACAGGCCATATTTTATATGATTCTGTTTATACAGGATGTCCAGAAGAAACAAAGCCACAAAGACAAAAACTGTCAATGAAAGTTTGCATGGTATAGGTGAGGAAATGTTGAGGGGAAAACAAGAGAATTGGGGAGTGAATGTTATGGGGCAGGTGCGTTCTTCTTGGGATGAGGAAATGTGCTAAAATTGATTGAGGACAGATGTACAACTCTGCCAAAGTACTAAACCTCATTGCAGTGTCTATTTTAAATGGATAAATTATATGAAATTTGGCATTTCAACAGTCATTAAGACTGTTAATAAACATCGTCAATAAAAACAAAAAATATTAATGTATTGATAAGTTATTATTATGTAATGACATTAAGCACAAGAGCAGAAATCAAAGTTATTAACCTGTATATGTTCACGTGTATATAAAGTATATGCATTACAGTGAATCTGAAAGTAAATATACCAAACTAATGATAATGGTTGGTTGTATTCTGTCTAAAATTTTTACAGTGAATATGGAAATTTTGAACAAAATAAGAATAAAGTAATCCCAAGAGTGACAGTTCTTTTCTTTGTACAACTTTAGTTGATAGCTAACGAAGTTTTCTATTAAGATAGTCATATGCATATTTTCTTCTATTTTTCTATGTGTTTGTCTTCTATCTCCTTCCCTTGGCAAGTGGACCTTCATTCCTAACACGTGTTGCTATCTTCCTCATTTATTATAGGGCATCTGCCAAATCACGTGTAGCTAGTGAATAATCACATTGTCCCTAACTCCATAGACAGCTGGCTCCAGTACATGGAGATTTTGGAGATGAGACTAACAACATGCGTTAAGGAATAGTACTGCCACTACAAAGTAGAGTCTGGTAACTGTCAGATCCAACAATGAGCTATTTAGAAAATATACATTGTTCTATCATAGAGAATAAATGTTTGCATTTGTACAATTTCACCTAGTGTTACATCAGAAGAAAGAATTAGGTGACCGTACACATGATTTTTCAACCAATTTCTCTCTCTAGGTCAAAGATGCAGCAGAGGCAATTAAAAATTGAAGTAATTTGGAAGAAATTAAGAATCATGGTAACAGTGGCTGATATTATTGAGTGTTTGTTCTAGGGCAGGCACAGATTCAAGTACTCTGTGTCTACTTGGTTGCTAAATTGTCCCTGCAGTCCTCACAAGTAAGTACTATTGTTCACCCCTTTTTTACAGATAACAAAACCGAGGCTTACAATGTTTACACTCACTTAATTTAAACTCATAAAGTTAATAAATATCAGACAGAGATTCAAACCCAGACTCCTCTGGTTTCAGAAACTGAACTCTTAAACCATAAAGCTCTGTGTCTTCATTTTGCCAAGAACATGTTGTCTCTGAAAAGCGCACAGTTCAGTCCATTCTTTCGTTCCAGGAATAAAACTGACAAAGATTTGGAGGAGTGGGTAAGTTACCATGATCTGCAAAATGAGGAGTAGCTTTCCTCTTACTTTTGGACATGGAAAATGAGACATTTAGAAGCGGCTGCCCTGTTTAGTGATTTTGGACTAAGGAAGGTAAGTCCACCCCACTCTAATTCCTTACTGAACCCGAGCCACCTGGCTGACCCACACTGATCCTCGCTGAAGGGTGATCTAGTACCTCCACTGCTGGGTCCAAAGCACTGAAAGGCCAGTGCTCCGCTCTCCTGACACCACCCTCGACGCTTCTCTTTCAATTAAACTTGCCCTTCGTGGAGCCTTTTCCTTGGTAACTCAGTTTAACTGCCAGTACACAACAGAATGTGTGAGTCTTAGTCAATTTCCCAACACCCAGAACTCAAAGGACAGGTTTAGTTTTGCTTATCATTTTGTCTGTGTTTGTTTTAGTACTAAGGATTGAACACTGAGCCTTCACACTTAGTTAGGTCCCTAGACCTTGTTTAATTTTTTTTTAATTTGAGATAGAGTATCATTATAATGCTAAGTCTCCCACGCTGGGCTTGAACTTGTGATCCTCCCACCTTGTCTCCTAGAGTGATAGGATTGCTGGTGTCACCACACCCAGCTTGACTCATGGTTTTTAGAGAATTCAATCTATACTCATCCAATTGCAAGGCAGAAAGAACAGGGTGGCAGACAGATGCTCACAACGTGGTGGTGAGGAAGCAGAGAAAGAAGGATGAAACCAGGGGCAAGAATAGACTCTTCCAGGTCAAGTGCCAGTGACCCACCCCACAACCAGGCCTCACCCCCTAACGGCACATTCGGGTACTGAAATCACAAAGGATGAACCCATCAATGGCACAGAGTCCCCGTGATCCAATCACCTTCCGAACACATGAGACTTTGGGAGGCATTTTAGATATAAACCCTAACAATGTCCTTGGGCGCTGAGCTAATGCTTTGGATGAGCAGCACTTCACTTGCCCCTCATTTCCGGGCTCGGTGGATCCCACTTTCACCACATCACCTGTTCTTCCCTTATACTCCACCCTCTCCACAATAATGGAAGAGGGCAACGTGTGGTTCCATGGCACATTTCTAAAACTGCAAACATTGCTTCAGAGGAATAAATCTTAGAAGAACCCAAGAGAATCTGTGGAGAGAATGTCTGGGGAGAGAGAAAGTACACAGAAATTATGGAGCCGAAATGAGGCTTCAAATTTTATCTGAGGAAAAAATCCTCATAGAGGAAATTCTTAAACTCCACTCTCTCCATCTCAAGATCCGACAAGAGGAAGAGAGCAGAGAAAGAGGCAGGAGGGAGGCAGTTGTAACTCGACACCAGGGAGACAATGTGCAGTGACCTTACCCCAGGAAAAACAATCTAGGTTGTGTTGTCGAGTGTCTGTTAGAGAAGAAGAGAAGGAAAGAAGAAGCAGAGGAATGGAGAGAAGGAGTGAGAAAAGGAACAAGTAGGCCTGGTGGGGAAGAAAGTCTTTGTTAAACATATTTCAGCTACTGAAAGTCTTTAAATTCCTTTGATGTTTCCAGAACAACTGAAACTACTTTATGTTCTTCGAATCTTACTTTCTGGTAAGAACCTCATTGATTATTGTTTCCTGTGTTGGTGGTAATGGTGGTGGTGGTGGTGATAGTGATGGTGGTGGCATCTGGTCCTGGTACAGATTGAGAGCTCAGTATAAGAGTGATGCTGGAGAGGGTGACCAAGAATTTCTAAACACTGAGGTGGACGTTAGACCCATGAGAGCAAGTATCACCACTTAGTGAGAGCAGGAAGAGTTGGGAGATGTGGACAAATGCACAACCCTCAGGAAGCATCATTGTTTAAGGGACAGGCATAGCTCAGGAGGTGTTCTCCAAAATTTTGTCACATTTAATTTAATATGTGCAAAGAAGAAATTAGAAAATACACTTTAATATTAAAACCTTCAGGGCTGGAAATGTAATGCGTAGTGAACATCTTTACCAAATGTCCCTTACTTTTCTAAACTCAAAGCAGTTATACATCACCCTCACATCTCACCCACCAAAACAAAGCAAAAAGTTGGCCAAATCTCTCCTCTTGGTTACCAGCATTTCAAGTGTCTATTCACACAAGACAAAAAAAAAACCTGGATCTTGTTCTACGCCTAAGGCCAGGAAAGTACAGCTTGCCTATTTTTTCTTCATAACTGAAGTTTTATTGAAAGATAGCAGCCCCCTTCTTTGTGCCTGGGGCAGCTCTCACACTTCAGAGTTAGTGCGACAGAGTTCACATGGCTCACAAGTATCTGGCCCTTGACAAAAACAGCTTGAAGATCTCTGTCCTTAGACTGCTCCTTCTTTCTCAGGCAGCAAAGTCGCCTTCCTCTTCTTCTTCTTCTTCTCCTCCTCCTCCTCCTCCTTATTCTTCCTTCCTTCTAAATTATTTCTCAGATTTGCCCCTACCATCTCTTAAATGAGTACTCTCCTGAGCTCTAACCCTGGTGAGTCACATATAACCCACCAGTTGCTCACCGTCAACCCAGTAGGTCTCACCTCCAGAGTCAGTTCTTTCATGTTTCTGGATCCCTGTGTATCAGTGAGCAGAGGTCTTCATAGATTTTGCTCCAGGCCATCTCTTTGAAAGTATTAGCCTGCAGAGCTGGGAGCCGTGCAGGGCCTGCCGCCCCTGGGCCAACTGCTGCCTGTGCTGGCAGCAGCCACCACACCTCAGCTCAGCAGCTCACCTCTGTCTGGTCAGCTCACAGCCATCCAGGTCCCGGAGGCCCCACAAGATCTGTCAAGGTGTCGAGTGGTTGTTGCAATGGCCTTGGAGCACACAGGGCGATTGGCCGGCCATGGCACTCACTCGCACAAGGCAGTGCACGGAGCATCACTGAAGAGAAGCCATGGTGGCCATTTGCCCAGGGGCTGTAGGAGTGGTAACTCAGCCACAGCAAAGCCAAGGTTCCGAAGATACCACCTTCCTTGGACAATAGTAAGCAATGCTAGCAGGCAGAGCACATTATTCTGACCATGTAGACAATCAGAATTGTCATTTATAGCTTGCAAACATATTTTGGCTGAGTCATTTTTTAATTCTTCATGCTTTGGAAGTAACAGTTGAAGAGAGATGAGGAAAGCTTGTGAAAATTGTGATTGTTGATTAGCTGCCACCTACCTAAGGTGTTTTCTGAGAGGAACTAACCTGTGTTGCTTGAGTAGGTCACTGGATTAAGAAAAAAACAGAAACTAGTAAGTTGGATTAGTCCTTGTCCAAGCTGCCACTGCCATAATGGAAACAGTCATCCAAGAGTAGATTCCCTTGGAAAAAGGCAGCAGAGAGTCACTGCAAACAATTCTTATACCCTGTGGTATTCAAAGGCCTAATCCCCCAAATACCAACTATTCTTTGAATAAGCTGTTATACTTTGTATGTTGTTTGTGCAATCAAATACTTCACATGTTCAATTACATTCAATGAAGAAATAAGTTGTTATATAAC